>OZ023263.1:113838550-114248550 GCA_964006375.1 Tillus elongatus
ACAAACCTATTTTTATGTTTTGTTCCAAATGGAGTAAATTTAAGTAATTGGACTATTGTAAAAACACATTCACGGTTTTTTCTACCGACGTGGCCAATCGAGGCAGATAATATAGCTTTAATTTCTTTGGACCTTTGCTTTATTTAAAGTAATTCATCAGAAAACAAACGGGCAAAAATATTTCCTCGCTCACCGTTCTTTCATAATTTGTAAAGTCAAATTAATTACACTTATTTATCGTAAAAAAGTAATCATATAATTAGAGAGCCGCGGTGGCCCTGTGGAGAGACCGGCTGACGATGAGTTGTAAACTTTGTGCGTGTGTGTTTGTTTCTTTAATGTCGGTATATTTCCGCGACCACGGTCAATCACCGACGCCAGCGAGCAGTCTTACACCACTGTTCTGAGAGTTTTGCTGAACCCCTGCCTTTTTGTAAGAAGTTAGGGATTTTTAATGTACCCAACATCGCATTGAAACGAGACCGACGGCTTTACGCCCACTTCGAAGGGCGGAACGTGCAGTCATTCAACTTGCTCAAATACAATGCCACAACCTCGGTTGATGTTAATGTTACAGTGTGTACTGAAAAAGTGAAAGGAGAACCCGGGGATTGAACCTAGTACCCTTCGGTTCAGAGGCACACGTTCTCACCACTGAACGAGGCACTGTGGTCGAATTTAGCACGTCTATTTCCGATGTCGGTTCGCGTTCCAGGCGGGCAAAATTAATTTGTTCTGTTTGGCAACTAATTCAGATATCACCGTTCCATCCATACTGTTCAAAATTAATAAGGCTACAAATTTTGGAACTAATTTTATAGATCGCCAACGTGTTTATAAGTTCGCGATCATTTTTCCGATCAGCTTATTATAGTAAAATATATTTTTCAACTCATTTTATAGATTGTTGACTCGTTGATGAGTTTGCCTTTATCTTTCGGATTTGGGATATGTCTGTGAATTAGCACAAAAGTAATTATTTTTCACTAATAAAGTGTGTCTATATATTTTATTATTTCTCCAAACAGTGTCTTCTATAATAGTTTATTATAGGATATCTACGAAATTGATTGCAGAAATTGTAATCTTTTATATAGGACAAAGTACACAACTACCGTAACTAGCTCTTAAAAATCTCTAAGAAACACGTATAGGGCAGTTAAGATAAGGAATATTAGACAAATTATGCGCTGCCTATCATATTTTTGCCAAGAACTATACCAAAGACATATGAAATCATAATTTAGTTGAAAATATGAAATAACTTTTGCAGTTAAATTCACATAAAAACGTGTTTCACAAAAATTAATATATTATAATGTAATGAAGCGTTTATGCTTGGAACATTTTTGAAAATACTTTCCAGACTTAGCAATAATTATACCAGAGAAGTTTGATGCCTTTATACTCTATATTGCCATGTTTCGTAGCAATTTAGTGCAGCGAGGCGAACGTCAGCTTGCTGTACAAAAGTTCTAGGTTCGCATCATACGACAACCCGTACTTTTGCAAAACATCAATAATTAATTAAACCTGTACATACTAAAAATAAACAACTACTGACGTTGTGACATTATATATGAACAAAGTGAAACGATTGCACGTGACATCCTTTGGAGGAGGCGCCAAGCCCCGAATCCCTGTGCCATGCAAATTGGGGCACGTAAAACCCCCCTAAGCTGCTTACAAAAGACGGAGATTGGGTAAATGGAATTCCAGTTTGGTAAGGTGAAACTGCTCGTTAGCGCCAGTGATTGGTCATAGTCGCGGAAATAGGCCGACGCTAAAAAACAATACCTACGCGTACATAAGTATAAAACTAACTCTGCTTCTCTTGTTCTGGTAGGCTTCAAGTTCGCACAGAAGAAGCTTCACAATATTAGTCAACGTAGAGAACAAGAGCTTATACAACTCCTTTGAAACGGCTGCCTCCTTTTAAAAAAGTGAACTTCGTTTTGGAGGATACCAAAAGATTTTAAACACGGACTTAGACATGTATCACTACACAAGATCATATCATATCAAGGACTTTTGTAGCCAGACTACCTGGAGATTTTGCGCACTGCCAGCGGTTTGTTAATAATAATAACATAATGAATAATGATCTACCAATCATAACAGGTTCTCTCAAGGTATGCGAATGTGTGGCACTAATCATCCACACATTTTTGTTGAAAATCTCCACTACGTGCTCAAAAAGTCTGGATGCAGTAAGTGCATTATAGTACCAAATTTTAATAAAAATCTTTCAAATATGAAAAATCCTCAAAAGCAAAAAAAATATATCTCCGAAAACAATAAATTTGGCTTGGTGAAATTCCGTACACATGCTGCCTTCATAAAGTTTTTATTACATACCAAAGTTGGATTCTATTGATTGAGAGAACATTTTAATATTATATTTAAAAGGCAACGCGCACTTGCTGCATTTGAACTATTACTGCCAGTTGTAAACAGTTTGTTCGTTGATAGATTTATTAACTAAAGATAGAAATTGTTTCACATTTATTTTCTTAAATAAAAATTATATCACATTTAAATCACAAACTCTATATTTAAACTCCTGCTATAAAATCGAACAAGGGTCTGTTTAAAATACATTTTCTGCAAAGATTTTAGCCAAAGGAAGAACGACAGCAATTGAAACACCTCTTGCAATGTTTATTGTCCAATAGAATGTACATATATATATATATATATATATATATATATATATATATATATATATATATATATATATATATATATATATATATATATACATATATGAGTAATTTGCCTACCAAATTTGGCTAAAATATATAAATATATTTGCTGTTTTCGAAAATACAAAAATTTTCCGAAAGAAAACCCAAAATTTTCCCGCAAATACTGGTCGGAATTTTTTGGCTAACAAACTTGTTCAAGCCATTTACTAAAGAAAGGAACACGCGTGCCGTTCATTAAAATCTCTTCATCATTTTTTGAGATATACATATTCAACAACCAGGCGCACCAACCAAAATTATTTTTAACTATACAGAAGTGTCGGAAAGTAGCGAAGCGCTATACAACTTTCATATTTTAAATGAAACTATTCATTTTTAATTTCATATTCAAATTTCGCATAAAATTATGCAAACAAAATGACTTAGTTGTTACATAACGTATCTATTCAATTTTCTGACATATGTGCCTTTTTAGGTAAAAAAAATTGTATAAAAATGCATATCTTCTAAACCCTTCGAGTTTTCTCTATTTTCTCTGTCAGAGATATCCTAGGTCGAAAACTAATAATTTTTCAAATATTCCAATTTTGATTGTCAATAGCGCATCTCGAGATATGTTTCACGAAAAGTTTGCCATGGAACAATTAATTTATTTAACATTGCGCAATTAAACGTCATTGTATCATTCATCTAATGCACAGCGGTAAAAAATTGTTTTTTGAAAATAAATTTTACATTGTAAGAACATATTTAAATTATTTATTGTCTTGGTGAAAGTTAAACAAATCCTTTGCTAGCGTCTAAAATTTACGCGCAAAGATACCCTGGAGCGCGTCATGCTAGCCGACTGGCATTTAAGAAACCGAGGGAGGGTTCTAAACGTACTGGTCATGGGGAATTGGAAAAACATTACGAAGGAAAAATGTGTGCAACGAAGAAAATTAGTTTTTCGTCTTACCAAGTGTTGTTGAAGATCTCCACATCGGCACTGGACACGTCAGTAGGCAGCTGGGAGTGAGCCAGATTACCTAGTTGAGAATAATAAGGAAATACAAATTTCATCCATACCATGTTCAACTGGTTCAACAACTGGACGTATATGATTTGAGAAACGCCTTTATTTTTGCAATTGGGCTTTAATTATGTATGATTTTCGGATTTGGTAACATTCCACAAAAACAGTCATGTTTCGTCATAACTTTCATTATTATGACACCAAAAATCTTTATTTCATAAAGCGCATTGACAGTCAGCATCAAAGGTCACTAAATGTGTGAAGTGGTATCGTAGGAACACGTGTACTTGGGCCGTACTTTCTTTGAGGGAATGTTAATGAAAAACGATATTTAGATTTTCTAATCGAAGAACTGCAGAATTATGTTGAAAAGCTGCCGTTGAACTTCCTAAGTACCTGTAAGGTGGCTTCAACACGATGGTGCGCCGCCACATTGCAGGTGTCAAGTAAAAAGATATTTCGATATTTTTTTTTATATTTCAACAACACACCACGAGGGCTTACAGCCTAAATACTATCCTACCGTGGGTGTCGACAAGGAGAAAAGAGGCAACTTGTTAATTCTGGGCTTGAAGGTTTCGAGGTTCGAAGGAAAAACACGTGCCGGCAAGGAATTCCACAACTTTGAAGTCCTCGGGACAACAGAGCGGGCATAACAAGATGTTTTATGTCTGGTGACCTGGACAGTAAAAGGGTCCATTCGCTCTGTTCCGCTGGTAGATCTGTGGGGGGCAGCAGGTGGAGGAACTATGGAAGAAAGCTCCTCTGAGCAGTGCCCGTGCAGATATCTATAAAAGAGAGAGAGGTCACCAACGGCACGTCGGTGGGCAAGGGATGGCAGCCTTTGGGTGAGGGTAGGGTCACCGATGAGACGTATAACTCTCTTCTGAATGGAGTCCAGGAAAGCAAGTGTAGAAGCGGCAGCGGCACCCCAGATGTAGGAACTGTATTCGCGGTTTGGTCTTATTTGTGAAGTATATAAGGTATAGAGATTAGCTGGTGAAAAGTATTTGCGAGCCCTGAAGATGAAACCTAATTTCTTAGCAGCTGCTTCTGCAATTGATGTGACATGTTGGTGCCAATTGAGATTTCGATTCTCAGAAATGCCAACAAGTGAAAAGGACTCATTACTTTGAATAACTTGGTTGTCCATTGTGATGGGTCTAGGGCTGGTGTATCTCTAATGAGAAAGAACGCAAGGCTGAGATTTGGTGGGGTTGAATTGTACAAGATTTTTACTTCTCCAGTCTAATGTTTTTTTGAGATACACGGAGACAGATCCCTCCATGAGTCTGCGATCCTCATCTGATTGGGCTGAAGAGACAGGCTTAGAATATTGTATATTTGAGTGGAGAGTGCTGTCGTCCGCGTAACTGTGAACTGGGTTGGATGTGCTAGAGGGGAGGTCATTGATGTGGAGAAGAAAGAAAGTAGGTGCTAAAGCTGAACCTTGAGGAACTCCTGCATTAATTGGATACAGCTTAGAGGAATGGCCATCCACGACAACATAAATGCTCCGGTTGGAGAGGAAATTTGTTGTCCAGGTACAGAGTTTTCGTAGTAGGCCATAGGCCGGAAGTTTATTAAGTAGCGCTGCGTGCCAGACCTGGTCGAATGCTTTGGATATGTCTAGAGCGACAATCTGGGATTCACCGTGTAGTTCCATAGACTTGTTCCAAGAATGGGTGACAAAGGAAAGGAGGTCGGCAGTTGATCTGCGCTGACGGAATTCATACTGCCTCTCCTGGATTAGACTGTGTTTTTCAACAAATTTTAGTAATTCACTGTTTATATACATTTCCATCACTTTAGAGACGACTGAAAGGAGAGAAATAGGCCTGTAGTTGCTAGGAAGCGGTTTGGATCCTTTCTTGGGGACTGGTTGTACTCGAGCAGTTTTCCAGTTACCAGGGAATATGCCTCTATTGTAAGATGTCTGAAACAGACAAGTCAGGACAGGAGCAAATTCTGATGCGCATTTTTTGAGAACAATTGCTGGGATCTCGTCAAGGCCGGAGGCTTTCCTGGTATTAAGAGAATAGAGCATCTTTCGCATCTATTTTGTTTTGAAAATGATATCCGTCATTTTGTGCGCGACATTGGGGACTGTTGGTGGTTGAACATTTGGAGGTGGGTTGAGAGTAGAATTGCCGGCGAACAACGAGGCGAAAAGTTCAGCCTTACCCAGGGCGGTAGAAACTTTTCATCCCCTGAAACAAGGGGTGGGAACGTGCTCTTGCAGAAATTATTTCCAATAGATTTAGCAAGAGACCAGAAGGGTTTGCTGCCCTTGGAACTTGAGAGGACTTTGTTTTTGATGTAGTTATTAAACGAGTTTTTTGCCTTGGAAAGAATGCTGTTTCTTGCGTGGTTAAATTCTTGACGGTTTTCTTGACTGGGATTGTGTAGAAGCATTTTTGTGAGCTTTGGCCTTTTTAAGTCTGGCCTTGTCACAAGATTTAGGAAAGAATGCTGTTTCTTGCGTGGTTAAATTCTTGACGGTTTTCTTGACTGGGATTGTGTAGAAGCATTTTTGTGAGCTTTGGCCTTTTTAAGTCTGGCCTTGTCACAAGATTTAGGGAACCAGAGCTTTTGAGTGGCTGAAGAGGTTTTCTGTGTACATGGAATAAATAATTCCATGCCAGCTTGGATAATTTCGGTGACGTTTTGTGAGATATCAGAGGGGTCAGGATGAGAGAAGCAGACAGACGCCCATGGAAATGAGGAAAAGTAATCCCGCATTTCGTCCCAGTTCGCGGAGTTGTAGTGCCAAACGATACGTGGGTGTGATGACTGTGTGACCTCGGATTGTATTGCGCAGGAAGCAGTGACCATGCCGTGGTCTGAGCGACCAATGGGGGCGGTGACTGATATCTTATAGCATTCAGGTTTTGTAGTAAGAAGGAGATCCAAGGGATCTGAGCTGTGTGTTGTGAGGAAAGTAAGTAGGTTGCTGAATCATATTGGCTAAAGAATTGCAGACTGCAAAAGCCTCCGCTGCTCTCCCTTGTGGATCGGTTTTTGAATATCCTAGCCATTCCTTATTATGGACATTGAAGTCACCAAGAATAGTGACCTCGGAGGAAGGATATTCAGAAATCAGATGGTCGGTTTTTTGAGAAAGGTAGTCGAAGAGCTGGACAAAGTTGTTGTCGGAAGGTTATAGGTAAATGCAACAGATGAATTTAGTTGCAGCTCTGAGAGAGAGTTGTATCCATAGTATGTCTTTTCTTCCAGCTTCTAAATTGGGAAGTCTGGTGCAGGGTAGATTGCTATGGACGTATGCGCACACGCCTCCATGCAATCTAAAGGAAGTAAGGACCTCATATCCCGGGAAATTAAGGTGATTAATGGCTGTTTTGGCACTGATTTGGGTTTCGGTGAGGAAGAGGAGTAGGAGCCTATTAGCCTGGAGGGAATGGTGGACGGAGTTCAGGTTAGAATTTAGGTCACATATATTCGAGAAAGATATGTTAAATCTTGATGCTGGCGCCCCCTGTACACCCCTCTCCCGGAGATCCGAATGGAGGGGTATTTTACCTCCGGAATCTTTTGTACAAGGAGGAGCCATCATCTTTTTTGCTTATATGGGAAACCGAGTCATACACCAGAACCGGAAACGTCTGTTGGGACTTCACCGGCCCCTTGATGTAAGGGGTGGTACCTCATCGGGCGTGAAAAAATCGTTTACTATCACGTAAAGGAAAAGTTCACTACCACCTGCTATAAAATTCCACAACGATGGATAGGTAGAGGTGGTGTCATTCATTGGTCGCCTAGATTTCTTGATCTAAGGAAGCGTGCTTTTTTATGGGGATATGTTAAACAGTTGTTCCACACACAGAGAAAGAGGGAGAGAGAGAGACTCCAACGACAGAGGAAAGGATTAAAATATGCATCAGAGATGCCTTGCAAACCATAAGGGAACAAATGCTGCGTGATGACAAATGCAGCGTGATGTGGGAAGATCATTCGCTGATATAATAAGAATCTGTAACCAAAAAAAATGACAGCCGCATTGAACTTCTACTGTAATTTATGCAGATATTGTCATTTTTTCAATTAGTTATTAGATCATTGATTGTTGCTGCCCTTACTTGGTGAAACTGTTCGATACTAAATACAGACTTGGAGACTACTTCTCTGGCTTCACTATTGGTTATGTTTTCTGTAAATGAAGGACGTAGCCAGTACGTTAGCTAACTGGGTCAAGTGGCTTTTCTGAATTCTAGATGTTCTTTAACGTTTCTGTGACCGGTTCCGCTGAGGATGCTGTCAAGCAGCGAAACCGGTCACAGAAACGTTGAAGAACATCTAGAATTCATAAGAGCCACTTACTCCAGTTAGCTTACGCGCTGGCTATCATTTTCATTTACACAAAAGAAAACTAATGGTGAAGCCAGAGAATTAGTCTCCAAGGCTGTATTTAGGTATTAGTGATTGAAAACAGGAGCGTGAATACCTATTCAATTTAAAATTTATCAGTAATGCATTGAACAATTTTTCCATCGCACACAATTTTTAAAAAATATCTCCAGATGCACCCCTGACATAAAAATTGGAACATTTGAAAATCTATTGATTTTATACCCAGAATACTGCTCTCAAAAATTTGAAGCCGTGTAATTAACGGATTCTACATAGAGATAATATGCAGGGACTGCCATTTGACCAAAATTAGTCTTTTAACATCTTCGAATGACACATTCGAAACATCATAGTGTATCGTGGAATAATATAAAAGGTATACTATAGGTAACATTTATCAAACCCCTATATAACAGAGGAAAAAAAATTCTCTCTAGAGATTGTTTAAAATAGCTAGTTTTTGATTATTTTTTTCACTGTACTTTTTCTGATATACCGGGTAGGTACTCATAGTTGTTATATGTAGCCGATGTAATTAACACTTCTGTATGTTTATCCAGAATATTCCTACACTATAATTATACTCAAATAGTCACTGTAAAGCCTTCCTAATATGTTAACCCCAGCTGCATAAGCTACTTTTTAGTGAATTTTTATTTTTAAAAAAAATCACTAATAGGAAGATATCGATGGTGAGACTTTGCAATAATTTTTTCAAATGAGCGCGAACAAGGACCCCTATCCGAGGTCAGTTTCAATTTTTATATGTATATATATATATATATATATATATATATATATATATATATATATATATATATATATATATATATATATATATATATATATATATATATATATATATATATGTGTGTGTGTGTGTGTGTGTGTGTGTGTGTGTGTGTGTGTGTATATTAGAAAAAATTGGGTGTAAGTTTGGCATCTCTTTGCGATTTTTTTTTTATGCGAAACACCTATTTAAGCAAATTATACCATAGAATTTTGACAATCGAATGTACTGAAAATAAAGCGGATTAATGGTTAGTTTGCTTATGTTTGTGAACTCAAATGCAAATATTTATTATTAATGTTATTAATAATTTGATTTTGTCGTTTCAGGATCGAGATGCGTAACTATGTTGCTGTTACAACGTGCCTCACGGTCATGTTTTTCATCTTTATTGGAGTAAAAAGTTGCAACGAAGCTGTCTGTGGAAGTGTTGTGAGCAAGTGTTTATTAACACAGTCGTGTAAATGCGACTTAACAAACTGTACCTGCTGTAAAGACTGCTTCAGTTGTTTAAGTTATTTATATAGTGAATGCTGTTCTTGCGTGGGTATGTATGATTAATTAATTAATTTGTATAATGGCGTAATACGGGGAGCGTTAGTAATGTTCTGTTGAATCCTCACAGATATTTTTTTTATTGATAAATTATTTATCATTATCAGGTGTTTTAAATTTTAATGTGCCATATGTACTTAACTTAGTTATTTTATATGGGAGACCCTTTATATTTGTCGGCTTTGGGGTTTTATCAAACACTTTAGGCGTTTATATTGATATTCCTTGCGACAGGCTGATGCAACGATTCTTCCATGTCCCGCAACATCACCTGACTTACCATCTATTGGATTATGTATAGGATATGGTAGATAGACTGTTGAGTCCATTGAAATATCCCATACAGGATGTACATCGTCTCCGTCATGAGGTTATATTAGCTTGAGACAATGTAACATCACAGGAACATATTAAAAATTTTTGCGGGGGCACAACTCACTACCAGTTTTTTTACACGTTCGATATATTTGTTAGAGAATATGACTAATACTTCTTTTTATTTACATCAGTCGTTCGCCAAATTATAAATTAAATACGTTCACATTTACTGGGTGTTTCAATTTATCTTATGGAGTGGGTATAAATATTCCTACAGTATGTATAAGATAAAGATGCAGATTTAGGGAAAACTGAGTTTTCAGAAAATGGCTCTTAATTCTCCTCTATAGATATTTTTGTAGATACAGGAAAACTAGACACACAATAATTGCAACTTTTCCTGTTTTATATCACGATGCCTAAATTTGAAATACAATGTTTCGGTTCCATCTAGTTCATTTCTTTTAATGGAACTAAGTAAGCTATGGCCCTTATAGTAAATGGCTTTCAATATGCAATACAGTTATATAACGCATTGGGAATTTTAATCAATTTGCAACCAAAAAAAAAATCCTACAGTTTAGCTTCCCCACCGGCAGATTCTTGCGCATATGACTTTATATTTTGACGCTTGATTGGAATTATACTTTCTAAATTGTGTCCAATAGAAGTACAAGCCAATGCGTCTTTGTATGATACGTTGTGCAAATAATGTCAAATAAATAATATACTATATATATATATATATATATATATATATATATATATATATATATATATATATATATATATATATATATATATATATGAAACATACTTGGATCTCTCTGAGGCCTAGGGTTGGACACACTGAGACCTCACAGACGATCTCCGGCGAGATTTGGGGAGTAGGCAGATTGAGGCCCCGTAATCGAGCTACAACAACCCAACCCACTTTTGTCCACCGCTCTAAGGAGTAGGCAGATTGAGGCCTTAGAGTGTCCTTACATATTTCCTTTACCTCTTGAAAATGGCTCCAAAATAGGAGCCGAAACGTCGAGTTTTCGTAAATTCTGGACGCGGTTCAACCCGAGAAGTATGTCTCACATTAAAGACCGCAGAAATCTTTCTGATATATATATATATATATATATATATATATATATATATATATATATATATATATATATATATATATATATATATATACGAGTACATACATATAAAATGTATAATATAGCTTATAGGTTACCACAACGCACTTGTTGCGTCAGTATTTTGAAATCTAGTTCCTAATTAAGTCCAGAGAAGTAAAGTCTAGACGCAGCAAAGGTGCGTTATAAGGAATGATCTATACCTACTTGTCCGGACATGATAAGCAAAAAATTCAGGGAGTTATGCAGTACATTGATATAACGCATTACTCGAAAAATTAGTGCTATAAGTTCCTATAGCATTTTTTTTTTGAAAATTCAAAAATAACGGAGTTACAGAATCTCAAAAATTATTATTATTATTATTCCTCTTATTTTATAAGTAACCTGGAGTATTTCGCAAGTAAAACCACAACAAAGAATTAGCTGACAAAACAGACGCCACATTATCTTTTTACCGAGAATGTTTTCAAAGCACACTCCATTAATAATGAAAATTAGGTGATTTCATATTCAATCAATACTAGCAAATCTTTAAGAACGTTTTTCTTGAAAACGGGTAGTTTTGTCGAGATGCAGCAGGAGGACCTTTTTGAAGATTTCATGATTTTCTTCAATCATGTGTTGTTAGATTTGCGCTAAAGATTCAATCAAGAAAGTTATAAGTCATTATCTATTGGGCAGGGGTAGTTACGGACTTTAGATTCCAAGGGATCCTCATCAAATTTGCAACCATATCTGTTGTCACATGGTCGTCGTAGATGTGTTTTAAATTCGTTTCGTCTTGTTAAAAGAGAGCAAAACATAAGCGTTTTCACGTAAATGATGTTTGGATATTCGAGTATATGTTTGACAGAGGTAGAATGAATCAATGTTCTTATGTCTCCCCATACTAAGGTATGCTCTCATTTCATCTTGTTTGTCACAAGGTACATCATCAAATATAAACAAAGAGTTGTCCAAGGCTTCTGCTGAATCTAATATTTTACCGTTTTCACTATATGGATAATAACCAACACCTTCTGTAACATTGAGCATCTTTTGTAACATCTTCTATCTGGATTTGTACAAAGACTTTGAATACACATACACGTTATCAAACTTTAAACCGTTCGGTTCGAACAATAAACTTAACATAACATTTGTTTTGCCACACTCACTAGGACCACATACGATACATCTAACGATGTTTGGGAAGAGATGTCCGTGCCTTCGTTGTTGTTCTGAAGATGTATCAACAACATTATCTATATTTGTAATAGGTTAGACAGAAGCGTGTTTGATGGTACGCATCTTGACTCAAAATAAACTAGATTTTTCGGTGTGTATAAATATATAGAGATGCAAATGAGTCGTACAGTCAGTATCAATGTTGTTGTCACAGGGTGAATGTCTTGTAAACACAGCCATCAACAAATTGCCTACCGAGTTACACATACCTGTTTATTAATTTTGTGGTCCAGGCACTAAAGTTAAAGAAGTCTGGCCAGAGGTGATCCAAGTATCAATCCTCTAGATCGTACTTGTAGAGATCACAACATTGCTTACTCTCAATCAAAACCGAGCTTGGGAGAGAGTCAAGTCGAAAGACTCAAGTTTTGGTGAAAAGTTGTCCGTTTGGAGTGTTACAAACACCATGAAAGTTAAAAGAAAGCTCGGTATGGGTCTTGATGTAATCAACTCGAAACCACCGAAGAAAGTTCCCTTTAAAAACATTTAGTTTAATTGAAGAAGTTATAAAAGATGTAAATATTGTTCCGACAGAGAAATCTGTGTTTTATATCGCCCATGCAATCGTTAAACAGATTGGTGGAAGTAAGAATGTGCAGAAACCTCGAGTTATTCCAATACCTAAAAGCAGCTCTGGACCGGAAAAGACAACTGATCTACGGTCACTCTAGACCGGAGACAGAGCATTATAAAACTTCACCCTACCAATCGCTGTGCAGACTAGTTCAAGGCACAGTGATCTTGGAATGGGTGGAGTAAGACTAAGGGTATGCACAATCAACCAAGGGTTGCGGTGCTATCGGGGCGGCAAGGCCGCGGACGAGCCCTGAGGGAACAAAAAAAAATACCTAAAAGCAGAGGCTTCCTTCCACTGGTACCGTTGATTTTTGGTGGTCTGTCAGCACTAGTTGCCCTGGGCGTGGTGCTGCTGGTATTGCTAAGGCAGTTAACGACGCTAAATCAGCCAAACACAAACTAAAGAAAGAAGAACGTAACAACAAAACAATGGAGGCTATCGCTATGGGTAAGAGAGGCAGTGGTTTGAAATTAAAACCAAAGTGTAAGAGGCTCGGTAAATGTCTATATCTAAAGAAACAACGTAGCGGTTATGGGTTGTATTTACAAAAACCAAAAACGAATAAGATGTTTACCAGCAAGACCTCTGACGAATGTAGATCTTGTGAAATTTGCTGGTAAAATGAAAATCCCATATTTTAGAGATGTCTACATGCGAGACGCTCTACCGTCAAATGGACCACGTAAAAATGAATCGTTCATCATGAATTTACAAACAAAAAATTCGCGGCGCAGCAAGTGCGTCATGGTAGCGAATTCTCATTAAATACTTCAAATTTGCATAACTCAATTTGTTACAAACCTAGAAAGTGGAGTTTTGGTATGTAGTAAGGTATTTACGAGGGCAATATACCAACCAAAATTCATCAAAATAACTTTGTTATTTTTTGATGTGCTTTTTTTTTTAGAAAAACTGGTCCGATAGGACTGGCTAACGAATTAAATATGAAATCTTAAGAATATTAGCAGAACCTAAAATTAAGAAGAATATTAAGAAGTACCTAGTAGTAATTGCATAAATGCGTTACTAGTAAAAAAAGGCGGATGAAAATGAATACTGAAGGAGATAAGAAAAGAATATTTCCTGAACCTAACTCTCATAAATACATGCTCAAAGTAAGAAATATAATTTTCTAAACAGAAATAGCATCTACGTTGAATCTGAAACACTGATTAGTATTTCTAGAGTGATAGGGCTCAATGCTTCGATGACAGATGCATGTAGCTCGTCTCCCCCCCCCCCCCCCAAAAATAGCTTCCTAGAGCGTTATAGAACTGTGTGCTGGAGCACCGTCTTGTTTTGGAACCAACAGTTACTGATATGTGCTAGAGATAAATTGTCAAGAGCTTCTTGAAGATTTATTTCAAGCATGTTTGGATAACTTTCCAAAGTAAGGGTTCTATGATCAATAAAAGCTCCAATAAGTCGTATATATATATATATATATATATATATATATATATATATATATATATATATATATATATATATATATATATATATATATATAAACACCCCTGTAACTTTTGTATTTATTATTTGATTTTGATGAACAAAACATAAAAAGATATGAGATAAAAAACTCTATTAATGCTGTGAAAATTGTTCTCTATGTCACCTGACCAAGGCCTACTAATGCAGTTTTTCTATATCAAAAAATGGAAAAAAGGTTTAGGGTCATTTTTAGGGAAAAAATAAGTACGCCGCTGCATGCGGCATCCCTCAAAATAGATATATTCCAAATTTCATCAAAAAAGAAGAATTATTAACCATGAACTTGAGTGGCCCTTCTCGTAGGGAAACACCGTCACTGTAACTTGTATTTATAACCGATTTTTTTAACAAGATCTCAAAAGATAGAAAATGAAGAAGTCTATATATCCTGTCAAAATTGTTTCCTATACCATTCGATCACGGCCTTCTAAAACTATTTTCATATGGCAAAATTTTAAAAAACTTTTATGGAAAAAATAAGTGCGCCACTGGATTCGGCATTCTTTCAAATTTTTACCCACCAGATCTCATAAAAAACTAACTATGATGACGGAAACATGAAAGTCAAAAGTTGAAGAAAAAAAGTTTATAAATCCTGTGACATGAAATATAGTTTTAGTAGGCCTCTTTTGAGATCCCGTTAAAAAAATCACGTTATAAATACAAAAGTTACAGGGGTGTTGCCGTATACAAGGGTCACACAAATAAACCTCTCTGAAATGGTTAATAATTCTTCTTTTCTGATGAAATTTGGTATATATCTATTTGGAGCGATGGCGAATGCAGTAGCGTACTTAGTTTTTGCTAAAAATGGCCCTAAACCTTTTCCAATTTTTTTACATAGTAAAACTGCATTAGTAGGCCTTGCTCAGATGACATAGAGAACAATTTTCACAGCGTTAATAGAGTTTTTCATTTTATATCTTTTGTTCATCAAAATCGAATAATAAATACAAAAGTTACAAGGGTGTTTCCATTTAAAATGGGCCACACTGTATATATATATATATATATATATATATATATATATATATATATATATATATATATATATATATATATATATATATATATATCCTAACTGGGCATCCTTATTATTTTAGATATATGTATATATAAAAAAAGTTCTGGACGCAGCAAGTGCGTTATGGTAGTGAATTTTTATTAAATGCTTCAATTTTGAATAACTCAATTTTCTATAAACTTAGAAAGTTTAATTTTGGTATGTAGTAAGGTCTTTCCTAAGGTAACATATACACCAAATTTCATTTAAATACCTTTGTAATTTTTGGAAAAAAAATTCCGAAAGAAAAATCAAAATTTGAATAACTCAATTTTTTATAAACTTAGAAAGTTGAATTTTGATACGTAATAAGGTCTCTCCCAGGGCAACATACCCTTTAAGTTTCATTAAAACAGCTTTGTAATTTTCGGGGAAAAAATAGGAAAAGCCTTTCCTATTTTCCTGGCTAACGAACTCATCCAAGCCATTAATAAAACAAAGGCACTTGCCGAGTTTCATTTAAATCGGTTAATTGTTTTTTGAGTTATCAGACGGATATATATATATATATATATATATATATATATATATATATATATATATATATATATATATATATATATATATACATATAAAAATTGAAACTGACCTCGGATATGGGTTCTAAGGGTCCTAATTCGCGCTCATTTGAAAAAATTTTTGCAAAGTCTCACCATCGATACCTCTCTATTAGTGAATTTTTTAAAATAAAAATTCACTAATTACAAAATTATAAAAGTAGGAATAAAGAAGTATTTAAGAGATATTACCACCTCAACAAAATTAAATAATAGTTAGCTTTTTGATTCTTTTACTGAAGTTTTTCTGGTATACCTATTGTGTATCTAGTCTAAGTTGTTAAGCCAATGCAGCCAAAACTTTTACATGTTTACCCAGAATATTCCTACAGTTCAATACAATTACGTTTAAATAGTCACAGTGTAAAGCTCTCCTAATATATTAACCACACCTTAATAATCTACTTTTTTATATTATAGATATGTGTCCAAAGCCAGATGAACGGGGAGGAAGTAAATTGAGTAAAAAATCATACGTAGAAGACTTTATAGAAACTGTACCAGCACTGTTTAGAGCCCTAACTGAGGTGCCAGATCCTCAGGAGCGGTGGAACAGTACCACATTTCCAGTAGATATTGATATTTCACAGTACGCACCAAAAAAAGAAATTAAAATCCAAATGCGTAGGTATTAACTTAGTGTAAACTATTGACGTTGTATATAGAGTCTGTCCCCGGATCAACGCATGAATAGGTGAAAAAGACTAATTTTTTGAGTTTAAACTTCATTTTCTGTAAATAAGCCATGCGTGAATAAAAAATAATTCGTGTCATAATCTTAATTTCCAAAAATCAAGTATGGCTTGGAAACTTACAACAACAAAAAACTAATCTTTTATACACTAGTAAAGTACCTTTTCTCCAGGAGATACGAAAAAATTTTATTAAGAAGAGATTATAAGAAAGAAAAACTGAGTAGGAATACAAAACTTTAAAATTCTAAGCCTACTTTGATAATTCACATAATATTTATTCAACGCACCCTCCTTATTGAATATATTAAAAAATATGGTTAACAAAAGTTGTTCAAAATAATAAATTAAACACATTCGCTTTATTTTTATCCCTCGCTTGGATATTTAGATAATTAAAGAAATGAGAACATTAAAATAAGAAAATACAAACATCAAAAAAATAAATTTATTTCAATACTAACATAACAATACTAACATCAAGTAAATTATTTATTTATTCAATAAGTCCGCCACCTTTATTCGCACATCCCTGAAATTTTCCCGAAATACAGTGAAATCGGCTATAATCTCCTCAGAGGAAATATAATTTATCGCATCTCTAATCCTATTTTCAATATTCCTACGTTATTTGGAAGCCTCTTTGAATATACTATTTGGTTTATCCAGCCCCAAAAAAATCCATGATTGTTATGTCCAGAGATCTTGGCGGCCACAAAATGGGACCAGCATTGGCTATCCATTTTCTTGAAAATTCTCATTCGCCATTCACATACCCGAAATGTCGAGTGGGCAGGTTAACAGTCGTGTTGAAAATAGAAAAAAATGTGGTTTGTATGATAGTTCGTTCACAAACTGTTCCAAATATTTAAATAAGAATGTTGAGTAAGTTTTACGATAATAAAATATGGGCCATTATTAAGGGAAAAAATGAATTGCACCACAATGATAGGAAATGGTACACATTGACGTTTTAAAAATACTACCGCCGATTTTGATAATTTGAATTATTTGGGACCAATATCGACAATTATGTGATGAAAGTACACCGTTAGTTATAAAAGTCCATTCATCATTATATTTTTATAGAAATTTCGATCCTCTAGAAATTTCTCATCTAAAGTTAAGCAAAATTCCAATCTTCGGGAATCATCTTCTAACGTGTGACTAAATCTAACTTTATATGGCTTTACCTTCTTTGCTTCATAAATGCGTTGCAAATGTGATGTGCTTATGCGGGAGTCTCCTGGTACCGTTTTCTTAGTGACAGCTTGGGCTTTTCGCGTAATGAATCCATTGCTACAATAGTACCTACATCATCTCCATCAAACTTCTTTTTTTTTGGTATATTATGTACAGTGCCGTTAGCGACAAATTTTTAACCAGTCTGGATACTGTAGATTGGACCACCACTGTGTTCCAAACTTCATATGAAATAGGCTGATTTAGGTAGATCCGTTCTGGTATAGTAAGCATAACTTTTTTTATATTTAACAATTATGTTCGGATTAGTTTTAGAGCGCAGCTATGACAATAATTACAATTGACAACTGTCCGAACATTATTTCGTTTTTCTTCTGTAGCATACTATTAGTTTTCAAAATTTCAAAATACCAAAGAAGGCTTAGGCTCTTAGAGTTTTGTATTCTTACTTAGTTTTTTTTTCCGGCCATTTTTTATTCATAACATTTTTTCGTATCTCCTAGAGAAAAGGCCCTTTATTAGTGTAAAAAAATTGTTTTTTGTTAATTTTCAAGACATACTTGATTTTTGGAAATTAAAATTATGACAAATTATTTTCTATTCAAGCAGGGCTTATATCCAGAAAACGAAGTTCAACTCAAAAAATTACACTGTTTTTCACCTATTCAAGCGTCGATCCGGGGAAACACTGTACACACACCCCGATCACACACACACACACACACACACACACACACACACACACACACACACACACACACACACACACAAACACACACACACACACACACACACACACACACACACACACACACACACACACACACACACACACACACACACACACACACACACACACACACACAAATATATATATATATATATATATATATATATATATATATATATATATATATATATATATATATATATATATATATATATATATATATATATACATATGATTCGAATTCCAGGCTCACCATGGGAATCTCGCTTATTATCGAGGCTAGAGGCTAAGTTTAAATTCGGCAAACTTGACAAATTTTGTGCTCTTTAATATACCGCAGAGAAAACCAATTTCCTGCAACTGTCGCTCAAGAGATTGTCAAAAAACTGAAAAGAGCGATTTACGATTTTCGCCTCTATCTAATTTATTTGAGATATATTTGGTAGTGGACTCAAATTTTTTTTCTGTTACGTTTTGCCTTCTTTGGGACATCATTAACTTTCTTATTTCTTATGAGCGCCATATTGTATTTGACATCACGTTAAGAAAGAATTTATAACAATTTGACTTAACTGTCAAACAGTGCAATATCACCTTAATTTGTCTTTTGACGTTGGCTGTCGAATTTCAAAACGTAAAAAAATACGTCATAATTGTGTAACGCTAGATGTATTCTTTCCATTATTAGAAGCGCAGACCGGCTGGAGCTGTCGTGGCAACATACTACCAGGTTCCGCACCGAGATGGCGACCCTGTCGTACATGTCACAATGTTCATAGTTGCAGCCATTCTTGAACGGTTGCTTGCTGGGTTGGGACAGACCTGTTGTTATCACCGATGACAGAAATATTATTTGACGTTTTGAAATTCCACAACCAACGTCAAAAGACAAATTAAGATGATATTGCACTGTTTCACAGTTAAGTCAATTTGTTAAAAATTCTTTCTTAACACGTTATATATTGTTGAATTCATAAAAAACAGGAATCCTATGATTTCAAAATTCAATATGGCTTATTAGAAATAAGAAAGTTGTTGATGCCCCAAAGAAGGCGAAACGTTGTAGAAAAATTTTGAGTTTGCTATCAGATACAAAACTGAAAATGGCTGTAAGAATGTGCTTCTCGTTTCTTAAGGAAATCAAAAATGCTTATGTTAGTTTTCTGACCATTTCTCAAACAGAAGTTGCAGGAAATTGGTTTTCTGCGTGGCATAATAAAGAGCACAAAATTTGGCAACTTCGCCGAATTAAAACATTCCCTCTATATTCGATAATAAGCGAGATCCCCATGGTGATCCTGGAATTTGAATCACCCTGTATATTATATATATATATTATGACCATAGATGAATAATAGGTACATTTTTTTGTATGATGTAAAGTCATCTTAATGATTTTCGTTCTATAGTCTACTAAATAGAATAGCAGTATGTATGAATATCTTAAGGAATTGACAGATGCCACGCAGATATACAATTAAAGAAGTACGCCGACAATAAGTCCATATGTTAAAAATTCTTTCCATATGTTAAAAATTCTTTCTTAACACGTTATATATTGTTGAGTTCATAAAAAACAGGAATCCTATGATCTCAAAATTCAATATGGCTTAATAGAAATAAGAAAGTTGATGATGCCCCAAAGAAGGCCAAACGTTGTAGAAAAATTTTGAGTTTGCTATCAGATACAAAACTGAAAATGGCTGTGAGAATGTGCTTCTCGTTTCTTACGGAAATTAAAAATGCTTCTGTCAGTTTTTTGACCATTTCTCAAACAAAAGTTGCAGGAAATTGGTTTTCTGCGTGGCATAATAAAGAGCACAAAATTTGACAACTTCGCCGAATTTAAACATGCCCTCTATATTCGATAATAAGCGAGATCACCATGGTGAGCCTGGAATTTGAATCACCCTGTATATTGTATATATTATGACCATAGATGAATAATAGGTACATTTTTTTATAAGATGTAAAGTCATCTTAATGATTTTCGTTCTATAGTTTACTAAATAGAACAGCAGTATGTATGAACATCTTAAGGAATTGACAGATGCCACAGATATACAATTAAAGAAGTACGCCGACGACCAGTGCTTTGCATTGTATGGAATATGGCATGTGAGTGTAGTCTGCGAACGAGAGAGGAGGTAGCGATGCAGTGAGGCAGTTATAGGCTGATGAGCCACATGCAGGCGGCAGGCAAATTCGTCCGACTCTCCAGTTGACACTGACACGGGAACTTCACTGGTTAAAATCCCCCACGTTGTTAACACAATCAAATTTCAAATTCCGTAGCACATATATAGTCCGTTCTTGTCTAGCCGAGATAAAACAACCACATTATAGACGCTTGTCAGCTTACCTGTGTAATTGTGTATCCGTGGCAGTTACGGATTAATAAGGCAAAAAGAAAGCTATCTAAGAGTTTATACTTCACTTTTTTACTAAGTTTAATTAATTACGCACCATCGCATAACAAATTAAATAGGTACCTATACAAAAACATAAATCGTCTTTAGGTAGATCAATATTGTTATTATTTTATATGTTAGGCTGATATATAACTTAGTACCATTTTTTTTTTAAATTGAAAATTTATTTATTTTTATTAAACACAATGCTTGAACTAATTAATATATCTCCACGTCTATTTAAGATTGCCTCCCAACAACCTGTCCGTTTTTATTCCCCACCTGAAGGAATTAAACAATTTTAAAAAGTGAAGCATTCGCCAAAGCAATATTTAGGCTCGGCGTCATCATTAAAGGATATTCCTCAAAGATTATTGGATAGAAAGGGGAAAACACTCAAATCATGCGGAATCTGCACACCCATTTTTTTATAATTTGGTCATAGAACGTAAATGCCATACCTACTATGATCGATTGGTCACAATTCATCGCGCTGGACAATTCCTGAGTTAATAAACCTGAATGGTATAATGAATTAATATGTTTAAGCGATCTTCATCAAAGTGGGATGGTATTCCTCAACGTATGGAAATAATCGTTTATGTCAAATTTAACCTCTTTGAAATGCGGGGAAAATGTTGTGCCGTACTTTCCGCTATGGTATTTTTTCCGTAAAAAGCACAATTTTATGCAGAAATATTTAATGTAATTAATTTTGAGTTTGAATTGACATTAAAAGTCTATACGCAGTGTTGAACAGGCGAATATAATAAATTCAATATCTCAATTATTGTGCATATGTATGAAAAATCCCGAAAAGCGTCCATTTTAGATTAAAAATGACATTCTGCAATGTGAAAACTTGACCCCTATATTTAACCCTCTTCGAGTGACAGTTGCAACCCCCAAATTTTAAAATAGGAAGTAGGGACTTATGATACCCTATTTGAAAGATATCTAGCTTTATTCTGTATTCAAAAATGCTATGGTTTAAAATTTATTGCAAAAATTAGCGGGAAAAAAGAAAATTATCTGATTGACGAACTTTCGCTACAACCATGGGCGCCCGCAGGGTGGGGGTAGGGGGTCCATGTTATATGAAATACAACAAAAAGTTTTCGATTTTGCCCCCCTGAAAAAAAATAATCCTGCGGGCGCCCATGGCTACAACACACCACAAAATTAATAACTTATCGCGTTTTATTCTTGATTATTACCAAGAAAGCAAGCAAAACAATTACTCTCGCCTAGTTCAAGAAAAATGTCTAGATTTGCCTCCTATGTCGAAAGGGACAATTAGTTTAATTGAAAAGTAATTTGGCGAGCTTGGACATATAAGGTAGATACAAAAAAAACTTCTAATACACTGAGTAATGCTACCAAATTGGATGTAATGCTTGAGTTTGAGGGAATCCCACATAGGTAATAATAAAATGCATAAATTGATACAAACTCAGGAGCGCATGGAAGAGCATTTTGACAGATGAGCGTCTTTTTGTAAAACAAATGATGGAAATGTTGGATAACAATGTTATCAAAATAGAACATGTTTGGTTTTCTGATGAGTTCAGTTTTACACTTCACAGCCATGCTCATTGTCAAAGCTGTAGCTATTGATCTAAAGCAAATCCACACTGGATGAAAGAAGAACATACGTAATACCCTGAAAAGGTTCATGTTTGGGCAGAAATAGCTTAGAAACCATGTCATTTGTCTCCGTTTCATTGATGGCAACTTGAATAAAGATAATTATTTGGCACTGCTCCAAAAAAATGTCGTGCCAACTTTAGCAAACTTATATCCTGATCGAGCAAACCTACAAGTTCCAGCGAATGTAATATGGTTCCAGCAGGATGAAGCACCAGCACATTACCATCAATGCCTGGCAGTACCTCGACTTATTATTTCCAAATCGGTGGATACGAATGCGAGGATCGTTAGAATGGCCAGCATGATTACCCCATCTTACGGTTTTGGACTTCTTCTTATGGGAACATGTGAAAACGCTGGTATACAAAACTAAACCATGCGATTTAACTGACCTAAAAAGAAGAATAACTATTGCGATTAGGTCTGTCACGTCTCATATGTTCATTAACATTAGAAGACATTTTTATTATTATTTAGACCTTCAAGGCATAATGCATTTTAAACATTACGATTGATGTATATTTAATTTTTTTCTCATGATCAGGAATGAAACGCCATTAGTTATTAGTTTGTTAGTGTATTGTGGCTAAGTTCGTCAATCAGAAGAATTTCTTTTTTTTTACTGTTAATTTTTGCAATAAATTTTAAAACCATTGCATTCTTGAATAAAGAACGAAGAGATCTTTCAAATGAGGTATCATAAGCCCCTTCTTCCTATTTACAAAATTTGGGGTTGCAACTGTCACTCGAAGAGGGTTGAATGTAGGGGTAAAGTTTTAACGTTGCAGGATGTCGTTTTTCAATCTAAAATTTGAGTGTTTCAGGATTTTTTATAAATATGCACAATAATTGAGATACTGAGTGTATTCCATTTGGCTGTTTCACACTGTACACACACACTCACGCGCGCGCGCGCGCACACACACACACACGCACACGTGCACACACACACACACACACATATATATATATATATATATATATATATATATATATATATATATATATATATATATATATATATATATATATATATATAAATAGAAGAGAAAGTTTTACCATTTACTGACTCCCAATATGGGTATTGCTTATGAATTCTGTTTGAAATGGTGTTTTTCTTTTGCCTTTAAAGTTCTTACTTATCAGGTAGAGAGATAATAAAGATGATCTATTATGATGTGTGTTATAGAAAGTGCAGAACAGGAAATAGTTCCTTTGAAACCGAATATCATAACACTGAATTGCACAGTGGCTTTTATGTCACAATGTATGGGTTTAAATAAATGTAAAAGCAAGTGTCAGTCAATGGGAGCAAACAGCTATAGGTGGTTCCATGATGGATGCTGTGAATGCATTGGTGAAAATTGTATTAACTATGGTATTAATGAGAGCAGGTGAGTTGCACAAAAACATTCAAGTCAGTTATATGCACTTCTTAGCATATAAATAAACGACTATAAAGCATATTTCGTCCATATTTATCATATTTAGTTTAAAACTGAAGTCTAATAAATACTTCTATCAGTGCCAATTAGCCTTGTAATAAAGTCACACGAAAAAAACTCAAATTTTAGGTGCCAAATTCTCAGAAATTCTGAAAGAGAAACTTTCAAGTGCGACATTAATTTAAGGGATAGTTACAAATTTTTCCTAAGTTTATGGAACAATTTTTGCTTGGGCTATCTGTTAACATTAAACTTTATCATTGCCTATTATGGGTAATCCAAATTATTAAAGTATGTATTTTGTTTCCTTAATGTCGTTCTATTCTACGAGTATTGAGAACCTGACCACCCTGGAAATTTTGTCGAACCCCCTCCTTTTGATAAAGAGGGTATAGATATTTAACGTGCCCAACATCGTATGGTATATGGGACCAACGGCTTTACGCCCTGACCGAAGGGTGGAATGAGGTGACATTTAAGTTGCTTACACACAATATTGTAACTCCGGTTCTGAACGCTCCTACTAGCAATCAAACTCATGACCCTTGATTTCAGGAGCACACGTTCTTACCTCTGCACCAACGAGGCTGAAAACTATTAGATTAGTCTACCTAATTGTGATGAAAAATTAGGACACATTTTATTTTCATATAAACACCTATAAAACTATGAACAGTATTTGAGGAAAAAGTCCCAATTATCGACACGGTCCCAGTCATCGACATTTGTGCACTAAAAATCCAAAAAATAAAAATCTGATGCTTGCTACATCTATTGTCATATCATATAAAGAAACAAGTAGGTTTCCCCTTACATACCTAAAAAAACCTCGGCCGGTAATACAAAAACATTAATTCTAAAAATATTTCAAATTTACCATTCTGCAGTCACACCTGAACTGGTGCAAATCCTTGCGAAAAGTACTAAGAAACAAGCAAGTTGATAATAGTAATTTCAATTTTAAAATGTTTAAGTTTCAGTTTTATGGAGATAGTTGTATATATATATATATATATATATATATATATATATATATATATATATATATATATATATATATATATATATATATATATATATATATATATATATATATATATATATATATATATATATATATATATATATATATATATGGTTTTTGACAATAATTTGTCATAAAATCTGTATAAATTTAAAATACTGTAGTCTCGCTAACAGGTACATTCATTTTCGGAACCATTTATCGACATAGGTGTACAATGTATATATATATATATATATATATATATATATATATATATATATATATATATATATATATATATATGTATATATATATATATATGGTTTTTGACAATAATTTGTCATAAAATCTGTATAAATTTAAAATACTGTAGTCTCGCTAACAGGTACATTCATTTTCGGAACCATTTATCGACATAGGTGTACAATGTAGCTTTTTCTTTTCCTATGAATATTTAAATGTCTATCGAACTTCGTCTTATTTTTTCTGAAGAATCTAAAGGGAATTTTATCAAATTAACCCTGAACCAATTATCGACACCCAATTTTCCTTTTGGTAACAACGTTAGAGTGGATGTATTTTGTGTTTGGTACCAAGCATGTCAATAACTAGTACCTACCTATTATTTGTCAGTAGAAATATAAGATGAACAAAGCCCACCATTCGGTGGAAGCCATGGAACAAGCGGTCTTTGCTGTTAAAAATGGAATACCTACTGCTCAAGCTATTAAAGTTTTCAAAGTCCCAAGAACAACGAATATGGGAAAAGTGAAAGGAAAAGTGCCAATTCAAAGGAAAATTTGTTCAGATACAATTCTAACCAGTGATGAAGATAAGTTATTGGGGAAATGGATGTTTCATGTTCCCAATTGTGGATTTTCTACAACAAAACTGCAGCTTATAGTTAGTGTAAAATGTCTATTAAAAAGCTAAATGAAACAAACAATTTTACCAACGGAAGACCAGGTCCCCACGGGTCGGAGTTTTTATGAAGCGACATCCAGAAAATTTGGAAAACAATGTACCATCACCATTTAAAAAAAGAACGCTATTCTGGCAAACACCAAAACCATACACCCTGAAAAGAAATATTTTTGAAATAGTTCCGGCGGTGGCGTCTTCCAAAGAATGGCAGTAGCAATATTTTAAGCGAAAAGAAACGAAAGAAAACCATTAAACTACATAACTACAAGAAGAAAACAAACAAAAGCGGAAGGAGAGACAGGCTGGAAAGGAAGGGTTGAAAATAATATATATATATATATATATATATATATATATATATATATATATATATATATATATATATATATATATATATATATATATATATATATATATATATATATATAGGAGCCTCAAACAAAGCCAATAAAAATTAGTCTACCCTGCACCAGACTCCCCAATTTAGAAGCTGGAAGAAAAGACATACTATGGACAAAACTCTCTCTCTCAGGGCTGCAACTAAATTCATCTGTTGCATTTACCGGTCACCTTCTGACAACAACTTTGTCCAGCTCTTTGACTACCATTCTTAAAAAACCGACCATCTGATTTCTGAATATCCTTCCTCCGAGGTCACTATTCTTAGTGACTTCAATGTCCATAATAAGGAATGGCTAGGATCTTCAAAAACCGATCCACAAGGAAGAGCAGCGGAGGCCTTTTCAGTCATGTCATCATTCCGGGCTCGCAAATACTTTTCACCAGCTAATCTCTATACCTTATATACTTCACAAATATGACCAAACCTCGAATACTGCTCCCACATCTGGGGTGCTGCTGCCGCTTCTACACTCGCTATCCTGGACTCAATTCAGAAGACAGCTATACGTCTCATCGGTGACCCTACCCCCACCCAACGGCTTCCACCCCTTGCCCACCGACGTGCCGTTGGTGACCTCTCTCTCTCTCTTTTATAGATATCTTCACGGGCACTGCTCAGAGGAGCTTTCTTCCATAGTTCCTCCACCTGCTGCCCCCAACAGATCTACCAGGGGAACAGAGCGAATGCACCCTTTTACTGTCCAGGTCACCAGACATAGAACATCTTGTTATGCCCGCTCTTTTGTCCCGAGGACTTCCAAGTTGTGGAATTCCTTGCCGGCACATGTTTTTCCTTCTCCCCCGAACTTCCAAACCTTCAAGTCCAGAATTAACAAGTTGCCTCCTTCCTCCTTATCGACACCCACGGTACGATAGTATTTAGGCTGTAAGCCCTCGTAGTGTGTTGTTGAAATAAAAATAAAAAAAGTTTGAGAAAAAAATTATAATCTAGAGAAGATGTCTTTATCAATCCAAAACATCAATGAACATAGCAAAGAATTTTAAAAAAGACATTAAATGGCATGAACTCACAAAATTTAAACGTTGACGACTATATTATAGTGAATTCTAATGAGCAATCACTACCAGGAAAAATTATCGGTATACTTTGCAAAGAAAATGAAGAGTTCGAGTACAAAATCCCACACATCGAGAAAAATGGGCTCAATTAGATATGGCCACAAAGGGTTGACATTGTTTGGTATAATAGAAATTAAGTCCTTGAAAACATCAAGGACCTGACCTGACCAGACCTGACCTGACCTCTACTGTGTACCGGAGATTTATTATTCAATATTTATTTGAGTAATTATCTAATATTTTTTATTTACAAAAAAAGGTGTCATAGGTAAAAACGTTGTAGATTTTTAAGGCTTACATGTTTGGTTCAGGAAAACTTTTAAGATATTTATGCCCAAGAAATACTGTTTTGTTTATAATTTTGTGTTTTAATAAATATGAGTATATTGAACTTATAATTTAAGTTTATTATTTTGAGTTTGTTACTTATTATTACCATTTACGTCAATTGCAACTTACTTCAAAACAATATTTACAAGTGTCGGCATTATGTACACACATGTGTCGACATTATGGACAATACAAATTTTCCCATGTCGATAATTGGGCCAAATGGTACTTTTCAACTAATTTATTTTTTGCAAACAAAGTATGTATTGCTATTTGAAATATAAACATTTTACGGCAATATTTACTATTATAACAACCCACAGTAACATTTTTGAAACAATAGCTTTAATATGCAATTTTTTATTGCCATATGATTTGGCAAAAAACTCTTAAGTGACGATAATTAGGACATTTACCTTGGTTAGATAAAAAACATTACTGGCATTTTCTTATTTTTGAGTCTGCTTCAAATTTTGATTGTTTAATTATTGAGTCTTAATAACTTCAGTTGATTTTGGGCAAATTAGAGTAGAAATATAACATGTCTTCCAATTGTAATGTAAATAATCATTTAATAAGTTATATATTTTTTAAAGTAAAACATGCTCTAAATGATTTTGTAAGTTTCTAATAAAACTTACTTGCACAGCGGTCTTAGGTGTAAATGCTACTATTAGGAAATTAGGCCCCTGAAATGTTGTGCAGTTATCTTAGAACAATATAAAAGCAAACACCAATAAACTATAACTATGTATGTACCTACTTCTATCGATTTCAAACAAAACAAACAAATGAAAATACCTAATTAAAAATTTAAAAAATGCCCAAAATGAAAATAATCCTATAGCCATTTGTTAACGATAATTAAATATAAAATAGATTGAGACACTCTTTGTATTTTTCGTATGTTTTTCAATAAGTAATATTTAAATATGTACCATATGTTATATTTGCAAACTTTCTAGGTGTATAAAGTGTCCATTTAAAAATAAAACAGGCAATGATGATAATGATGAGATGGAGGATGAAGAAGAACAGTTAGATGCATTAGAATATGACTATGGTGAAGGTGAAGATGAAGCTTTCGAAGAGCAAGAGTAACTCTCGTTAATATGTTGACTGTGGACAACTTCGTTTTTATTTTGTATATATCATATTTAGAATTTGTTGTTTACATATTATTAGAATATGTTTTATGTGCCAGAAAATAAATGTTTTATTGTAACTTAGTGTAAAATACAGATTAAACTCTTGAAGGGGTTTCACTGTGAATATTGTATTTTTTAGTTGCAAAGTTTAAAGCTACTTATTGAGTTTTAGGCTGTAATGTGATAATTGAAAACTTACCTTTAATGGTCCTATTAACAATGCAATAATTGAAATAAGTACTCATTAAGTTTTTATGTTTATAAATAGTTTTACATAATGCATATAATTATAATACCTAGGTATACATGTAGAACATTTATGTAAACTTTCTTAGAGAAAGATTATTTATTGTACCAATATGTTCATGTAAACCCAGAATTTTTAAATAAATAAGGTGTAAAACTTAATCACTGTTAATTTAGCCTAATATACATATTTTTAATTTACCAATGAAAAATGTACAGCGTATGAAGCGCTTCATATTGTTGAATTCGCCTTTAAAACACAAAATTTGCTATTTACACAGAATATGAAATGTCAACGCCCAAGTTTTAGCACAGAAGACAATAGTTCTTCCTGAAAGGCATCTTTGAATAATAATGTAGTAACTTAGAGAAGGTCGTACTATAAAATACTACCAAAAAATCTACCTTTTTTACATTAGGTGTTAACCGTTTCAGATCATCTTTGCTGGCCTTCACATGATTCCAGCATTTTGAAACGTGCATCTAAAATGTTTGGGTTTCTCTTCCAAGTCAAATCTTTGTTAATATCACAGTAGCTTTTTTCACGATATAAGACAGATACATCTACATCATATCTGAGCTGTTACCCCAAAGATCACAAGGTAACTTTTAGATCCCGTGTAAAAACAAGCTATGGTTGTTAAAGTAATGTTTCCCAAATACAAAGGAAACATTTATGCGGTTCTCTGATTCTTAAATTGATAAATTGATACTTTCATATTGTTTTCTATGATGTGCTTTCACTGACGTGTTTGCACACGGCCGATAGTCAACAAACCTACTCTTGCCTAAAAGCGCTACCCTTCAATTTGTCAAATTGAAGGTGTGAGAATGAAAAGTGCCTATGAACCATTTTGGGTGAAATTGAGTTATAAGCGGATTTATCCTCAGTGGCAGCCACTACTTCGTTTAGAATGAGAACTGCACATAATAGCTCATTCTATCGTCTACTAGATGGCGTTAAACTAGGAGCTCATTATATCTCAATATTCGTTTAGTGTGACAAGAACCTATGAACCGGATATGTGCTGTTTTCATAGTAAATACTCTCCTAACCTTAAATTAGTTTCAGTTCTGTTTGAGTGTTGTTGTTTCCAATTTGAACAATAAATAAAATGAGTAGCCAAGAGTCCAACTCTTCTGAAATAGATGATACAGATGCTGATCCAAACTATACTGATACGGACACCGAAAAATCTAGTAGAAAAAGGCAAAAGCATACACATTTATGGAAACAAAATATACGAAAACGTAATAGAAATGCAGGTAAAGCCTACATATCTAAATCTGGAAATTTTGTACCTAAAAGAACATCTGGTTCGTGTTCCTGTAAACATAAATGTACTGAAAAATTTTGTGCTAGCACGAAGCAAAAAATTTTGCGAGAATTTAATGAATTGCAGGAAAAAAATGTACAAGACGCCTATTTAAATGGCCTTATAACCTTGCATCAAGTGCAAAGGTAAGTGACAAATATGTGTTTATTATTTATGCTATTTTAATAAAGGTATCTTTTATTTACAGACGCCGACCAGATCTTAAAAGAAAAAGACATTTAGCCAAAGGTGAAGTTATTCAGGACGAGGATATGGTGATTGATGAATCTAAAAGAAATAGAATATTTCATTACAAGGTACAGAACGGAATTCTGTTTATTTTAATTTACAACAGTTAAATAATTTACTAGTATATCATGTCAGTACGCATTACAGTTGTGATTATTTGTTACAGATTCAAGTAAACGGAAAAGAGTATAATATTTGCAAAGTTGCACTATGTGCACTACATGATATAAAGAATGGAAGACTCCGAAGACTAGCTGAGAGTAAATCTCAGTGTGATGTACCGCCAACAGATAAAAGAGGAAAGTCTATTGGCTCTAGAGCCAGAAAAAAGCCAACTGTAGTTGTGGAGCAAATTAAAGCTCACATCTCAAGTTTTCCCATTCGAATATCTCATTATTCAAGAAATGAATCACGTCGTAAATACTTATCCCCAGATCTATCAGTAAAAAAAATGCACTTATTATATCTTGAAAAGTATGAACCAGACGCATATAAGGGCATTACTGGCTGATGAAAAAATAAGTCCCAATGTAAAGTATGAGTTCTATTTACATATTTTTAATTCCTGCTTCAATCTTACCTTTGGTAAGCCACGTAGCGATACTTGCGGGAAATGTGAGACAGCTAAGATAAAAATTGATTCCGAAGATAACCCTGAATTAAAAAAAAAGTTACAAAATGATCTTGCCTTACACCACGCAAAAGCTGAAAAATTTTACAGTGATTTAAAAGCTATGACTGAAATCGCAGCAACAGATGAAACCGTGGAACTAATATGCTTCGATTACCAGCAAAATCTGCCTGTTCCTGTCTTACCAGTAGGTGACATATTTTATAAGAGACAGATTTGGGTTTTTAATCAATGTTTTTTTTCTGGAAAAACAGGGGTCTAAAATGTTTATGTATGACGAGACTATGGGAAAAAAAGGTGCAAATGAAACCATTTCATTTCTAAAATACTACCTGGACCACTATGTTGAACCAAAAGTAAACACACTTTACCTTTTTACTGATAACTGCATAGGGCAGAATAAAAATTCAGCTTTGGCACAGTTTTTGTCTCTTTTAACAAGTACCAAGTGTTTTTCTTCTATTTACCATCGTTTTCCGGAAAGGGGTCACTCTTTTTTGCCCTGTGATCGCAATTTTGCACAGATAGAAAAGCAAAAAAGACACATTACTTATCTTTATCTACCGGAAGAGTGGTATACGTTAACGCAAAGAGTTTCAAAGAATTTTGAAATAATACGGGTTACCCAAGACATGATCAAAGACTACTGTACATACCTTAAGCAGTTTTTCAAGAAAACGTTAAGAAATACCTATGGTTTATTCACGATCACAAAATATAAGAGTTTTAAGTATATTGGTACTAATATATTGGTTAGCAGGACTCACACTTTAGAAAGTGTAACAGAGTCATTCCAGTGGCTGAAAAGTAATATGTCCATTGAGGTTTTATGGAATCCAGTTGCCCTCTATGACAAGGCACTTCCCTTAAACCCATTGAAATTGAAAAATATTCAAGAACTTGAAAGTTACGTTCCCTCTTCTTCGATTGCTTGGTACCATAATTTGTCGCCTAACACAGCAGCCGCGGATGACGAGAGCCTAAGTGAGGATTCCAACGCTCCAGATTCAGACTAACAATAAGATTTATGAGGGTATTATCATAGTATAGTGTAATAATAATGTTTGTTTGTTATACATAATATTTGTAATATTAATGTTTGATAATAAAGCTTCTATATCCCCTGACTCGAAAAAATTAGTATGAAAACAGCACATGACCAAAACATATAATATATATAAAAAAACACCTATAACAATAAAAATATTATTTTGTTTAGTAATTTTACACATACATAAATAGAAATAGCCCACAATAATTTCTACTCAATAACATCTAGCTACGCAAGGAAAAATAGTTTTTTGTTTCTCCTGTAAAATTTGGTTTTTGGTTCATAGGTACTTATCATTCTGACGCCTTCAATTACACACTTGTTAAACAGCTTGCTATATGAATCCTTATTCTTTTCTCAAGCATCCACACTTTGATGAATGTATTTCCAGAGACATATAATATCCAGTTATTTCGGTTCATGATGTATTCAGGAGAAAACAACAAACTTATACAGGGTGATACAAACTGCAAGGATATCGTAAAAATAATGATATTTAAATTTTAAAATTTGCGACAAATGATATTTAAGGCTGGGTTTTCATTTAAAATATTTTATGGACATTGTTCCCTTTATTATACGCGATTTGGCCATTAACTCGGCTTCTGTTTTGGAGCCATTTTCAAGAGGTTAAAGTAATATTAAAGAAAAGAAACTGTAAGGCCACATTTTGCCTATTTCTTAGAGCTGTATATAAGGGCATGTTGGATTATTTAGTTCGATTTTGGCTCTTCAATCTGGCTACTACCCAAACCTCACTGGAAATCATGCCTAAGATCTCAGTGTGTTCATAATTAGTTCATAATTCTTACTTTTCGAGTGACTCAAGTCCACACATCGCCCAAGGCAGTTGGCTGTTCAATGTTTATTGTGCTGTTAAAAATAATAAATCCACATCTTAGAATTTCATAAAGACAAACTGTATTCAGAGTGTGGAACATGCATTTTTTAGGAACTTGCCCCAAGACTCCACTAAACATGCTACCCAGTAAATACGAAAAATGTTTAAGAGACCGGAGATCAAAATTTTGAACATTTCTTAACTTAGTATTATTTTATGCTTGTTTGCCAAATCCAACTTCAGTTAATTGTAACTATTTGTGTTTTTTTAAAATTATTGAAAACTTGTAACTTTTTAAAAAGACAATCCCATTTCATGTAAATATTGGCAAAGCTCCAAAATATGAGACAATTACTGTCTCCATATTTTCATCATCAACAATAGGTTTTCTTATATGGATTTCTACCTTACTAATACCAACATTTGTAACAATTTTTATTGTGAGGACATGAAGCAAAGAATGCATATGTGTTCTTGATATTTCTTTGTCACATTGTACATAATACTACATAATGTATAAATTTAAATAGTCTCTATATATGTATAATTTTTTTTAATGATTTTAGTCGCGATGCCAGCATTTTTCACCATGAGGTAACATCACGAAAACAACTGAAAACAATTTGAAAAACTGTGACTTGCTAAATTGTTTAATTTTTTTCCCATGCTACTATATTGGCGCAATGATATATTTGAGTTTTTTAACATTTTATAAAAAAGTTCATTGTATATCTAAAATCTTAAGAGATAGGTATATACAAAAATCTTATATTCTTTGGTTCAAAATTTAATAATAGTTCTTTCAACTGTATAATAATGTACTAAGGGTCCAATTAAAAAAATTCGCGTTTTGCGACTTATTAAATTGGCTTAAGTATACATATTTCTCAGGCATTATAAAATTTCAGATGTAGCAGTGCCTATAGGCTATTATTGTTGAACAAATTATAATTAGAGGTTAAAGTCACATTTTTAATATGGGGTTGCAAATGTCAATTTTTTCTTAAAACTTGAAATATCTTGTAAACAAACAAAATTAATTATACACAACTTCCACAAAACTGATTTAGAATTCAACGTTAAATTTAAAAAACTCTGGACGCAGCAAGTGCGTTATGGTAGTGAATTTTTATTAAATGCTTCAAATTTGAATAACTCAGTTTCCTTTAAACTTAGAAAGTTTAATTTTGCTATGTAGTAAGGTCTTTCCTAGCGCAAGATATCCACCAAATTTCATTCAAATAACTTTGTTATTTTTGGAGAAAAAAATTTTTTTCGAAAGAAAATTTAAATTTGAATAACTCAATTTTCTATAAACTGAGAAAGTTGAATTTTGGTACTCAGTAAGGTCTCTCCCAAGGCAACATATATAGTAAATTTCATTAAAACAGCTTTGTTATTTTCATAGAAAAAATTTTTTGTTGAAAGAAAACTCAAAATTACAGGACGTTCTATTTAAAATAAACAAGTTGGTGTATACTTCTATAATCACCAGCGCCAGAAACGTAAAACATTTTTTGAACGTGGGCACCACTGACATTAGTTAAGCAACAAAATTTTCGAATTACCCTGCTGTACATACTTTTCCATATAGCGATCCCGGCCGTTCTCGGTATGGCATACCTATATATAATTTATTGAGCTTGAGAAGAAGGTAATAGAAAAAGTGCCTAGAAAGCAAATTCTGATACAAAACACCCTGCAGATCCTTAAAACAAGTTTAATAGTAGAAGAGTAGTTTGAAATTTCTAGCTTTCAGAATTTCAAAACAGTTGAAAAACTTATACGTAAACCGTAGTGTGTGTGTGTGTTTTCTTTCTTTAAGGTCGGCCTATTTCCGCGACTATGGCCAATCACCGACGCCGGAGAGCAGTTTCACCTCACCATCCTGGAAATCTTGCCGAACCCCTGCCTTTCTATAAGGAGGGTAGGGATCTTTAACGTGCCCAACATCGCATGGACACGGTACCAACGGCTTTACGCCCCCTCCGAAGGGTGGAACGTGCAGACATTCAACTTGCTCAAATACAATTCCAGAACCTCGGTTGATATTAATGTTACAGTTTGTACTGAAAAAGTGAAAGGAGAACCCTGGGATTGAACCCAGCACCCTTCGGTTCAGAGGCACACGTTCTTACCTCTGAACCACCGAGGGTCTGTAAACGGTAGTGTACTTATAATATAGATTTTAATAAACATCAGTTTAAAAATTATAAAAGTATCACAACTTGCAATAAAATAAAGGTTGAAATAGGCATTTAATAGCCATAGATATATGACAACAGCCTTGCAAATAAAAATATTTTAAACCAGAAGCAGCCTGCCTTAAGAAGGCAATCAAGTTTTTAAAATTCTAATATCACTATTAAGTTTGATTTACTCTACATTTATTTCAAAAAAAAATCTAAATATTAAAATGTTATAATTAATTAATGGTCATGTTTAGTATGACATGATTATAAGCTAAATATAAAACCCTGGTACATAGATGTAAACCTTTAGAGATTTACAAATAATTTATTTAAATAAAAGATCATCCTTACTTTGTACCAAATGCAGAATAAACTACCTAGCACAAAATAACCAAAAATGGATAATTATATAACTTACTTTACAAACATGCAAATACTATATGATAATCAATACCTATAAACATTTAAAATTTGATTGATTCATTGTGGATTTAGGTATTATCAAATCAAATGAAACACCAAATATCCTGAAACAAATGCTGGTCTAGCAAGAAATGCACAAACAACGGTACTATGAAAATTTTATTCATCCATCGATTTGATATCTTTATCGATAAAAAACACTACAATAATATAATTTTTAACAGATAAGTCTTAACATCTCTGACACATATCATGCATACCAGTTGATAACTATGTATTCTAGCATAAATATAAAATATTTAATCAGATTCATATTAAGATACAAATGACTAATATATTTATGAGGAACTGTAACATTCCTTGGTCCATAAAAGTATCTATAGTATCATCAGCAATCACTACTATAAATATAGGTATACAAAATGTTCATAAAGTGGAACACACATTATGCAACTAAGTATCCACAATATTCAGCAGACTGAATATACTTTATTTCCCCCTGTTAGTTTAGAAAATAGTTACTCGATCTAGTAACTATAGTTTAGAAGATATAAATTATCCAAAATTCATATTCAGATTTTTAGCTTTCAAGCTTCACACGTATGTGTTTTAGATACGTATCTAATGTAAATTAATACTCTACAGTGAAAAACTATGATACTTAATCTTTTCAAAACACCATAAATATGTTATTTTACAATTTGAGAAACTTTAACATATTAAATACCTAGACAATGTTTGAACCAGTAGGAATCACATATGCTGACTAAAAGTAAGCACAGAAAATAAACATGAAAAATCAAGCTATCAGAAAAGACAAGGAAAGGCCATGAATATACATACAATTATCAACATAAATATATTTGAGTCGTGAATGAATATAAAGCACTTTATGCCAGACAGATTAAGAGATATAGACCTCATCATGCATCATTCATCCACAGTTTTCAATCTATTTCAGTAAAAGATCTCTGAAGAACAGTGTCTGGTGACAGAGTAGCGTGCGATACTATATTTTTTTAGGATTAACTGCTAAATTACTACAAAATATGATGTGCTGTTAGTCTGTAAATCTCACCAGACCTGAACCAGATCAATAAACTGATCACTCATTCTAACTGATGTGTCCAACGTTGCCTAATTTAAATTAAGTAACTTCAGCAAGTTTATAAGTTTAACCCGCATATACATGGTGTTTTAAAACATGTGTCGGAAAATGAAGTGTGTGTTTCCTTGTCTCTTTCTAAAAAAACTTGCTATTGACATGAATCCACAAACGCGCCGTTTTCGAGATACAAGATGTCAAAAATATTTGTATTTAGTTTTTTGACGATAATATTAAAGTCACAGAATGCATTAAATTGCAAATGCTTTATGAACGGATTGTGCCGGGTGAGGCCGAGCGATGCCATGATGATGGTTCCCGTCAGAGCGGCAGTAGATGACGTGATGAAAACCAAATGTTTTGTCATCAACAAAACATTATAATTATTTCCATGTTTCTTATCATAAAATGCATTTTTCTCGAAAACTGTTCATATTAGAGCATTTGGGCCAGAGTACCCATTTTGTGTAGAAAACATTGGCGGTTTAAAATGGGATTTTAAAATGGTAATTTCCCCAATTCAGTAGAAATTAGGGGCAAAAAACCTCACCCATCCCTAAAATCTCCGCCACTAGCATATGGAAACAATTGAATTGGCACTGAAAAAGTGTGTAATATTAAGGATAAGCTGTGTGCAGAATCTGAATTCTGTGTCTCAAACGGCTTCTGAGATATCGTCAAAAAACGAAATAAAAATATTTTTCTGACACCCTGTATCTCGAAAACGGCGCGTTTGTGGATCCATGTTAATAGAAACTTTTTTCTTCGAGAGAGACAAGGAACTGCACCCTTAAATTTCCGACACATGTTTTGAAACACCCCTATGCATGTTATATTATTGTGAGGCAAGGGTAGATACACAATAAACAAGAACTAGAAAATATATGAAACAGGGAATCACTTTAATGAAAGGGAATGGCTTATGAAATGGAAACATGCTCTGATATTAAGTTGGAAGAGTAGAGAAAACACAAAAATAACTATGCAAAAGAATATTTGAAAATGCGAATTTTATAATTGATTTCAAACATCACTATTTTGCCGCCATATATGTGACGTCACGGGACAGTACAATAGTCATCAATGAAATTGCTTCTCTGAGTTTGCATCCTGTATTGCAAGTTATTGACTGAATCTTGACTTCTGCACGTGATTTTATTTGATAATATGGAAAATAAAGCTTATATAAATACTGTATAGTACCAATGTGTACAAATACGACTATAAAAACTGCAGAGAAACTGTTGTTTTATTGTTCCATTTAGAAAGCAATGTGTGTGTGTGTGTTTTGTTTCTTTAACGTCGGCCTATTTCCGCGACTATGGCCAATCACCGACGCCAGGGAGCAGTTTCACCTCACTATCCTGGAAATTTTGCCGAACCCCTGTCTTTCTGTAAGGAGGGTAGGGATCTTTAACGTGCCCAACATCGCATGGACACGGGACCGACGGCTTTACGCCCCCTCCGAAGGGCGGAACGTGCAGACATTCAACTTGCTCAAATACAATGCCAGAACCTCGGTTGATGTTAATTTTACAGTTTGTACTGAAAAAGTGAAAGGAGTACGCCGGGATCGAACCCAGTACCCTTCGGTTCAAAGGCACACGTTCTTACCTCTGAACCACCGAGGTCCTTAGAAAGCAATGGGGCAAAGTTATAAAGCGGGATGAAAGAAAAAATCCACAGTTATCTGAGAAACCCGCCTTATATTGTTGTGAAGACCATTTGTATGTAAGTCCCTCCTAATCTTCAGAATGGATATTAGTGATATAAGGTTAAAATTATTATCATACGTTATTAAGTTAGGTTGTAGTTTCCATGTGGTCAAGGTATGTTTATCTGTGCATATTAAGTATTAACTTTACATACTACTCTTAGTATTAACAACCGGCAAACTCATGGTTATTAATTAACGAAATTATTGGGTTTGTTTCCATTAATTATCTGTAGTTAATTCGGATAACATTGTTCTACCAAAAAGAATTATTTCATCATAAATGAGTCAATTCTTGGCAAATTATCTGATTACGCCTGTTGAAAACCATTGTCTCTCATTTTATTACGCACACTTTACACTATTCAACTAGAAGAAACACAATAAAAGAATAAAATTCACCACTATGTTGAGAAACAAGCGACCATACTTATCATACCATAAGGCAAATATAAACACGATATTTATTTATTATCCAACTACGTCACGACCAATAGCAGAACGTTTGCGGTCATATGCAAATAATTAGAAATTGTTTGAGTTTAAAAGCCTTTTTCTGTCCACTATATATGTTTTTGGGTATTTTCATGGATGTAATGTTCTATGTATGAAAATAATAATAATAATAATGTTCTATGTATGAAAAACTATTAGGTATATGTTAAATTCATGTAATGGAAAATCCATGCAAATTGTCGATTGGAAATTAGACATGGGAGGTTTTGTAAATAGTGATGACTAATTTGCAAAGGGCGTGAGAAAATATTGGTAAAGAAAATCAGTGGTCTATAGAAGCTAGGGTTACAACATCGTAAGTGACTTTAGTCCCATAATATTTTGACACTTGCTTATATCTACCTTTTAAATTATTTATACAAGGTTCAACTTATTTGTAAGATGCATTATACCATGCATAAGCTTTATCAGTTATCGTGTACACCCCCTGTACCTCGCTTATGTAATATAGTCAGATGTAAAAACTCATAGAGAAAATAAGATATTAGATAAATAGATTTAGAATCAATCCTAGCTAGCAAATGGCACTGCAATATTTAACAAATGAATGGACGTTCGCAAGAAATGAAGAAAATGTTATACAAGTAGCTGTAATTTATTTAGATTTAAAAATAGCATCTGAAACAGTATGTAGGGAAAGTTATTGGAAAAACTGGAAGCGCTAAGATTTAAAGGGGTTGTTTTGTATTGGTTCGGAAGTTATTTAACAAAGGAGTCTCGGTCACTAGGAACAGAAATTGGAGATCCGCAAGGAAGCATATACTGGGTCCATTTTAATTTGTTGTATATAAATAATGATATCGGCAGTGTTTTTAGTTATTGTAAGTGTCATATCCTTACAGATGATCCAGTGATATATGTCACAGGCAAATACAGAAGTAAAATATAACTTAAATATAAGGTAGATTTGGAAAAGTTGTATATATAATTGGAGTTGATTACAATGAAATTAAATATTGAGAAGACAAAGGCCATTCTAAGTGGAAAAATAAAATGGTGAATAAATAGTTGCAAGAAGGGTTTAATACAAATATTTTAACAAACAAAATTGAAATAGTACAACAGCATAAATATTAAGGGGCAATTGTGCATTGTCAGCGAATGAAATATGTCTGTAAGAAAAGTGCAAAAAAAAAGCTAAGAGTTTTGTCTAGATGTAGGGTTTTTTTGAATGTGTGGGCCAAAAAGATATGCTTCAATACAATTGTTTTGCCATATTTTGTGTTTGGGGTACTATAATATATGTATCCAATATTTAAAAACATGCAAGTGCTAGAGAACATAGCCGAGGCATATCGTTCGGCCGACAGTTCTTTCGACTGACAGTTTCCTTAGTCCACACTACAATAGAGCGGGGATTCGAGCGAAAATATCGCTTTTTTCAGTATTTGTCTGGCCGCCTGGGTGAAACGTTTCCTTGTATAAAACCTATTGATCACAGACATATAAACGAAATTGAAATAAAAATGCCAATTTATATGCGGGGCAATATGCACTCTTTATATGTTTAAAATGGCTTACCTAATTGAATAGCAATATTTTGAGGTTTAGTTTAATTTTGATTTTTTTTGCTTTAATATAACATTGTAAAAAAAGATGTGTAAGTTATTAGATACAAATAAACATACTTATGGGTAATTAATTGTTATATATGTAAATATGTATGAAACTCAATCCTGACTCACCATAATGAAAAGGTCATTTTGTAATAAAAAAATCGATTCATATAAGATTTATTATATATTTTAATTACAAAAATGTGATATAAATTGAAGCCACATATTATTAAGTATTTATTTTCTTCTTTTCAAAAAAGTTATCTTTGATGGTATCTACTTTTTCACATTTTATAATGCAGAGTTGCACAATTGTTCGAAAATTTATGGTTGAGGGCAGAAGGTTAAGTACTTATTTTTTATAAATGTATATAGGCAATGAAGACAAAATCATTGGAAATTGAATATGTGGTCATACCATTAAAGTTATTTGTGTAAAAAAATATATGTTGAGTTAGATATAAATAAATATACTTATGGATAAATCATTGTTTTTGAACAAGATATAAATAGTTGTAAGCCTGAATTACAATGTTCACACTCAAAGAAAGTATGGAGAATGACAGGCATTTCTGTTATTGCCGTAAAAAAATCGAATGATATGTTTTATTCAATTTTTTTCATTGAAACAATATTTAAAGAAAAACCATATTTTAATAAACTTTCTATTTTCTTCTTTTATTGGCACATATTTTCAAAAAAACTGTCTTTTATATTATTTTTTAATGCTTATTTGCTGCAAATATATTTTTCAAAAAGTATTATTGAGGGCGAAAGATTACATATGTATCTCTTTTAAACAATATACATAATTAACAATGAAAAAGCTGTCTTACATATGTTTGTTTTTTAATAATGTACACAATAAACAAGGAAAGACTGTTCTACATAATTTTTTAATGCTTATTTGCTGCAAACATATATATATATATATATATATATATATATATATATATATATATATATATATATATATATATATATATATATATATATATATATATATATATATATATATATATATATATATATATATATATATATATATATATATATATATATATATATATATATATATATATATATATATATATATATATATATATATCCAAAACGCACTTGCTGCATCAACACTTTTTTGTTATTTCAAATGGATCTCTTAATAGGTGCCTTCTTTATTATTTTTTTCAAATATCAGGAAAAATCTGTTACTTTGGCGATTGAGTTGGCTTTAAAATGGTCTTATAAATCCAAAACAAGGGTTCTTTTAACTTAATCATAGGTATACTATATCAACACGCAAAGTTGTTAAGCAAGTTGCCTATTGCATTAACTTAAAGACTCACGTGATGAAATATAGTCGGACAGTATCAATGACATTATGTCATTGGACAGTATATTATTATACACCTAAATGAATTGATGTATGCAGGGGTTGCATACATTTAGGAGCTGTCGGTCGAATAATACACACTCGAACAGAGCTATGGGGATCATATTGGGTTGCAGTATACAAGGGTTGACTGGATGCTTCAGGCTTGGGGATGGCTGAAAGTGGGAAATTTGACAATGTATAGATTTAGAATTTATGAATATAAAATGAAATGTGGCAGTACGCCAGAATTATTTAAAAAATATACTAACCAAAAACTTACTATACCTACATCAGTACAACACATGCCATAAGGGCGATTTAATGATAAAGAAACTTAAATATAAAAAAATATAAATACATTATTTTACAGAGCAGTCAACTCAGCTTCCACAAGAAATGAAAGCCTTAACTGACACAAAATTAAATAGAGGCAAAACTCTTCTATCAAAGGTACCGAAAAAATATACTTGTAACAATTTCAAAATGTAGAGAATTAGAGTTTGTTGAATTATTTTAGTCATTAGGTTATTGGACTGTATGCTTTGTTAACATTGTTAACAAAATTATGAACTATTGTAGCTTATTGTAAATATAAATTTATTTATTTATATTATTTATTTATAACGATGACTCCGTAATTGCAACACAAAGTGTGTTTGGTATGCACTTTAGGCAGGTAGGCATGATCCTCGTACATACTCAAACACGATTTTGTCATGGGGTACCAAAGAGGTCAACCTGGAACCGCAAGAACTCTGGAAAATGTGGCAGCAATAAGAGCACAGGATATTTTCTTATGCTGTGGTAAGAGCTTTAGGTGAATAGTCTCCAACTCGTATGGCACGAACACGCCGCTATGTTCTTAGACTTTCGGATTGAAGCTTGCAAATGAACCTTCAGCAAGTATACACTCATCGCCCTCAAACTATTCAACAATTAAAAGACGTTATTTATGAAGAAATTGCTGAAATTATAAATAAAATGGCCCGCCAAGCTATGAAAAGTAACGGTACCCATTTGACTTATCTAATGTTTAAACCCCAACACAAACAAAATGACATTATATGTACATGATTAGAGGAACAGGAATTAAAGGCTTTTCTACCAGACAATGTTTTTATTTTTTAAACAACGCGTTTCGGTTCATCTGAACCATCTTCAGGGGTTAAAAACTTTTCCGTTTGTATTACAGGAACTGTACTGTATGGAAAATTGTCAGTTTGAATTTCATCTATTGTCTTCAGATTTCCAGACAAAATTAACAGCAGCAAAATGGAGTCTGTGCACTTACAAAAACAAATATTGTACAATTGGAAGGATGATTCTTTTAAAAACAAATCTTGTACAGTTGGAAGGATGATAAAAAAAAGCGTCGTTTATCTTCACCCTCTCGCTGCTTCAAGTCTGGGAATGTTGTTGTTCTGTCCTTCGATGTTATTTCAATTCAGCTACCCTAATATAGGGACAAATATTAGGGTCGAAATGGACCAGGGCTGACAATTTATTAAATTGTTGGTTGTATACAGTCTCTAATATTCAACACTTTGTGTTATTTGGAGCTGCTGTGACAACATACTACTTGGTTCCGCAACAAGGTGGTGGCACATGCTTCATGTCTTATATCTCACTTAGTGTTGGAGGGCTGGCTACCATAGCCATATTAATTTATAGGTGTATTTTTGCTGAAATTAGTATGCCGTACTGATGAGCTCTAATTAGAGCAAAACCGGTCTACGGTTCTAATTGTGGTGATAATGCATCTAGCCTTACATACTTTGTCCCTATATTAGGGTAGAAATGGGCCAGGGCTGACAATTTACTAAATTGTTAGTTGGTTGTATACAGTCTCTAATATTTAACACTTTGTGTTATTTGGAGCTGCTGTGACAACATACTACTTGGTTCCGGAACGAGGTGGCCGCACGTGCTTCGTGTCTTATATCTCACCTAGTATTTATATTTCAAAATGTACATCATCAGCATATTTCGGTTCTATCGTAAGGTATGTTATTTTTTTACTACATCTTTTCATAGGTCTCCTGAAAGAAGACAGCTGTATGAAGCTATATTTAGAATTTTAAAAAATCTTATTGATTTAACGTCATTTTCACAACGATGACCGAAAACATATTATATAGTTTCTGAGCAGGAAAGCCAAGAAGCTACAGTTTTGGCTAGTATAGCAACAGATCCTACGAATTCATGTAGAACAGAAGATGATGGAGGGGTTCCAAAATCCAGCGTTCAAGAAATAATGAAAAAGGATAAATTTAAACCATATACATCCCTGTTGGGATCTCTGCTGTTCATTGTGTTTGTTAACTGCCAATTAATGTTACATTTGGTGGTGTGACCATGTATGCGGATGACACACTGTAACCGTATCTGCTGGTAGCCACAAAGAACTTGTAGACAGTATTCAGGCTGTCATAAAGGAAGTAAAGGTCTAGTGCCAAAATAAAAGGTTATAACTCAACTAGGATAAGACGCAATGCATTAGTTTCCCCATAAGACCAGTAGTTGCGGGTGTAGTAGATGATAACATGTCCCTGAATGCAGGTTCAAAATTTGTTAGTACCTGTTTTGACTCAGACTTGTGTTGGGATGACCACATTGAACATGTTCGTGGCAAACTTAATAGTGCAGTTTTTGCAATTTTGCAACTTAAATCCTCACTTTGGGTGTCTATTTTGCGCTGGCATTTTCACACATTTCTTATGTTGGCGTGGTCAAGACTGTGAGTGTCTTTATTCTTCAAATGCGCCCCTTGAGAATTATGTTTAATTTAGAGTCAAAAGAAATCTGTAGGGAAAAGTTTAAAAATAAAAAAAATTGGACTTTTGCCTGCATTTATATACTAAAGTGTGTTGGCTTCATGAAGCAAAATTTACATCTCTTTCTCAAAAATCGTTTATCTCATATGTATCCAACAAGAAAAGGAGTTGTGAGCATCCATCGGCATTGCACGTCTCATTATGAGCGTTCACCTAGATAAAATTGTGTAACTTTGTATAACTTGCTGCCAGCACCCATGGGGATATTGGTGACTTTAAACATTTCAAATTAATAGTGAAACAGTTACTTTATGATCAAGCTTTCTACTCTATCTTAGAGTATTTGAATAGAGATGTGCATGGACACTGATCATGCCTGTTGTGTTTTTCAGGTGTTTTTCTATTATATGTGGGATCATAGGTAGTGTGTGTGTTTTATGGCGATTCTATATTGTGTATTTTATTACTGCGACAAGAATTTTTTATTTGTTTGTTTGTTATTGCTGTACACTGATTTTTATTGACATGCCATATATAATAATGTATCACATGACAAATAAATTATTATTATTATTATTATTATAATTATTATTATAAATATAAATACAAAACAGCTGGAAATTTTCATCCAGGAGGTGCACAACAGCATTTAGAGTTTTGCAATTGGTATTTACAACATTTAAATATGGACAGATTTTTTATAAAAAAAATTTGCTCGGTTGAGGCATATATAAGCAGTGCTGGAATACTAAAGACACAATGAGTTTGGTCCCAAGATAACGCATAACATTTCCACGAGAGCACCAGGGTACATTCAGTTTAATGGTTTCTTGTTTTCTTGGGAAATATAATTAAATTTGTTATTTACGAGGGCAGCTTGACAGCAAATAGGTACCGAGAAATACTGGAAGTACTGCCTAATTTACGTGATAATATTACATTGGTACCTAACAAATTTTTCCAACAAGATGTACAAATAGTAAGAGCATATTCAGATAATTTGTTTCCTAATCAGTGGATAGGCGCCCACGGTCCTGTACGATGACCGCCTAGGTCTCCAGATTTATACGTTTTAAATTTTTTCTTGCAGGGCAGCCTAAAAAATAAGTTTCCATACTAGACATCCTACGAAGATGGATTTGCATAACAGCACATGGAAACAACTGATAAATCTGATATCCAGGCCTGTTATCTTCTTAAATGCGTTGCACAAAATAAGGAATGTTTGGCAAACTAGCATAGAACATAATGGAAATCAATTTGAGCAATATTTTTAAATATTTAAGTTATTTGCTTGTATATTTTTTCTTTTTAACCTTAGTGTTTTAAATGTTCAAGTTTAATGATTTCATACTGGTTATATCAAAATATTCAAGTTTAATGATTTCATACTAGTTATATCAAAATACCATTTTTGTAACTTGATTATTTAAAATGAATTGCTTTTAATGAGACATAAGACAATTAGTATTCATTAGGAAATATATGATAAATTACAGCATTTTTCATCTTTTATTTTCCATGGCAATACAGAAAAAATTAAAATGTAAACTAAAGGTAAGTTCTCTGTAATACCATCGGAGTCCAGTCCCAGCCAGCGACATTAACAAAATGTTTGCAACCCTTCATACTCCTACTTATTTAGTGGGGAGGCACAAAAATATACTGGTGCACTATATATTCTATTAATAGACACATATTCGCATAACCCACCGGATAGTGCATAGCCTTGTGTTTTCCTTTAGCTTTTAATTAGGCAAACTGATGTCAGGTGAGGTCAGGATGGTCAAGTTGCACCTCAGACATTTCTTTTATGTCGTAAAAACGAGTGTAACGACATCTGAATGATGATTGTTTCAGCTATAGATTCCCTGACATACAATTTAGCAAAGTGGTTGACAAATGAGTTTAAAAACTTGCCCATCAAACAAAAAAGTTTTTCAGTAACAAATTCGCCTGAATTTATTAATAAAATTAAAGAGGTTAAATTGGTTGAAGGCGAGGTTTTGATTTCATTTGATGTAACCTCATCGTTTTCTAGGGTTCCGACGAAGAAAACATAAACGTATTTAGAAGAGTTGTTAAAAATGAATAACAAATGAAAAGGTCTGCAAAGAATATTTAACTTTGAACCTTTGTATCAAACAAAATATTTTTCAATTCAACAATGAGTTTTTTGAACAAATCCAAGGAACGGCAATGGGCAACCCCCTATCGCCATTTATTGCAGAACCTTTTATGAGTAGATTTGAAACAGATCTTGAAAGGGAAAGTGAGTATTTTACTCGAGTGTGATTTCGTTATGTGACACTTTAGAATTCGATGTCCATAGGAAGGAAACCACCACTCCAAGTTACCTTCTGAATGACCCACATCATATGTACACATCAAAAATGGCCAGTCTGAATTTTTTTAGTACACAGGTTAATTAATTCTTCTAAATAGATATACCAAAGAATTAGGGCATATTAAGAACGTGGCCGAATATAACGGATACCCTGCTTGCCTAGTGGAGAAATTAATTAACAAACAGAAAACAAAGAAAATGTTAGCGGAATCAACGACCTTCAAAATAGAGAAAGCTGAAAAAACTTTGTTTGCTGACCATTTGAACCTCGAATCACAAGGGGGTCTAGATAGCATTTTAAAAAAAGCCAATTTGCAACTAACATTTTTGACAAAAAATATTTAGGTAACCCAAAAGACAAGGATAGTACGGCCAAAATGTCGGGGATTTATGAAATAAGAAAGATATATTGAAATTAGATTCAAAGAACATTTAGCACAATTAAGATACTGTACTATAGATAGATCTTCCATTGCCCGTCATATTTGGGCTAATAATCACCGCGTAAATGAGAAGAATCTAATATTAATAAAAAATGTTGAGACAAGCAGGACAGCTAAACGCCTTTGAAAGTGTATATATATATATATATATATATATATATATATATATATATATATATATATATATATATATATATATATTGCTAAATATAGTAATAAAAAGTGATAGAATTTGGCTCGTCGCCTATGGGCAGTCTACTGATAGATTACTTTACAAAAAATACCGGCAGAAGCTGTATGTTACATAATAAAAGAATTCAGATATTTCCGCCAAACGAAATATGTAAATTTTTGTGTCGGTGAACCTCCCTAAGTAGTTAGTGACTGACTACCTGCAGAAGAATATAAAGTTGTGGATATAAGAGATTTATAATTATTTATCCTCTGATGACGCTAACTTGGTTAATCAAACAATCGTCAGGTTTTTTAAAATGTGTTGTGGTGATTTGGGTTCTCCAAATGTGCTTCTCAATGATGTCGAACAAAGTTTGGTTTGTTGACGTATAGCTGTGCAGTTTACAGAATCTTGCGCAACCCGACCTTCCTTGGCATCAGTTTTCCCAGTTAAAAGCTAAAGGAAGGAAAACCAACTCAAACATGAATCCAGATATATGCACTATGCAGTGGGTTGTGCGAATGTGCTTGATAGGCGTGGTTTAAGCTCTGGTCAGAACATAGATACCCAAGCACTTTGGTAGCATTGTGTTGATATAGTAGGACAAGATAAATAAAGTTAGTAAAAATATATGGAGTGCTCCATTAAACAAAACCTGTTTGATCTATTGTTTTTAAAAACCTGTCCACTGTCCACAGCCTACTATGGTAATACTATTGAAAAGAATATCTATGTATAACCATATACATTTAAAAAGCTCACAATGAGCCGGATCCAATAACATAAAAACATAAAAGGTGCTTCATTTAAAAAATCATATGTTTGGATTGAATCACAAAATCTGTCTGATAGAAAAAAAAATTTGCATCATTTACTTAATTTTACGTGAAAAAATCTATTAGAATTAGTTCTCATTTCCATTATGTCATCACATAAAGGAGATACACTGACACACTTTTAAAACCACTCTGTAGCTCAAAAACAAAGACTCCGATGTCAATTTTGATTTCCGCATTGTTAGTTTCACAAAAAAAGTAAAACAGTACTGTGAAAACCGCAACCTTCTATCTCTATTCATAACCAAGATACCCCACAAAAGCTATGAATTCCGGACCCCTGTACATCATAGTTGCCAGTCAATGTGTTATATTTCCTTTCATAATTTTCCTTCAAAATTTTGCTTGTAAGTAAGTAACAGCACAAACATTCTTTATATTTGTCTACAATATCATATTAGAACCGTTAAGTTGTAATTGGCAGGAAATCAGGATCATATGGACATAATATTTCCTGAATTCAACCATGATGTTACCGTGATTTGTCTTTGGCACTCTCTTCAAAATTTGAATTTTACCTCATTAAGTATCATCTAATGTGTATTTAAAATGTGCACAATATTGTCATTAAGTCAAAGAGTTCTGCTATTTATGTAATTGTTTCATGTTTCATATTTTCAGTGTGTGATATTTGGTTAATCGAATTTATAATATCTTCTAACTGTTTAATATAATGGTAAGAAAAATCGGTTAAAAATTTTGAAAATTTTACAGTAGTTAGTACTACAAAAAATACTTGAATAAACAAATTAAAACAGAAAATAAAAATATAAAATTGTTTATTCAATATGATGTCTAAAAAATATAGTGTTAAATGTAACTAAAAAAATAATAAATAGATCATTTCTTTCATTATACAACGAATAATAACTTCTGATGTTATAAAATTTTTATACACAAATAATAAATATTGCACAATTTAAATAGAATGTAAAAAAACAAGCTTTGGAATGAGCATTTTTTTGTGAGTTAAACAAGGAGTTAAGATGGCTTCGGAAAATGGACAGTTCCACTTTTTTCTGTTGGTGGATCATCGGTATCACTATCTTGGGGTTCTTGTGATTCAGGCAAGCGTATAAATGGTAAATGTTCACTGCCACTCCACATGGAATAAAAATTTGTATGTATTCGCATTGCGTCCTGTAACAGAAGAGTAATAAATTGATCTATAAGGAAACCAATCTAAAAAATTATTTTTTTGAGGTAACTTTTCATAACTTGCTAAAGTTCAGCTGTGTTTAGCACCAGTCTATCATTAAAGCAAATTGAAGATAATGCAGAATTAGTTTATTAAATAGTTGTGCTGTGTGTAGTTTCAAAATGTAAATTCAGCTGAATCAAAACTGACCTTTCAATTTGAAAATTATACACACTATATGATACATAGTTCGAATTTAAAAATATGTTATTGCTCAATATACATTCAAGTTTGTTTCTTAAAAATAGTTGTATGTTGTTACACAAATCTGAAGAGGAGCTTTCAAATACTCTTCAAGAGGCACTAAAAGTAGTAAATGATTGGTGCTGGAGGAAGCAGATGTCTGTGAAACCCTGCAAAACCATCATTCACCAGAAGAAATATTGAATAAACTAAAACCACCTACTCTTATGGGTGAGACACTTCCATTTATGCAACAGGGGAAATATGTGGCGGTTACTCTAGATAAGATGCTCAACTGTAATGTACAGTTGGAGAATGTATTCTGTAGGGCCAAACTGTCCCTGTGGATATGCCGAAGAAGTTGTGGGAACAACTGGGGAACAAACCTGCAACCAATGTACTGGTTCTAGGTAGTGGTTATCAGACCAATGATAGCCCATGGCACTATAGTTTGGTGGCCTAAGGCATTTCGTGGTACCACCAAGGCCAAACTGGCTCAGCTACAGGGACGAGAATATCTGATGATAATGGGTGTGATGAGCACCACTCCATCAGCTGCTCCTAAACATCCCACCTCCTCAAATTTGGTTGGAGTGGAAGACTAGGTGGACAACGTACAGACTTAAATAAACGGCTGGCAGCATGCTGAAGGCAATCAGTTTGGGAAGAACCAGACTCCTCGAAGACATTGAGAGTCACGAGGTTCTGGGAATGGTCTCAGACCTGATGCCTAGTAGCATCAGTAGAGACCTGTCTTTAAAGATCGTCCTGCCAGGAGGAGAGGACTGGAAACTAGATGAAATGTCCCCATTGAAGGCAGATCTCTGCTGCTACAAGGACGGCTCCAAAACCAAGTTAGGGGCAGGAGCTGACACATATGAGAGCAGCAAGAATATCATCTAGCCTCAGAAAGTATGCAACCATACACCAGGCAGAAATATATATGATCAAGATGTGCTTGAGGGAGATTATACAACACCATTGCACACACAAATCGATAATTTTTTTTTAGATAGCCAAGCTGCTATATACTTGTTTTCTACCATTGCAATTCAAACACAGTATGGAGCTGCAAGATTGATCTCAATGAAATGGGCAGCCACAATGAGATGTCACTGGTTTGGATACTGAGTCACTCGGACATTGAGGGCAATGTAGTGGCCGACGCTCTTGCCAGGAGAGGTGCCGGGGAGGACTATATAGGATCAGAAACTGCGCTGGGGATATCCTCAGGCACAGCAAAATGCACCTTAAGCAACTGTACAGATGGAATGACAATTCAACAATGGCAACATCTGCCAGGATTAACACACTCTAAGGCCTTCATAAATGGCCCTTCAGAGTTAAGAGCTAAACAACTTATAGAGTTGAACAGGTAACAACTGAGAACTCTGGTCGGCCTGTATACATAGGATACTGCCGTTTGCGACACCATGTGGACTGAACTGGGCTCAGACAAGAAACCGAGTGCCAGCTGTGTATCGAGAGTGACGAAACAGCAGAGCACGTGCTATGCTTTTGTCCGGCTGTGGGCAGGACAAACACCTGCTCTTTGGCAAGACCCAACTTGCACCAGAAGATCTGGATCAACTTTCGCCCACAAAAAATATTGACCTCTGTAAGAGGCTGGACTTGTTGGATGAAATATGAGACAATTAGGCGTGAACCACAATAGACCTTACGGTCGCAGTGGAGGAACTGTAATGGTCAACCCACAATATAACCTAACCTACACATATTTTGTTTAGCTGAGCGGAAAAATGAGCTGATCAGCAAGATTATTTACAATGAGACAGTTGAAGGCAAACATTGATAACCAAAATATAAAACTAAACATTTTTTATTATATATTCAGTGCACTCCAGCATGGACAAGTTTGCACTGTTACTAACAACTAATTCCTCTTTACAAAGTAGCCAAATATACATGAAAATAGAGTTTAAATGACTGAGTCACAGTTGTACTATCAACTCAAATTCATCAAAACCTATTGCCCCCCCCCCCCCCCCCCAAAGAATTATTAATAAAATAATATAATAAAACAAGCTCCTTCACTAAAACTCTGACCACAGTAATGCTGCAAGTTTTTATTTATTCATGCACCATCCAGCCGCTTAAAAGCCAAACAAGGATGAGCTGATACACAAAACGAACTAACAACAAACAATAATTTTAAACAAACTACACAAAAGAGAGATGCGCTAGTTACATCATTAAAAAAACATTTTCATCTCTAATACATTACATGAGAAGATATCTAGGTCCTCTTGCAGGACAGAGGAATCATTGCACGTCTGGTAAATTGGAGATGATTGCAGCAATTGTGTACAAGCTGTGTGGAGATAGAATGTACCTGGAAAACGTGCAGTAACACGAGACACATTGAAATTAAGTTGCTGAAGCAGGTTTGGGCAGTCAAACATAGAGTTAACCAATTTATATAAAACTATACTGCACTGCCTGCACGTCTCCAGACTGCTGGTTAAAGCAAAGAAGTAAACTTTTCTGAGGAAAACCCATAGGAGGATATCGAGCATCTTCTTGAAAGCTAAAAAATTTTAGAAATCACCTTTGTACTGATTCCAGGTTTGCCACATGTATCTCATAAGCAGGAGCTCACACAACCAAGCCATATTTAAGTCTGGACCTAACCAGACAACAAAACAGTAGAGAAAGGGTGGAATAATAAGTTGTAAAATTATGATTGTTACCTTCTTGCATAGTAATGACAACTTTTCATTAGTCAATTTATTGATGGCGTCAGAACAAATGATTACATATGATGCCACTTTTTTATAGCCATCACTATACTACTAGAAAACGTAATTTTATAGTGTTAGACTATACACCACAAGTCATCAAAATCCATAAGCAAATTTCCAAGAAATTTCGGAAAAATCAATGTTTATTTGAATCTTTGAAGCTATATATAGATTTGTGTGGGGGGAAGCTTACACAGCCATACAGACAAAAGGTATAAGATAAATAATTTCAATCAAAAAAGCAAAGCCTACCTGGTAAATACAGCACTCAAACCCACATTTTTATCAATCAATTTTTAAAGGTTACTCACCTGGCAGACTCAGCTGCTCTGCCTGTTTACATTATCTTATAAAGAATATAAGACAGCTGCTTTGCCGTAATTATTTTTAATAGTGTAGTTTAAAACATATTAATATGATATTTAAAAAGCTAGAATAATTAAAAAAAAAGCAAATGTGTTTCTCTTAGATCCCCAATCATCGACATAGTCTAAAAACGATGTCACCTTGTCATCAAAACCATGCCTCTAGTATAATAATAAAAACATGCTCTACAAAGAATAGTGGTAAAGTTATTCCAATAAGAAAAATTTTACTTTATTTTCCTTATTAATGGATAATAAACATATATGCTAAAAGTTAGTGTTCAGCAAGAATAATTTTTGTATACGTAAATTTGATTTTAAGTATTTGCAGCTCTTTCTTTATGAAACAACTTGTATCAATGTAACCTACTGTTTTGAGACGGTTAACACAAGGTATAGTATTTTAAATATTACTTACACCTCCACTAGCTATACTATAGCTCTTTCTTTATGAAACAACTTGTATCACTGTAACCTACTGTTTTGAGACGGTTAACACAAGGTATAGTATTTTAAATATTACTTACACCTCCACTAGCTATACTATCACTGTTCCTTTCTGAAGAGCTTGTGGTTGATCGGCTATGAATTGACAAACACGAAGAGTCAGTAGATGAACTACTTTTTCTAGATGTCAATGGAAGCCCAGCAGGAAATATATCATAGTGTTCTGTAACGGACATTCCACTTGACTGAGGAACATCAATGGATTGCCAATTTCCCCTAAAAACAATGCCTTTTTTAACTAGATATAAGTTGGAAATTATTCTGGGACATCAAATAAAAGAAATTTATTCTACAATTATTATATTTTTTTTAGAAGTAGTTTTTCTAAAAATGTAGTGGTTGCGTGGACGTCACCTGAACAATCAATTTTCAAATATATAATATAATAAATGAATATGAGATTTATATTATGTATATTATTAATGACTAGATGACAGCTGTTTTGCCAATATGTAAGTTCTTCACATATAAATGTCAATTGACAATGTCAAAATTATTGCGCTCCAATTTAAATAGTTGTTTTTAGTAGATTTTGGCTATGAATTTGAACTGGATTTTGTAAGGTGAAGAATTAACTTTGGAGGCAATCGTGGAAGTGTTCATGAGCAGAAGCAGAAGAAAACTTAAAATTTTTACAAAATTGACAGTATGCAAGTGAATATTATTTGACATTTAACTATGTTTGGACTTTACCTATATGCTATAAATTATGTTGTATGCAAGTACAAGCTTCGCTTCTTTGTATTGCACAATGTATAATTAGTAAGCAAATATATAATAAGTATTATGTAATTTAATAACCCAACAAGATTACAAGAATCCATAACAGGTAATAGTTAACAGTGATGTGATAAACAACAATCCATTAAACTAGATTAAAAAAAAAATGACACAACTATTTACAGTCTAAACCTATGTTAAACACAACAAAATACGGTCATAGCTATGAAATACTTATGTGTAACGCATACTTAAATAAGATCTTTGGTTAAAAATAGTCTCACTTTTTTCTTAAACTGGATTAAGGATGTACAATTTTTAATCATTAGGTAGTTCATTGAACCACACTGTAGCCTGATCTGTTATTCTCTTTCTGCCTCTATATTAACAATTTGGTTGTAAGTATACTTTGATACAATCTGGTAAAATTACCCTTAACTGCATGGTTAAATTGAATATCTACAGCTGTGTTATCAACCACATTATTGTTTATTTGATATATAAGTTTAACACTATCAAAATATACTAGTTCTGAAATGTTTAGCACCTTTCATTTATTATATAAATCTGGTGTATTTTGTCTTAGAGGTTTCTGAAATAAAGTCTTTAATACTTTCTTTTGTGTAGTCTGAAGTCTCTTTAAATTTAAATACCATATAACCTCTTTAATCTGAACATGCCCTTATTTGAATCTCCAGTAATTCCTGCTACTGTTACTGAGTTCAGTTTCCATTGCAATTTAAAGCAGAGATTACTTGTAAAAGGAAACATGTTACTTTATTGATAAAAGTAAAGATTGATCTTATTAAGATATTAGACATGGATTATACGGTGACCGCTTTATCAGAAAATTACAAAGTGGGAAAATCAACGATTTGAGATATCAAAAAGAACAAGAAGAGTATGCTATCCTGTAACGAGGGCTGACTTGCGGAGTGAACTATGCAGTGGAACAGATTAACGGATTTACGAGAACGGACCCGGGCGCCAGATTTTGAAAGCGTTTACTCCCTGCGAGGATGTCTGCGACCTCGTCACAGGACCCTGGCCACGGTGGTGGTCAGAATGCCTGGATAGCTCTGTGGAGAGGGTCCGGTAGCATGTGATGTAGCAGGCAGTATAGATACCTCCGAAGTTGCGGGCTTTAATCGCACCCCCGGTATTTCCCTGACCTTCCGAAAGTTTGTAAGGATGTAGCAGATTTATTTGCGGTTATAATATAGACTGAATATAATTTTTACACTATTTATTACATTATAAAGCGTTACAGTCCACTGGTATGCTTACAATATGAAAGGTACTTATCACACTAATTTATCCTAGAACAAGTTATGTTACTGGTGACGTGCCAATGAAATTAATTATTCCCCACGAAAAGAAAATGCGGAAGTCGTGCGGACGGAAACTCTGAGTTCTGTGGTTTACAACCCGTGGATGCAGCCGTTAAGTGGGTCGATTGGAGACACGCTCCTCAAATAGTTAAAATGGCGTCTATCCCTCGAAGTCGGTACCACGAGATCCAATGCCTCGACGTCAGGGCGTCGATAAGGAACGGGTGGGTTATAGGGGAACATCCTGTAAAAGGATATTGTCATATACTAACTCGACCTTGGCCTGCTTGTGTACTATAGCATCCAGACCAGAGTCGAATCGGAACGGTCGTACGCAATACCCTTGGGAGATCTGTGTTAGCTACAGCATCACCTCCCAGAAGTATTACGACACACCAACAATAATGGGATAGGGCAATGAAGGGGAATTACGCTAGATCCCGCGATCTCGACGGACAGGCGCGTGGGAACTGAGAAAAATATCCGAAAATTCGCTATAATTAAATTCAATAAGACAAACCTAAAATACTCTTACCTAGACTGTGTTCAGTAGAATTATTAAACTACGAAATTTCCTCTCACAACAACGGGACGGGCGGTACGGTATTCTAACGTTTTATTGCAATTTTTACGAACTAACTCATTATTTACTGAATCTAAATTCCAATTATGGATTTCAACACGCTACGGCAAACGGTGAACTCTTTCTGCTTCAGTAGTTATTCTCTCTCTGCAGTCCCCGGCTGAAAAATCTTAATCGTTGGTAGATACCTTATCCTTATCTTCTGCAGATATGTTTTTACTTCGCCGCGATGATTCGAAAATGCGTACTTTTAAGAAATATTAATGATAAAAATAATAATTTTTACTGCGTGGAATTTTTACCCGTATGATTTATATTATATTTATTTTCGAACAGCCGCTTTTAATATCTACAGCTGTTCTGAAAATATCTACTTCGTCACAATCCTATACCACCACATTCTTCTCTCTAATCAATAAACAAAAAACACTGAAAGTAAGTGCATATACCAAAGCTGACAAAGTAGTTTACACCTAGTTTTTACAGGAAAGATCTAGAGCTAAAAAGATGATTATCTATGTACATATTTATTTAATTTTTTAACACAACATTAAATGATTATATGTGGGCCAATACCCAGTGGAAATTAATGGTCAGACTCACAACGATGCTAATTTTGAAAATCTCTCTTGAAGTGGAAAGCTGCTCCTAAAACTACAGATACTTTTGCAGAACTGAAGAAAGTTAATCTAAAAGATGTTGTGATCAGATAAGCAAAAGCATGGGAAAATGTAAGGTCAGAATTTATCCAAAAGTTTAGGAAATAAACAAGTGGTAGTTTATTCTATAAAACTATTTCCGAAAATGCATCCCTAAGGAGCTACAGCCCCTAGAAAAAGAACCTAACAATGTTTTTTGGCATTTTCTTCAAAACTACTACAGATAACTTAATGAAATGTGACACAGGGGCGTAGTTTGTTATGATAAATATTACTAATTTGTTAGAATCGTCATATTTCATTCAGAGGCGTAACTTACAAGAAAGCTGGAATTGTTCAATTTCCAGATCTCTTGTGTGGGTGGTTTTACCTAATAGATTTATCGAAAATCCCAAAGCTTCATTTATTTTACATAAAAAAGGTATTTTTGTTAAAATGTTTTAAAGTTAACCATTTTCGAGTAATTTCCAGTTGAATGCTAACATCTTTTTCAAGCTTTTGAAGTCATTTGTCCAAAGTGCCTTCGAAAATCTTTTAAATAGGCTATTATATGAATTAAGCAAATGAGCAGGAACATTTTTAAAATACCTTGTAGATAATTAGGAAAGATGATAATCTGCCTTTTTTCGATAATCCGAACATTTCAAAAATCTGGATCAACTAATGGAATTTATTAGTGCCGATTGAAGAGGTTGTATTATATCTGCATTACTTTTAGGCCAGGTGCCAAGTCAGAAGAATTAATTTATTTCAGAAACAATTAAAAAAAAGTTTTACATAATCGCTCCTTTGAATATTTTTTCAATTCCACAAGTTTCTTCTCTCGCTACCAAAATAAAGTATGTACAAAATCTAAGTTAATCCAGTTCTTAAAAAAAACATAAATTTTCTCAATTTATTGTTTTTACTAACATGTTCATCTAAGCAGCTAAAAAATTGCTGAAAGACCACATTTATGTGTACAGCTAGCTATTGTTTCAAAGGCTGTATCAAATATACCCCATTGATACCACCCCAACTTTTTTTACTATATTATATGATGATAAAGTGTCGTGATCCTAAGTGTCACCAGTCTGATAGGTAGCACATATCCCTGCTTTAGACTTGACATTATTTCAAATTCTTTATATTTTCCATTATATGTTCTTATTTTGTATTAATTGTTTACACACACAAAGCTTTAAATTATCTAGCAGATAGTACTAGTTAAAAATGATAATCTAGACTGTAAAAAAAAACTCAACAACTAAATATAATGGTAGCTGCCAAATAAGGTCACATCTCACTTGCACTACACACATTAATTTTTTACTTGTAACTTGTAATTTAAAAAATATTTCTTTCTATTCACTCACATTTTTGAATTCATACCTGTAACACAGGTGAAAAGCAATAATAAATAGTTTATTAAGCCTGCCCATTATGAACTTTATCTCTACACACCTACTACAATATAAAGAATAAAACCCAACCATGTAAAGTTGCTAATTAGACATATCATCATAAAATTGTCTGGTTGATTGAACATAAAGATTAAGCATGAAACAAAACAGGGAACTACAAAAATTAAAGCAACTGTCTTTACCAACCGATAATGTAATTACAAGGCGTGTTTCTTAAGTACTGTTTTCAAATTTTCCAACTGGAGGCCTGAGGTCCCGTTCCGCGCATGCACGCTTAGTACGTCAATCTGTTGCATAGTCAGAGATGCCATTACGGAAGCATTCGCTTGCGTTGATGCTTGTTTATGCGTGTTTGAAATGAGTCATAGCATTAGAAAATTCCACCAATTGTGAAATACGCGCTGTCATTCGTTTCTGAATTGCAGACATGTGAAATCAATCAATTCATGGCCCGATTAGTAAAGTATAGTATATGCTCTAACTGATGGAATGGTAAGAAAATGGGTGAGAGCATTTAAAGACAGTCCTACATATGTGCATGTTGAGGAACGAAGTGGGCAACTGTCGATCATTAACGCTTTACAATTTCATCATTATATAATGAGTTTCCCCAAGTTTCAAGAAGTGTTCTCTATGAAATTGTGATAAAATGCTTAGATTAACGGAAGCTGTACTCATGCTATGTTCCAAAAATGATGAATGGCATAAAAATCATTCAGCCAGTGTTTTCATTTTTTTCTAGATGTACTCTGTCAAAGGGGAATACTGTTTAAACCAAATTGTCACTAGTGGCCAAAGATACAGGTACCCAGCAGAAATAAAAAATCAAATTCCCTGACATTTCCAGGTTCAGGAAGTGAATTTTTCAGAATACTTAAAATAAAAGGCACAGATTTCTGAATATGTTTCTATTCATGAAATAAATAAAAATTTTAAACAAAAAACTTGTTTAATACAAAAACATCATCAAAAACATGAATATGCTTATTCTTTTAAACTTCTAAAGAAAACTGATAACTTTCTAAATGAATGAGTATTACACGTTTTTGCAGTAATTCAGCTTCACTCATTTTAGTCTAAATAAGATCAAACCTCAAGAGCCATATTATAACCACTGTACAAGTATTCAAATAAAAACACGTCTTGATTTAAAAAAAAGTTCTTAACAATCAAAATAAATATCAAATGTTTACTATGAAAAAAGTCGAAATGAAATTACCACACTGTGGAAATAAGATAGTATTCATACATATTTTATCAATGTGGTAATTTTAGATTTTAAAACACCAATCTCAAATTTTGCACTTTCTTCAGTGTGTTTTTCCTCGTTCCTAGTTGTGATATTTCTCTATGTGTTTTATGTATCATTTTTTTCTGCTTCGCTCATCCAAAGCGTTGTCTTCTGATTTTCACCAATAACTCTTTTATATTCATGATATTATGAATTCTTGATACTACTTTAGATTGACTTCTCTATTTCTTGCGATATTAAGGTTTTCTCTTGTGCATTACAATACAAGTACCCATATACAAACACCTAATATTTTCACTCCAACTTTAACTCTATGTTATATGATCATAAAGGTTAAAATAGAATAAACACTGACAGCGCAGCTCTACATCGCCAATAACTAAAATACATTTTGAATTTTATGCATTCAATGAAGAATATTTCAAGTGAGATAAACAAATGAGACATATTTGAGATAGATGAAAAAGAAGCTATATTTATTTTGGCGCATGATGTGACTTCCGCTGCGTTTTTTGGCGGCTAAAATTAATATACCAAATGGCAGCCGCAATGTTGTCAGATAAATTTCCCTAGAAAACAAATATTTAGGTGAAAGATATTCATATAATATATAATTTGAAACCAAGATAGTTTGCTTGTGATGGAATTTACAAATATTTAATTTCCAGGTCTGCTGAATGATTTCCATGACATTTGAGTAAAATCACAAGTTTCCCTGACATTTTAGGGGGTATTTCAAATTCCCTGATTTTTCCCGGTTTTCCGGGTCGCTGGGTACCCTGTAGATAGGTTCATTAATTGTTGTTGCCCATACCTGGTTAAACCGTTCCATTTGTGAAGCCAGTGAAATGGTCTCTATGTCTATATTTTGAAAATGGGTTGCTCACGTTACACCGGAATCAAAACAACACTACACAGAATGGAGCCATTCAGCATCACCCAAAAAAGTGAAGTTCTAGAAAACAATTTCAACCTGAAAAATCATATGTGTTTTAGGATAGGTAGGGTGCTATGCTTATGGATTTTTTGCCCCAGGGTACACAGTCAATGCTGACACATACCGCGAGAACTTAAATAAACTGCATCGTGCAATTCAAAGCAAACGGCGTTGATTAGAAGGATCGTTTTGCTTCACACCAATGTTTGCTCAGCCACGGCTAATCGAACCCAATATATCATCATGTCATGGATGGGAATAACATGATCACCCTCCATATATCCCTAACCTAGCGCCGAGTGATTATCACTTATTATTGCACTTAAAGAAGCACCTCATCTGTCAGCGCTATGACGTTGACGACGTCCAAACAGAAGTGATGGAGTGGTTAGCAAATCAGACAGCGGGTTTCTATTAAAATTGATCTCAGCAGCTAATACGTATAATCCAATAAGTGCCATAATATATTATGTAAAAATTATGAAAAGTAGATTAAGGTACAGGCTTGCATGTAAATATAAAGGTATAAAATAATATTGTCCTTTTTGTCTTATATCAGAACTAGAGGTGTGCGAAGCTTCGATATTTTGAACCAAACTCAAACTCAAACCGAACCTTCAGTATGAATAATTGTTCTTGCTGGATGATGTTAGAGCAGTTAGAAGTGTGTAATTGTCCAAAATAGCTCGAAATATATAATTCTCCAAAATAGGTCAAAGTTCGTTGCCCAAAAATACTTCAAATGTAACTCTACAGTGATTCAATGCTGCCAAAGGTAGGGAAATTGTAACTCGTTGCTCCCTGTTCACTCGGTAGCAGCGCTTTACACGCAGTATCGGCCCCATTGTGCCGGTAGTGTAATTTCACAATATTTTACTCACGAATGTTTGTGACAGTTGGTGGGACACATTGAGACCTGACAGAGCTATTTAAAAATCACAGATTTATTTTAATACATCCTAGCATCCCAATGCTTTTTTCAGTTACAACATGATGATGGCAGATGACAGTGTTTGAAAGCGATTGGTGACAAAAATTTTCAGAATTCATGATGATAATTGCAGATTGCCTTCCGGAAGCAGTATACTAAACATGCTTTATTTCACAATCAACCAAAACAGATAAATATTCACAATTAGGAGGCAGTTAAAAATATAAGTGGTTATTATATACTTATGATAAGTTCACTTTTAATCCCCTCAATCTGACTCAATGCTGGAACTGCCTAGCTAATGCCAACCAACAAAAATTATTTATAATTGAGCTTAGTTATAGATGTAGAAATCTAAAATAGCTTTTAATATACCTTTTTTGTATTTTTGATTCAACTTTGGCCCATCTTCATAACTAACATGAGCACCGGAAGTCATTTTCACCCAATCAACTCGCAAATTTTGTCAAACATTTGATTTTTTAAAAAGAACGGGGATCGTCTAGTACTAAATAAGGTATGCTACTGTATACCTAAATTTTGTATTTAAGAAAATGATAGATGGACATTGAAAAATTTTGGTTAGTTCGATGTTTGTTTTTAAATTTTTAAGAAGTTTGAAGTTCGACTGTGACGCTTAGATATACTATTTGCGAGGTTCGAAGTTCGAATAAACTTATTTTCTTGGGTTCGTTCATAGTTTGATTCAGGAAAAACATGGGTCCAGGCACCTCTAATCAAAACGATACTTAAAAAACACGCATTTCTTAATTGAGTTTTGGACACATTAAAAATATTTCTCTTTATTTGCAATTTGTTATTCATACCTGTAATAGCGGTGAAAAGCAGTCATAAATAGTTTATTGAGCTTACTTATTCTTAACCTTATCTCTACATGTCTACTATAATATAAAGAACATACCACATGTTTTTAATAATTATATATATCACCACAAATTTGTTTTATCTAATAAAAATAAACATTAGGCCTGAAACCAAAGAGGAAAACAAAACTTAAAACACACTGGCTTACCAACCAATAATATAATTATTAATAAATAAAGAAGATAACTGCCAGAATCATACATGAAAAGTTACCTTTGAGATGCTGGTCCAGGGTACATTCTCCTATGCATCCTCTCTTCATGTGTCTCTCCCCACGGGGGTCCACCAAAGGATGTTCCAGGCAATGTATGGCCTGGAAGAGCTGTCTGTGGTATGGAAGAGCGACTAGGTCTGCATGATAAAAGCTGAATCGCTTCAACAATACCTTCACCGCCTGCCAATGTACCTGGTTGAGAAGGCATAGTAGCCTCTGCAATACATTATAATAGTATCACAAAGACTAGTGTATGTCAAATAATTAATATTGATTTAACTTTTTAGCAAACTTATAGTCTGGTTTACTACAAAGCAACGGTCGGATTTTTTTATGAAATTTGGTAGCGATCTTTTTTCTTTCATATTGGTCAGCGAGTCTAAATGCACCAGGATTTTCAAAAAAAAAGTTTCTCTGAGCAAAAATTGTACCTCCAAAAATAATGAAGCTATTTTGATGAAATTTGGTGCACCGATTGTCTTTACAAAGGCTCTTCTATGTTGCAAATTTTAATATTCTAGTTTAATCAGAAATTGAGTTATTTTAAATTAATTATGTCTAACGAGATATAATCATTTCCCTTGTATAGCGCTGAATGTATAATAGCCATTTTAATAAACAATGATACATGAAAGTGTTGAACAATCTACCCTCGAAGAAAATTATTGTACTGTTTAAAACTGTTGAGCGCTTCACAAAACTCTTTCTATTCTTGGAGAACCCAAATCACCACAACACATCTTTTTAAAGACCCGACGATCGTTTCACTAACAAAATTAGCGTCATCAGAGGACCAAAATTCTCCGGATTTTTCATCCTCTGATGACGCTAACTTTGTTAATGAAAGGATCGTCAGGTATGTAAAAAGATGTGTTGTGGTGATTTGGGTTCTCAAAGTGTACTTATCAGTGCTCATCACAGGTTCCAATCTCCACTTACTCTTTCTATTCTTTGTTAAATAATCATCGAATATTAAGAAATCAATGTTGCGTTTCTGTTAATATAATAAATACCTAGGTATTTGATCTATAATAGACCTTACCAACAGCTATGCGACTTGAATCTCTTTTCTCGACCATAAGATGTAAATAAACAAAATGTTTTTTTTAAATATTTAATGCATATAGGTATTATTAACTTTTTAAAGATAAGTTTAAAAAAATCCTTTTTGTCATTGTGCAAGAAGTATATAAATTAGTACGTTATAATCCACCATATACAATACATTTCTGTCAACTATATGATCCAGTTGTTGGTGGAGGCGGCAGTGGATATAGATTCAATTGAACCTATTGCAGTTCAGCCATTTTTTTAGCAAAGACAATTTTTGTCAATTTCATTTAGAAATTTATAATATATTTACTAGAGATGTGCAAACCCATGTTTTTTTCGAACCAAACTATTAACAAACCCAAGCAAACATGTTGCTTCGAACCTCGAAAATAGTATTCCTAAGCTTCACACTCAAACTTTCAACTTCTTAAAAATTCAAAATTGAACACCGAACTAAACAAAATTCTTCATTCATATATCAGTTCCTTAAATAGAAAATTTAGGCATATTGTAGCATACAAAATATTTGGTACATAGAAGATATTTATTCTTTTTGCAAAAGGCGAAATTTTAACAGAATTTGCAGGTTGATTGGGTTAAAATGCCTTCTACTGCTAATGCAGGGCTCCCACTAGAAACAGCATATCAATTTCCCTGACTTTTCCCTGATGACATGCCCAAACCTATTTCCCTACAACCTACCCCCAAAATGTGTAACACACTACTAGAGAATACAGTAGGTCTTTGCTTCATGCCGGAAAACACACTTCTCTAGAGTTACATTTATAAAACATACACAATTTTTCTTAGACAAATAAACGAAAACGCACACTTTATACAAATATGCACCTATAATTGAGTTTTAATTATTTATGATAAAATGGAAACAAATAAAATTTCCTTGACACAGAGAAAAATTCCCTGACTCTTGGTCAATTTTCACAATTTTTCCCTGACAAAATTTTTCCTTCTACAAATTCCCTGACAAAATTTTTCCTTCTACAAATTCCCTGACTTTTCCCAGTTTTCTCTGTTTTCCAGATGAATGAGAACCCTGTAATGTTAGTTGTGAAGATGGATCAATATTGCATCAAAAATATAAAAGGGTGTATTGAAATGTTTTTAGATTTTTACATCTATAGCTAAGCTCAATTATATATCATTTTTGTCCTTTGGTATGATCTAGGCAGTTTTAACAGTCTTTTAGATTGAGGGGGTTAAAGTTGAGCATGATAGGTATATAATAACCACTTGAAATTTTAACTGTATTTGGCTCATTGCGAAATGAAGCATGTTCCACCCAGTATTTCCCAAACACAATCTGCAATTTTCGTAATACATTCTGAAAAATTTCATTACCAATCCCTTTTGAACACTACCATCATAATGTATATACTGTCAAAAATATGCATCAGTGAAATCTCAAATTATGCTACAGGTCAAAATGTCAATAAGTTTACAGCGTCGCTACCGACTTAACAGGGCCGTTACTGTGTCACAGCTTTGCTACCTTTGGCAGCTTTGAATGCCTGTAATGTTTTTGAAGTATTTCTGAACAACAAACTTCGAACTATTTTGGAGGATTACGTATTTCGAACTACTTAAGCCCAGCGCCTACAGTTTTTTGAATCGAAGGTTTGGTTCGAAATGTCGAATCTTTGCACACCTCTAATATTTTAAACGAAATAACCAATATACAGTTTTGACAGTTTATGATTTAGGGGCTTACCCCCGGCCTTCCTGAAGAATGTGTTTAGGCTCGCAAAAACTTTTAAATATCTGACTTGTATGTATTAACTCCTCTTTTAATTTATGTTTACAAAATCAACAGTAACTGTTTAACATAATACAAAATATTAGCATTCTTGAATCCGCACTGTGTGAAAATTTTGGTTTGGTGAATTTTCAGACAAGCAAATTATAATTTTTTTAATTAGAAAAAAATATTTAAGTATTAAAATTGAAATAAGTTGTAACAAAATTCTCGTTTTGTTTCAATAAAATATAATTTTGCTTCTGTAACACAACTCTGACAATTCTCTTAATTGGTATTTTTTATAAATAAATGTTCTAAAAACACCTGCTTAAAACGAAAAAGCCGTTTAAAAAATATTTTTAATCATAAAGAATTCGATAAAACAGACATCGGAATGTTATCACTTAGATTACGCCAGTGGAAACATACAGATTGCCTAATTTTCGTTCTTAAAAAAAATTAACCAACGTTGTGTTATACAAGTAGATCAGGGCTTCTAGAACTAAGCAAAGACACCCATTTTATACCATATATAAAATCAGTTCAGAATAGGAGTTCTGAAAAGCAGTTCAAAATAGGAATTCAGAATAGAGTTTCAAGTAGAGTTTAAATTTGAGTCTCTGAAATAATATTTAAATCCGTAGAAAACCGCCAGTACCTACAGTTTATTTTGATAAATTCGTGATTGTTTTTAGGAAGAAATGCATGGTTTATTTAATTTTTGATTATATATATATTTCGATTTATTAGCAAAATTATACATAGCTGTCGTGAAAGTTTTCCGAAATATCCAAACTAATTTTATTTATGTTTTTCACATTTCTTATATACAGGTGTCTCTAATACAAAGTAATCTTAAAGGAATTGACAGAGTTTTGTCGGCCCAACTGTATTTTTATTTTCTTTAAATAAAATAAATAAATAAATAAATATCGCCATTATTAACTAAATTACAATTTGTATTTCAACCCCACAACCACCATCAGGAAAGGGCGAAGTCTAGCAGAGCTATTCACACTTAACCCCAACCGTCAGTGAAAACAGGGCCCATTACATGCAACTGTGTATTTCGGGCAAACAAAAAATAAAATTACCAAGTAAATCTGAAGAAAAAAATAATTTAAATTTAATTTAATTTCAATTTAATTAATTAATTAATCGTCCAGGCATGCATCGAATAACTGAGGGTTGTAATACCAACATAATTTGCTCTAATTTCTAACTGTTTTCCGCAATAGAACCTAGTAGTAAATAACATTGTGTACCATTGTGCCACCAACCTACAAGTTAAAGTAGACTACCAAAATAACTTGGGGTTTGGAGGACTACAACTATTTTCCAGTGTTCACTCACTGGTGCCCCAGGTGTCGCCCGAGTGTTGGATATTGTAAAATATTGTTTGTTTATTGTCGTCATATAGTAAAAGCCTCCCTCCAAAATTGGGAATCAGACCAGCTAGAGTTCAGTGAAATACGGCAACTAAAGGACTAAAGTTATCGGAAAACTGCATGCAATATATCTTCCTGGGCTCCGGATGCTCACACAGGTGATTTCTTTGCCTTCGTGACTTTTTTGGTTGTTTCCCTCGGATTTAGGGTCTTCCGAATGTTGCTGCAAATGTGCACTGGTTGCCTGTTGTAACTCCGTGTTTTTTGCATCTTCATCCAGAGTGTTCCCATCTTCACCTAATAAACTTAAAACACGTGTGTGCGGTTGTCTCCTTGTGGCTTTACCCTTAACCCTTCTCTTGTATAGTACAGAAATGCAGTGTTATAAATCCTGTTATAGTTGATTATATATATATATATATATATATATATATATATATATATATATATATATATATATATATATATATATATATATATATATATATATATATATATAGGCTATATTTAAATAGAGGGGCGCAACTGATACCAGAGGTTTCTTAGGTGAAAATAGGTTTATTTAACTTAACATATCTATATCCAAAGTTGCATAATAAAAGAGATAAGGGGTCGGTCCCGTTTCCATGCGATGTTGGGCATGTTAAAGATCCGTATCCTCCTTACAGAAAGGCAGGGGTTTGGAAAAATGCCCAGGATAGTGAGGTAAAACTGCTCTTTGGCGTCAGTGATTGGCCACAGTTGCGGAAATAGACCGACGTTAAAAAAAAACATAAGATACCTATATCCAAAGTCAAATAATTAAAGAGATACAGGGTGTCAAAGTGACTAATAATATCTGGTTTTTCCTTAATAATTCCTAAGTTTTAGTCTGACCTGTATTAAATTTTATAACGAGACATTTTTTTAGGTGGGAAAACAATATAATAGTCTTTATGGCTGTCACACCCTCTAAAGTCAATGTTATGCATTAAATATGCATTAACTTTTTCTCAGGGCTTGTATACATGTTTTAGTGACCAAATATGAAATATTGGACTTTTTTGAACAAATATTTTAGACACATAATTTTAAAATGCGGATACGCTATGAAGCAATGAGTTCTGAATTTCTCAACAAAAAAGTCCGTTTTTGATGTTAATATTCCCGGAGGTATAAATCTGAAATACTGATTTATAAAATAAAAGACATCTCCCCAATGGTTGACTTCAGCCATTTTTAATAAGTATACCTTTTTTGTCCAAAAAAGTTAAAAAGAAAAAAAATTATTGACATGTCCAGTTTTAACTTTCTACGCCACTGGAAATCAAAATTTAAAAAGTGACTATGAAAAATTTGGCAAAAATATATTCCTGCTTGGAAACGTTTGATTTTTGTCATAAAAAAAAACATATTTTTTATTACCCAAAACCTAAATTTAATAGGTGCATTAAGGGGTTAATACATAACATTGCCTGCAGAGGGTGCCCTGTACGCGAAAGCCATAAATGATTATTATATCATTTTTCCAAACCTGATAAAAGGTCTCTATAAAATTTGAAAGATGCCTGACTAAAAGTTTAGAAATTATTAAGGAAAGACAATTTTTTATTTGTCACTTTGACAGCCTGTATCTCTTTAATTATGCAGCTTGGGATATAGGTATGTTAGGGTTTTTTTCTTTTACTTTAACGTCAGCCTATTTCGGTGACTATGGTCAACCACCGACGCCAGTGAGCAGTCTCACTTCACTATCCTGGAAATTTTGCCGAACCCCTGCCTTTCTGTAAGGATGGTAGCGATCTTTAACGTGCCCAACATCGCGTGGAAAAGAGACCGACGGCTTTACGCCCCCTCCGAAGGGCCGAACGTGCAGACATTCAACTTGCCCAAATACAAAGCCAGAACCTTGATGATAATTTACTACAGTTTGTACTGAAAAAGTGAAAAAGAAACCCTGGGAACCGAACCTAGTACCCTTCGGTTCAGAGGCACATGTTCTTACCACTGAACCACCAAGGCTCCTATGTTAGGTTATATCAACTTATTTTCACCTAGGGAATATCATTTGTGTCGCTTCATTTAAATATAACACCCTGTATAAAATATAATAATTCTAACTGATCCTAAATATACGTTCTAGCAGCCCTAATTCGAGCTTCTTTGAAGAAATTTTCCGTAAGTCTCTCCATCGTGACCTCGCTGTCTACCTCTTAAAATTGACAATGTTTATTTAATTTTTTAACAACTTATCTTTAGATTATTTAAGATTTTATGTAATTTTTACAGTTTACCCCTCTAATAAATAGGTTCTTATCAAAAAAACCTCATTAATGTAAGAAGGGGTTAAGTCAGGTTTGCTCCTTATGTTGTTTATAAATAACACTGATTCAATACACAGAAATTTAACAGGTTAATAAACTATTTTGTAATTCATTCTGTAGATTCTGGATAAGGTATAACAAAAATCTGAAAAAGCTAAATAAACTGCATCACATTTTTACCTGGAGTGGTACTTCTGCTCCTTTCTTGAGACTGTGCTGAAGGTGGAACAATTAACTTTGATGGCAAATATCTTTGCTGCCATGGAGCAGCCTCAGCTCTTCCTGGTTCCCATGGCATGGACCATCTTCTCATAGTATTCTCATTACTTTCACCCACGACTTCGGCTGCTGCTGCTTCAGACCACCTCCTCTGCCCGCTTATTGGAAACAATGGAAAATGAAGAGGTGATCTCGAGCCACGACCAGAGAAGCCGGGTTTCATTGGCAACTGACCTGGGTTGGGAAAAGGGCCCTTTATTGTTTCTAAAGTGTACTGACCACGAATACCTTCTGCATAGTTATGCACTGGACTAGGACCTCTTATGGTTTCTTGGAAGGGAGAACCTCTTGATTCGCTTGTCATGGGGCTATGTTGTCGTGGAATGTCAGTCTTAGTTTCATGTGTCTTGGGACTGTCTAATGATGTCCGGTCTCCTTGTAAATGGGGACTGGACATCAGAGACCTTGATTCTTGAATACCCATTCGACCAAAACATTGCTGGACAGAAGCCATACTACAATCTGCTTCATGAACTCCACCTGGAGTTGTCTGGCAGGATGGACAAGTTGCCATAGCTCCAAAATATTCACAACCCGCTATACAGAACTGATATTGTAGATTAACAAAAGTTAAGATATTTTCAGATATAATTAATTGATTATGTTCTTGTTGCCTTTGTGCATCACTCTCTGTAAAAGTATCACCTATGCTCATATCCTGCATTGCTGCAGCAATATGGGTCTTCACTGAGTTCGTAGCAACCACTGTGGATTTTGTCAATTCTTCCCAACTATTTTGGCATTGTAAAGCTACCTGTATATTTTGCATCTGTGATAGGTTTGTTAATGATTGAGACAGTCTTAGACCAGCTGAACACATTGTATTCAGCATCTGTAATAATGAAAAGAAATGTTTAAGAAGCATAGGTTACAAAGCCATTCACTAAAATGTCTTCATGCTGCAAGTGTGTTATGGTGGACAATTTTCATAATAATGGTTTCCATTGAAAAGCCTTTACAAAAGTTTACAAAAGTGGAAAATATATATATTACTCTTAAGTATAATTCTGGGGAATAAAGATGGATTTGCATTTCATATTTGCATTTCACGACTGATCAGAGTTATTTGGGTGATATTTAACCTCGCAGTTTGAAGATAGTACCGACACCTGTCAAAAAAATTGTCAAGTCATATTTGACATGTAATATATCACTGTAAATTTAAGCAATCCATCATATCAAGCAATCACAATTAAATATTTGGTTAATTTTCAAAATAACTTTCTTTGGTCTCTAAGTGAGTGGTAACGTGTCACCACCTAGTTGCGGAACCAAGTAGTATGTTGTCACGCCAGCTCCAAATAACACAGTGTTAAAAAATAGAGACTGTATACAACCAACTAACAATTTTAGTAAATTGTCAGCCCTGGCCCATTTCTACCCTAATATAGGGACAAAGTATGTAAGGCTAGATGCATTCTCGTGAGAATGCATCTAGCCTTACTTTCTTTGGTCTATGAAGTTGAATAAATGGTATTTGTCACACAAAACCTCTAAGTCTCTAATCTTCTTTGGTTTCATAAAGAAGCAAAAATATTTGCATTTCACAAGTCAACATAGTTATCTAGAGGATATTTTACCTAGCAGTTTGAAGTTAGTTCTGATATCTGTCAAAAAATTGTCAATCATATTTGATGTGCAATGTCACTGTAACTTTAACCTATCCAATATACAAGGTGATTCATAAGTGGTGACCAAAAATGAAACCCCATGTTCTTTGAACAATTTTAGTGAGGGTATGGTAGAAGACAACATCAACTTGAAGACGAAGAGAGAGTGGTGGATGCAGTGATGGATCAACCTTCTACAAGTACTCGGAGGATTGCCACGCAGTTACAATATTCTCAAAGCTTTGTTTGGAGAACTTTACATCGAGAAGCCTTACATCCATAACATCGACAGAATGTTCATTGCCTTCTACCTGGAGATAATGTCCATCGACAAGTCTTTTGTGAATGGATGTTGGAAATGAACAATCAAAATATCTTATTCCCTAATCTAATCTTCTGGTCTGACGAATCAACATTTACAAGAAATGGTATTTATAATTCTCATAATGAGCATGTCTGGTCATTGGAAAATCCACATGCAACAAGGACCTGCACATTTCAACATAGATTTTCCATTAATTTATGGTGTGGTATTTTTAACGGCTCACTGCTCATGGAAGTCCTGCCACAACGTTTAAATGGATCTTCGTACTTAGCGCTCCTAGAAAACTGTGTAGAAAACATTCTAGATGACATTCCACTAGCAACAAGAGGTATAATGTGGTACCAGCATGACGGTGCACCAGCGCATCATAGTCGAAACGTTATTACATGGCTACATGAACATTATAATGAAAGATGGATTGGCAAAACTGGACCAATACATTGGCGTGTAAGATCACCAGACTTAAACCCACTTGACTTCTATCTTTGGGGTGATTTTAAGCGACTGGTCTACAGTGAACAAATAAATACACCAGAGCAGCTACAACAACTGATAAATAATGCTTTTCGTCATATTCAAGCAACAATGAATCCTCAAGACATTAAATTTTCCATATTAAAAAGATGTCGTGCGTGTATTCAGGCCAATGGAGGCATTTTTGAACATTTATTGTAATAAATAAATTACTATAAGCCTGACAAAAGTGTATCATTGCGATTTTCTATCACACAACGACTGGTTAAAAATCATGAACTGTGCTCTAAAACACTTACCTGATTCATTGATTACTCGTAAAATAAGCGTCGTACAGAAAATTATCAAGAGAGTCATTTTGTTCACGAATGAAAGTAAGATTCAAAAAAAAAAAAAATCATTGGCTTACCCGTTTTTTTCTTGAGGGATAACCAATGACATGTGGGTACGCGCGCCACTGCTGGATAAGCCGATTCAATTGTTATGGTAAAATACGCGCCTTACATAGCAGCCTACACATGCGAAGTTTCAGCAAAATATATGTGCTACTTTTTAAAAAATTGGGAAATTTTATTTTTTGAAATTCAACTTCAACACCCTGTATCTTTTTAATGAAGCATTATAGGAAAATTTTTTATAGGACATACCCTCTCTAAAATTGTTCAAAGAACATGAGGTTTCATTTTTGGTCACCACTTATGAATCACCCTGTATACAAAATTACAAGTTTAATCTATTTATATTTTTCAGTCCTTAGATCAAAATAACTTTCTTTTGTCTAAGAAGTTAAATAAATTGTATTTTTGCACAAAACTTTCGTCTTGTGACCTTTTTAGGCCTCATAAAGGAGCGAAAGTCTTTTTAATTGCTTTTCTTTAAAATAATATGTTAATACAAAACTTTTTTATACCTATAAAATTTTATTATTCGCAATGGTTTCTCAGTAAAACAACATATTCTGAAAACTACACTCTATCTTCGCTGAAGACATATCGCAGTCAGTAAATATACAAGAACTATAAAAAAAAAAGAACAAGTGCACTTAGAAGACAAAATGAGGTGATTTAACATAACGGACTCATATTATATGGAACGTCATCCCTATTAAGACATATCTCTGAATCGTTTTTATCAAAAAGGTAGTATTTAAATTTAGGTAAAGTTATGTCAGTGGGAAAGTTGAGTTAAATTAACAAATTCTTCTCCTAATTTTACAATTCTCTTACAAATTCTACATATTGCAGACTTTTTATGAAACATTCTCAATAAGATTGTAGATTGCTATGTAAGTCGTGACAATGGCTGGATTCACCAGACGCCAACAGTTGAATAGTTGTGTCAACATATACATTCACCAGTCCCACTAAGTTTCTGCTGTAACATAAGTTGTCAAGGCAGAATGACAGACAAACATCACAAATTAGTGCTGGAAGTCAACAGTGTGTTTTAGGCCTTTTACAGAATTGAACCATGCAATCACATAATGAATGTTATGTTGTTTCTGTTGCTTTATAGCAATATCTCTAGTTTTCACTGCCCACCTTATTCATATTCATAGGGTGTTACCTTTCTGGAAAGTGTCCTGTGATAAGTCCTATGATTATTCTTAAGCTGTTCCTGTTCAGTTCAAGAAGCTATTCAGAGTTCTTTGTTGAGATAATGATGAACTGTTTTGCCTGCTTCAGCCTGTCGTTTTCTTTCAGTATGACAGCAATTGGTTCCTCTCACAATTGTTCAACTCGTTTCTCATGTGTTTTTTGTTAAGCCAAAGTGAGCTGTGGAACATTCAATTATATTGCTGAGGTCCTCTTTGCGAGGCTATCTGCTTATCATTCCCTTCTATAGTGTGATGTTTTGGTAGCCACTTCAAACTTACTTTGTTTTTTGTGACCAGTTGATTCAATGATTGTTTCAGTCCCAGGTCTGTTTAGACCCTATTTTAAACGATTCTTTCGTCCTTTCTGACTGCTGAAAGGTTAAAAATATGTGCATCAATCAGTCTTTTTGGTAAGCACTCTTGTATTCACAGATTTATAGCAAGCATTTATGCCTGGAAGATAGTGGGAGCTTTTCCTAGGAACTTTCAGTCTAAAATTGGCTCGCTTTATTCCCTCCTTCCGTTTATTCAGAACCGACTGTATCCTATAATATGGATTCATTGTTTGTCAGCCTTACAAAATTTCCATTCCATGTTTGGCCGTCTCTGATGGCCACATCGCATTGAACTATATGTCCAGTTTAGCTGGGCATTTGGCCTCTTGATTTGGTAAATGACTGCAATGAAATAATTTTTAGGATCTTTAAATCGCTAGCCAAGTCACCTGGTTTGAATTTGTCTGCTTAAAAAACCTCCGAAGTCTCAAAATTTATACTCCTAAACTGATTCTAGTTTTATCGTCACTCTTCAATGCCCCATAAAATAAAGGTATTTCCATCTTTCTGGAAACAATTCTGAATTCATCTTATCCCTACCCCTACCTAAATTGAGCACCTATCATCGATTCCCATTTTATTACTTTTGTCTAAAGTTGTGAAAAAAAAAAGATTAATACATCACTCATCTTTTGAGTTCTGCTCTTAAAAAAGTTGGACAAAATGACGTAATTCCATTATATATTTATATATATATATATATATATATATATATATATATATATATATATATATATATATATATATATATATATATATATATATATATATATGACTTTATGGCTTACCATAAGACAAGGTAAATAAGATAAACATAACATACAATGTACAACATTAGAATACAAAATATTAATAAGGTAATCTTAATCTATTGAAACAAATAACAAACATATTAATTTATCTGTTAGAGTTATTATATAAATGATTTTGAAAAATGTACACTGACAATTTTAAGATTTTTAAAGCAATTTTGCAATCTAGTGGTTTACGTAATCCAAAGTTTTTACTAAAATTTATGTAATTTTTGAATAATGTTCCCCCTGCACCAAAAAGACCAATAAATATTCCACTTTTCTTCTTGAATTTGGTCATCCTGCTCCATATCTCTCTCAAATCATATGGTCAGATGTATAATGTAACTATTTTCGTGTTTTTTCTTGATTGGCATGCAGTACTCCTCAATAAACTTTGATCATATGGATTGCCTTCCATTCCAAACTCTGCTTATGAATTACTAGTTTTATAAATGATCACTCCTTGCATATGGTAGTCAGTGGTGTTTAATTGGTTATAACAGAACCATAACGCAAAAGTTTGGTTTGGGCTACTACGTACCTACTCTTTTTGTTTTCGAGTTAAGTAAGCAATTTTCAGTCAATAACCAACAATCCAATCCAAAGCTTTGCCAATGATAACACACTGTAACAGTACATTCTCAATGTGATGCCAAATATCTGCCTTTAGTTCCTTATCAATGAGAATAGATACAGTCAACCCATCTCAGTTGGGGCTCTGCAAATCTGGTTAATTTTCATGGCTCAAAAACATTGAATTTCATTACCTATATCTAGAAGAGTAATCTACAACGACCAGAGGTTTAGTTGGCTGGTGAAACACTGTGCAGACAATTCACCTTCTCTACACTGGATATAATAGTTACAGAGAATTCTTGTTGGCATTTATATGTTGGTAATATTGCAAAGGCTGTAGCCAAATACTATATAATGACAATACGGGACACTCCTATGCTTTAGCATTGGTGATATTTGTGACAAGTACGCTAGCGCCACCTCGTGTGAAGTACTGACAACTGTTTATCTATAAATAGGTACCTGATGGTAAATATTACACAATAAATTATCTTCTGCGAACTGTAGATATTGGCATAAAAGTGATTCTGAATTTGTCTTCTGCTTCGAATCATATTAACGTTCGCCATCCTTTGGAAACCTATGAAATGTCTTTGATAGATCTAGCACGTTATAATTCGAACAATTATAGATTGCACAGACCCAACCACTAACATTAATCGTAAAAAACACAGCTCAAACTTAATTATACACAGTTAAACACCAGCAATTGCTAGTCTTACACGTTCTTGAACGACGTAACATTAATACTATCCCCTAGGGGCGCTGATATTATTGAAACACGAAATCAGCCGGAGTGTCATATATTGTCATTATATAGTATTTGCTGTAGCAGAAACGCCTGTGTTTTAGTTATAGATACATAATTTTCTCGAACTGTGTTAGACAATGAAGGACAATGTGCTACTGGTCCCAAATACACAATTGTATTCTGTGGCAGAGTTCAAAGTGTATTTAATTATGATATATCGATACTGAATTTAAGCGGTTTGGCATAATAATGACACAAGATATGATAACAAGGTTTTTCAGTTGCACTTTAGGGTCAAATTACCCAGGTGAACAGTTCACACAAATCTTCATTCTTTCCTAGAGGATCTAAACTTTGGAATGCCCTCCAGCGATTCGAAAAGCAAGTAATTATCTATTTTGTGCCAAAACAATTAAATTAATGATGTTTTCGACACAGATAGGTTTCAGGGTAATTGTTTACTTTCCACCGTGTCCGATTCTTAAGAAATTTTGTGTACAGACGTGTTTTAGGTTGTAGATGACGAAAATCACAATACAATTTTGGGAAAAAAAATAGGAAAATAACAGAAAAAAACAGACTACAAATATGTCTTATTTATACCTGTAGATAATAGATCCAACTGTTTAAACATTCTGCTGCAGCTAGTTTAAGAGCGTTGGGGCTCAACTGTTGCAGATCTTCTGAACTCCTCTTATCATCACTACGTTCAGCTTGACCTGAACCACACTGTTGTTCGCTGGAACATAATTTAGTTAGTTAATGTCTCATTTACTCACAATGGAAATAATACCGATCCATTTCTTCTTATCAGTCTTAGGTAAACAAATTAAGTAGCTTTATTTAAAGCTACAATTGATACTATTATGGAAAAATGTCATAACTTTGCCATAGTTTTACTGCTTTGCTAAAAACTATCATAATACAATTACAATTGTGATTCGGAATCACACCCAAACATGACACAGTCCATCCATTAATAGTGTCATTATTAATAATTATCAATATACAAATAATGTAATCTACATAACAATTATTAATTAAATAGGAGTAACTTAATGTAATGTGGTAAACGTTATGTTTACTTTTTCTATAAATAATAATAAAACATAACGTTAAAAAAGCCGGCAGTGGGTTGGTTTGGTTGACAGTTGACAGCTTTAATTGATAACCAAAACGTCTAAATCTAAAACCAAACTTTTTAGCATTTTTAGGACAATTGACAAGAATGATCATAAACATATGTCATTGAGAATGACAATAGTCTCAAATACCAATGACTAAACGAAAAGAAGAGGGCAGTATTTGATTGATCCATATAATAAGTAGCTGGTAACCCCCCATAGCGAACTATAGAGAAACTCTAATGGGCGACTGCTTCAAAATTAGAATTTTCTAATGCAAGCCTACATAGAGGTTGCCTTCATAACACCTCATATCAATCTATCAAACGGAACCAAAAAGAAAGGAAAATCCAATTCCCATAGTAAGATGGATTGAGCCAATCTTAAAATAAAAAGCAGTCTTATTACAGCCACTATAAATGAAACCAACGCAACAGTGTCGACAACAGAATGTTGTCCTTAGGGCGGGGTGCTATCACCTCTGCTGTGGTCGCTCGTTCTTGATAAACTTATGACTACATTGAGCGGAACAGAGTCGGAGTGAAAGGATACGCAGATGATATTGTGATAACAGTAAAGGGCAAGCATGAGCTGTAATGTCCAGTCTAATGCAAATAGCCCTAAATATATCGTGAGGAACTGGTGTCAGTCAGAGTGGCCTAATGTCAATCCTTATAAGACAGTTATTGTCCTACTCACGAACAGAAGGAAACTAAATTTAAAAGCTTCTACTCTGAATAGAACACAAACATAATTTTTTAATGAAGTTATGTTCTGTAACATAATAATTGTTATTTAACATTGTACGTTTACTTATCTATGCATGAGATATTTAGCTATAGCACATATCAACCTCTTTGTAATATATATGTGATATAACACTGTTACAGAACTATTACTTACCACACTTGAAACATGTCAATATTACAATGAGTGTATTGACCTGTGTGTGAAAGGTACATATATGTAACTTATATGTTACAAATATACATTACAATGATACTTTCTTGAACGTTTAGAAAACTCAGTATATATATGGGTAACAGTAGGTTTTCTTGCCACAACTTGGCGGTCATTTCCCATAATTAGAAAGATACCTAGTATAATAGGTAACATTTCAGCAACACAGTTTAATAACTGAATTTTTTTCAGTGCATGTGGTAAAGAGTTATCCTTGATACAGAACCTAGACAATATTAAAATATACAGTCTAGTGGATATACTAGTAGTTGAATTTAAGAACTTACTTGGTCTAACAGCTTGTAATAGTGGAAACTAAAAGTTAAAAAATAATCACTCAAAAAGTGAATCCACATTCAAATAGAAAAATAGTTTAATGAATTTTAAAAATATACGAGTATTATGATTTTTCAAAGACGCTACCTTATAATGAACAAAACCAGTAAGTACTATAATTTATTTTTAGACTAAAGCACGGATTCATAGTTGGCCGGATAAGCCTACAAGAACGGGCAATGTGCTACGAAATTTGACTTTTATATAAATAAACAACGTTAGGTAGTGTATAAATTTCTAAAGCTCATCCATCAATGTCATCCGGACAAACATATACCGCTAATTAGAGATGTCCGGGTCAGATCTGAATCGGTTCAAAGATTCGGATCTTTACAAAGATCGAATTGAACAGACTCTTAAAATTATGAATGACGGATCATGAATCCGAGCTTGATCTGTCCTGAGTTGTGAGTCGTGAGGTAATAACGAACTGACCGCTATTGACTCTGACTCTGCCACTCTGACGTATCTTATGCCCATGATATAATGACTTAGAAGAGATATGATATTGCGCATATGCCGCGCCCCTTCCTATGACGTCACGCGGTGAGTAACGTTATAGAAGTCCAACTACACACTTAAAACAAAGTCAATCGTAATCAAAAAGTTTTTATAAGTCAGTTTAATGCGGTTGAAGTTACGCCTATATTGTCTTTTTCAGATAATATAGATCGCAGCACTAAATTTATTCTTTTTAATTTTTATTACTTCCAACTGTATGAACTGAAATATTAGTAAAATACGTAATTTGTTAAGAGGTTGTGATGAAACGTTAAACCCCACTGCACGACAACATATTATTGTTGCATTGGACTCACCACTTGACACCATGCGCGTGACAGGTCTAAAAATAGATAGCCGGAATATCATATCTCTCGTTATTTGTATCATGTGTTATGCCTGATCCGGCTGATCCGCTGTTACGTTCTCGTTCTTGGCTCTCGGATCACGGCGCTGTGAGCAACGAAAGGAGAATCAAAAGATTCGGGTTGACTAAGGCTGAATAAGGCATACCTAAATAACACGGTCCGAGATCCGAACCCTGAAACTTTCAGAATTCAACTTAGATCGCTCAACCTGCGTGTTGCAATTTAAGTATTTAGATTATTGAAGGTTTGCTAATTTTTTATTGGGTATATATTATATCGTTTGTAAAATCTATTTTTCTTGTACCTATACATATTGTTTAAATTACTTATCTATCCAATAGTAGGTAATAATAGCAACAATAAAAATATATAATTATACATTCAATTTTTTTGAAACATTTATTACATATTAACATGTAAAAATATATTTTCATTTCTTTTCTTATTTCTCAATAGAGGTCTTTTTTCCGTTACAATTTGACCACTTTTACTAAAAATTCTTGCACATGGCACTAAAGTAGCCGTAAGACATACTTTTTTTTTAACAAATTCATATAATCATATATACATATATATATATATATATATATATATATATATATATATATATATATATATATATATATATATATCAATCCGTATAAAAGGTTCTCGCTCTTGATCACCTCTTTTGTTTTGGTCGATCTTACTGAATGCAGTATGTAATAAGTCGCAGTCCCACGAGACATAGATTCATTTGATTTCAAGAACCGGTTCAAGGATCCGGATCTTCAAAAAGATCCGGAGCCGGTGATCCGACTCTTCGAAAAGATCCGAATTTCCCATCTCTACCGCTAATTGCCTGCTGTTTGATTGTGTCGCTATTCTCTCTCCCTCTCTTTCACGCGTATGAAGACTACAGTCTATCTTATAGGATACAACTTAAGCACTGATCGTCGGCATACTATGTTTAATTATATATATATATATATATATATATATATATATATATATATATATATATATATATATATATATATATATATATATATATATGTCCACGGTCTAAAGTTATAGTTTGTAAATAATAGAAATTCTGAGGTAGGAGTTTTATGGTACAAAATTGGCACCGGCTCCAAAAATATAAACAAGTAATCGTATATTTCGAAGATTCGTGTTTTTCTTTTAAAAGCTTTTTTGAGGGCGGTTTCACTTTCTTTTAAATGACTTACAGATCTATTTTTAAAATTAAAATTTATCGTGGCCACACGCCTTCGTACTACAATGGAATTAGGATTATACTAACTCGCCGGAGCGCATATAGGTTTGGTTCCTAGTGATGACAGTTTCTGACACCGCGTGTGTTGGTTACAGAACTCTTGTCGTTTTCGATGCAACCCTACCCCATTTCGGAAGTGGGGCTGTGATGGCACACTTTTTTAGCGATTGAAAGTTGGGTCATATTCAGGATTAAGTAAATTTTAAATGTGCCTACCCATATTTGCAAAAAAGTTTCCTCTTATGAGTATAATTTGGAGAACCCAATTCATCACAATACATGTTTCTGACCCGACGATCCTTTCGCTAACAAAGTTAGCGTCATCAAGGGGATCAGTAAACTGGTTTACATCATCAAGGGGATGAGTAAACTGGTTTACTCATCCCCTTGATGACGCTAATTTTGTTAGCAAAACGATGAGTAGGTAAACTGGTTTACTCATCCCTTTGATGACGCTAACTTTGTTAGCGAAACGATCGTCGGGTCATAAACCTGTATTGTGATGAATTGGGTTCTCCAAATTGTACTTATCAGTGCTCATTGCAGGTTCCAATCTTCACTCAAAGTGTCCTCTGCTAACAGAACATATAGGTTAGATTATATCTTGCAACTCACCTATAAAGGAAGAAAGCATTTATTGGGGACTGTATAGTGTATCATCATATCCCAACATATATGGTTATGGTGGTACATTAATAATAAAATATTTATGCAAACTGTATTAATGTGTTGTCAAATTTTTTTAAGCTAAACATGGTGCGTATGTAGATTTACTATATATGAACTCCCAAGGTTATGGATCAATTGTTATGTCAATTAACCAAAAAAGCCTACATCATAATAAGAATGTTAACAAAAATAAACATAAAACAATTGGATGGTGTTAACGGACAAAAAACCACTCGCGAATTCATGAATATGAGAAATCGAGGTATGAAGGTATTTTAACTGTGTGAAGTATGATTTCCCTACCAGATGAATGAAAACTGCTCAGTATATTTCAAGACATATAATATTCACATACGTTACTTGAAATGTCTTTTTACATCTTTAGAAATATCTTTTTATGAAGTTTTGTGGCACTTCGTTCCTTCAAAATGACATTTATATCAATATTGTGTTATTCTGACAGATATCAACCATCTGGTTCCCATGTACATTATATACCTAATTTTAATAGTTGATAGTTTCAAAACCGACTCAGAATTCAGTGAATACTAAATAGACATTTTTGGAAGACGTTTTAAAATAAATATCGAAATTAACTTTTTTTTTTACTTTTTCGTTTTATTATAACGTTATAACTGAAATTATATACATATTACATATTTTTGTAATTAAACTATAATAACAAAGCTAGAGGTGTGCGAACCCTGATATTATTAGATCGGTAAATCATTTTCTATTTCAAAGTCAAGTTCTCCATTATATCCATCTATGTCATTTACAACATTTTTCTCAGCGATTAAATTTCGGTAATAATCTTGATTAAGCTCCTCTACTAGCCCCATAAGCTTTTTAATATTCTGAAGTTTCTCTGTGGAAATTGTTTTAGCTTCAGGTCACAATATTGGCAGCTGCTTGGCAAAGTCTAAGTTTTTCTTTCCTCTTTTTTTCCTTTCATATCTACTTCAATAAGTTGAACAGCTGAAAATGACTTATTGAAGAACAAACTATTTCTCTCGTTTCCAACCAGCTAATTTTGTTGCCCTCAGTATCTACCTTTCGATTTACAAACATTTCTTCCAACAGTCTGACCCTAAAGAAATCGTCCTTTATCATCTAATGAACAAATAGACGATTTTTCTTCCTAGCCACTTCCATTACTTCTCGGTATTCTTTGGGAGTTAGAATCCTTTGATGGTATTTTAGAGTTTTTTCGATGTCGCCAAAATCTTTATCATTGGGCAAGAAACTGTGTCCCGATACTAAAAATCTAATTCGAATTGTTTGAAGAGATGGATGGTTATGGAGCATTCTCTTCAAAAGTAGAGTTAACTTGATATTTATATTCTGGCCACCACATGAATCTGACCAGAGATTAAGTTCTGTCACATGTGTCCCAATATAACTGTTCACATACTTCATAATACAGGATGCAGTCTCCTGAGAGCCTCTTCCAGCTACACCCTCAGACCAAGTAAAACAGTCCCCTTTGTTGTTTTTGCCTGAGTGAATTCCCATATTGTATAGCCATAGCTGGCGCTTGTAGAAAACTATAGCCGTAGATAATCTAGGAAGCGGCAATGTTATTTTCTAAGTCAAATGTGATTGTCTTTACATAGTCTTGTGTTATAGCAGAGTCCATGTCGGATTTAAGGTGTTTTATTGCATCTTCAGCGGCTTCATGGTGTTTAGATTTAATATCTGTATATTTAGTTTTATTACTGTCGGTTTTGGCATTTGCAATTTTTACCGCTGACACATTACAACTATTGCAAGTATCTTTTTTCAGAAGTTTACGGGTTATATTGAATTTGGTGTAAAAAATGTGTTTATATGTGGATATGCTCACAGTAGGATCCTGTACTTCACTTCTATATTGCGCATACATCTTTTCAATTGTCATATCTGTCGTAAAAAAATTCTTATCAGTCTGATTTCTTCTGTAATGGGATATATACGTTGGATTTCTTGATATTTGCAAAATAACTTCCTGGTAACGCTCTTGTCAAATTGTTTTTCTATTGTTATGCTTTCCTCTTTTATCAACAACAGCTAGGTTACGTGACTTTTTCATGGCAGTATTCACTCGTTTCGCAGATATTTGCAGTGTATTTGTTAACATGCTTCGGCAAATGATTATATCATTTATGAAATAGGCTCTTGTAAAATGTCTTGCTGCAGATAAAGGAGCTTGCTTCCGTTTAATTTTATTTTCTCTGACAAGAAAGCATACCATGGAGTTTTGATGTTCACAAGTACCTGCCGCCCCGAATCTTTTGAATAACTCCTCACGCATATCTGCAGAAACTTTCTCATGACAATGGTTCGAACATGAACAGCTGAAATCAATGAATGGTTTTCCTAGAGACAGTTTACCTCTTTTCGTCACATGCTGTTTATTAGAGTTCTTTAACGATTTACTTGTTTGGTCTGTATGTCCCTCAAACCTTCTCTTTCTACCTCTTTTGGGCCTACTTGTATAACTTTCAAGACCATTATATTCATGGTTTTCAATATCACTGTTCATCCTCTGATGTTGGAACACCTGCATGGTTATTTTTGGGAAACCATGCTTCATCACTGTGTTCATCAACTTTTGTATCATCAGTTGCATTGCTCTGATCTTTTACTGCATTTTTATCATATACTCTTTGGAAATTCTCTATACAGTTTTCTTCAACTGGTGGAAGATTATCGGTACCCAGCAAACACGCAACCATCGGCCGTCTGCCGGGATAATGTCGTCTGTGCTGGTTCAGTAACGGCAACGACGAAAAGGCGGTTTACCCTTACCTTATTGGCGTTGGCAAAATGCAAATAATATTTACGGTATTCCGCAGTAACTAACCAATGTTGGCTATACAGTGAGAATTATCGCTTTTACACAGTACTGGCAAAACGCTGGATAAGTGCATGGAAGCCATAATAGCCCTCGTCTGCTCGTCTATCATCGTGAGCCGATAGTGTTGGCGCATGTTCATGGCGCTAGGACAAAAGAAAACATTAAAACTAAAACAACATGGCGTATGTTTATGTGTTGTAGTGCTGTGTGTTTGAGCTTAATTAAAGTAGAATGATAAAACGCAAGAAGTTATCTGTCACAAGACAATATGTAAGTGAATCATTTTTTAATTTATTTATAGTCTTTTAGCATTATATTTAATGTAGTATTCTCACAGTATGCAAATCATAAGCACTTGAATGTATAGTTTGTAAATCACGCAAATATTGGTAACCGATTTTGTGTGTCAGCTCTTGTATTATTCACCATTCTTCCTCCATAATTAAGGGAAGGAAGTAACATTATTGAGATTGGTTAATTCAATATACCTAACTAGTATTACGCTTTCACCATTATTATTATACTTATTATTTGTAAATGTTTCGTTGTGGAAAATTTTTTGTTGATAAAGTGTCTGATTTTCAGGAACATAGTGAGGAAGAACCCTTTGTGTGAAGATGCCAGACAACAAAAAGGTGACTCATTAAAGTTTTGCCTTCGTAATGAAGCAGACAGTGAAGAATATATAGGAGACAAAAATATGTTTTAGGAAAAATATTGTAAGCTGAGCCCGAAATATAACTCAAGTGCTAGATGAAGTGTTTTAAGTAGTTTACAGTTGTAAAAGATAATACATTCTCTGATGACGCTAACCTTGTTACTGAAACGATCGTCAAATCTTTAAAAATGTGCTGTGGTGAATTGGGGTCTCTGAAAGTGTACATATCAGTGCTCATCAGTTTAAAATATTCACTTAGTGTTCACCTTCGATGAAATTTCAAACCTCAATTAGTGGACAAACCAGATGGACACAGCGTCTCTTGAAAAAAGACATCTTAGGGAATTGTTCGTGCAGTCAAGTGTACACACTCGCAAATATTTACTTGTTATTATTTTCACCAATTATTAGCTATAAATATTATACAGATCGTGTTACATATATCTTTAAGTTTGTTTATGCGAGTGCATATGTGCTGAGTACACATGGATATTCGGACCATATGAAAGTATATGTACCTACTAAAATATTAATATTCACTTATATTGTTAATTAAATGGATTCTCAAATTACTGTTTCATTTATGAGTTTGTTTACTGATATTTTATTTGGCATTATTGTTAATTTTGACACATTTATACTTTATTTATTGTTAATTGCAAAAGTTACTATTTTATTTTATAACATTAAAACGTTTAATATTATATAGGTACTTGGTTTTTATTTCATTTTTTCTATGTCCTATGATATAAGAAAACCGTTTCAATATTCTGATTTTATGTAATAATATAATCTAGCTCTACAAAATTAAATATCGATGAAAATAATGGTCTGTATTGATGGGTTATATTTATAAATTACCAATATCGTTTAACAATTTGATAGGTTCCTTATGTATACTTAGTCCTAAATCATGTTGATCAGTATTGGACTATTTAATATATATATATATATATATATATATATATATATATATATATATATATATATATATATATATATATATATATGCAGAATAGTGCTGGTCCTTCATAGTAGAAGTAGTGGGCCACCTAAAATTGAGCACTTGATATAGGTGCCTGAGAAATGCAGATTTGATATTGAAATCAAGTAACTCTGTAGCGTTGGTAAGGTGCCTGACCTGTAATGTATGAGCTGGCTAACAGACCGTTGGCCGGAGTTTCCTATAGTTACTGGCCCAGCATTGTATTCAAGCACTTCTCCAGCAATGCAAGTGCCGGGTACCGGCTATGACGCCAATACTGGGCCAGCATTAAAGGTTAGCTGGGTATTCTGATTTTCTATTTGATTACAGTTTCTTCGTATGATTTTGCTAAGTCATGTGTTCCAATAATTAATATGTCTATTTTTGATTGTTCGTTTTCATTCAGAATGTCGTTGATATAATGATCGTCTATCAGTTCATTAACTTGCGAGGAAAAAAGCAAAATTTAAAAATCCATTTCCGAAATTGATTGAGACGTAAGTGAATGTTCAGCTGTGGTAGATTCAGGCAGTACAGTGTTTGTCTCCTGAAAATAAGTTATCATAAAACAGTGAGCTTCGATATCTATTTTTTAATAACAAAAACAGAATCGGAATTTCAGAATTATTGTTCTTATATAAACACTGGGAAATACACATTTCTATTAAAAAACATAGATCCAAGTGATAGATTTTACTGAAAAACTATTTACGTACAAGAAACCACACCATTCCAAACACATTGGTTTTTGTCCAAAGAAGATTATTGTTAAGTGATAGAGATCCAAGAGACAAACTTGGAACCAGATGACACCATTTCTTAAAGTGTCATTTACGTAAACAGAACCACAACAAAATTGCTTTCTTTGTAAAAACATAAACATGTAACTCATCTTCTCCAAAAGTAACCTAACATGTTCCTGGGCCATTTGCACAATTAGTTTACTTCTTTTGCTCACTTTTCAATACTGAAATCAGTTTTTATACAGAAAACAATGTGAACGCACTCACCACCTTGTGGTTCTTTATACAATATCGGAATACTAAAATAAATGGTTTAGAACTTCTCATATTGGCCACAAGAAGACAGAAATTAGTTGCATCGGAAAGTTCCTGTTACATGTAATAGATGGCACAACAAACTAACGGTATATGAAATCAAACCATTATTTGACTTTTGGCGCCTGGTTCCCTGTTCGTTAATTCTATCCAATTGTTCTTATGCAAAATTGATGTTTTAAAGAAATATAACAATATATTTAGTCAGTGCATAAATCGCAGGTGAATGTTCATTTTCACACCAATGCCTACACTGTTGTCGCCGAATACACGATTCTGAAAATAAAAGATAGGTATAATGCAATCCGCATCATTTTCTTCCTCAACGTTGGCTGCAAAATGTTCTTTTACTTCAGTATCATCTTTCTGTATCTGCACCACTATCTTTGCAGAGTGACTAGGTTTCCAATGTTTAATAATTTTTTCTTGGCAGATTTTGCTTTTGCTACCCCAGTTTCTATTCCATTTAAACTGCAGATTTGCAATCTTATCCTTTCTGCTCATAAGCTAATTGTAAAATAAGGATATTTGCTATACAACGCAGTACAATTCCCTCAATTCCTCCTAGATAGACTTTAAGCCAACTTTACGTTTTTTTAGAGATGGTAATTTATCTTCTGCCATTCTGCCTGATACAATTTGTCATTGTGTGAAGCAAACATCGATGATTGTGACCGTTATCTTAAAGTAGAAGGTAAACTTCATACCCTTCTACCACATTACTTGTTTCTAAAAGAAGGTAGGTACTGCCAATCTGATAATATATTACTATTAAATAGGAATTTTCCTATTTTGTGGAAGCCACGCACATCACTGGCTACTGTAGAAGTTTGAACATGGCTTCTGTGAATAACTGGTCAACTTGAAAGTGTGTTACTGTTTGTCCAGGGTTGCCACATTTTTCTACCAACTTGACTGTAGTAGCAAGTGAGCGCACATAAAAACTTATGTCTAATGGCTACACCCTTGGAAAACTCACGTCTGCTTGTGACTGGGATGTCCGTGAAGAAGCAATAGAACTTTCTTTTGAGCTGCGGGTTTTGCAAACTTGACAAAATGCAAACACAGAAGGAAAACCTCCAATGTCACACCAACCATTATCTTGTGGGCATCCAACATTCTCTGGAGGCGTGTCATTCTAAAACGTCTTTATACGTTTTTCTTCAGAAATATGAGAGCCACGGTATGTAATTTCAGAATGATTACAGGAGCATACTGCTGTGAAGCGCTGCCTCTTTTCTACACTTGTCAGTGTCCCGACTAGCTTTCACCATCTTTTTTACTTTAACGTCGGCCTGTTTCGGCGACTATGGCCAATCACCGACACCATTGCAGGGCTTTATTAGTTCTTTCACCATCGCCAGCGTCTAGGTTGCCAATGATCGATTTAAAAACTGTATCTAAAAAATTGAGTAAACTTCTCTCAAATCTATACTTATCAGGAAAAATTCTAAGACAAGTTTCATCTATGTTATCTACAGTATAATTAAAGGCGATTATAAAATTATGGTTTTCAGATCTTAAATTATCACTTAAAGGATTGACTGTAAGATGATATTTGTATTTAAGTTTATTGTAGTCAGTGGATAAGGGTTCCATATTATAAACATCTATAAGGCGTTATACGTCATTTTGGGAGCAGCTTCTACCTAACTTGCGAAGTAAAAACCCAGAGTTGTTCTTTGACTCTTCTAGCTGTGGCTGCCCTCCGCGTGCCCACCTGAAAGGCGAAGATTTCTTAAATGAGTTACACATTGCTAGTCATTCTTGTGATTTATGAGTAAAGCTTTAATGTGTTCTAGAAGGGATATTATTTTGAAGGGGCTCGTGTAGGGATTCTTATGCTTTTTGTGAAATCTAGGGGGTATCAGCGTTAGTTCTGAGGAGCATTTTTGCTTTTGATTTTTCTATTCGATCTAATACGATATCATAAACTATTTTCATAAAATTCTTATGTTTTTGATTATATTCTTGAATGAGTGTAATTTCGGGATCGAAGTTGAAGATTTCTGGGATGTATCCAAATATTAACTGAAAAGTGGTTTGAGATTTTGAGAGTGAATGCTTGAATTGTAGTCTAGGATGCAGTATGATATTTTTAAGTAACGCATATATTGCTCCTCTTATGATACGACCTAAGTACTTTACAGCTTTTTCTTTTTGATAGTTTTTAGTAGTTCTTGTTGTTTGTTTAGTTTTTGTAGTACGCTTGCCTTCGTCACACGATCCACTTACGAGATTTTGAGAATGCATCGTTACTGAGCAACAAATCAAGATAGCGACAGTTTTATATGGAAAAGGACAGGTTATAGTGAATTTTCGTAGAAAAAATTATTAATGAGAAGACCGTGACTTTTGGATTTTGAAATAGTAAATCGTTAATCGTTTTCGAGTTATCCCAATTGTTTGGAACTTTTCACGTCGCCGGCACATATCAAAAATCGTGATACGACCGTTTTACCAATATATAGCGAAGTCCCATGAAAACGATCCATTTAGAGAGGTTTTTCGTAATATTATTCTTGAGTAGAAGCTGAACTTCAAAAAATTCAAAATGTCGTAACATTTTCTTTTAAACGGAACAGCTCGTATTTTGTGTTTCTGCTTCAACTTTTATATAACAATCCTTTTACCTAAAGTCTCTAGTTCTGGCATTATTTGCATTTATCATCGCGTATAATGTAGGGATCAGTTTCTGATAACCGATCAGATTATGTGATTATTTAGCGAATTTGTGAGAAAAAAAGGTATTATAAAAACTTTGGTGCAAAAAACGTAAAAAATAATTCCATTTATAGGATTATCTATGCTTATATTTTCATAACATATAAGCACATATAAGTAGTTGATAAATTCTTTTTACAAACGTCAAATGAAACTTCAATGTGACAGACCTAAATAACGTTCTTATTTCGAACAGCTTATGACATGAAAATACGATAATTTTCCCCTAATTTTTCTTTAAATTAAAAAAAAATACTTTTTTATTTTTCTTTTCTTTTTCAATTTTAGTCACAGATTTTTTTAATGAAGGCAGGCATCAAATTTGGTTAGCGGAATAACCTATGTAGTAAAAACAATGGACCATATTTCATGAAAATAACTTTATTGTGTGAAAAAGTACACAAATTTTTCGAAAATAAACTTATATGTTCCCCAAAAACCTGGCCCGATTTTTCTGACCAACGAACCTGTTCAAGCTATTTACCCATCTAGCAAGATATAATTATTCACAAAAACCTTTCCGATGGAACTCTCAAAAAAAAATACATGAAAATTAGCAAACAATTTTTTATGAAAATCCGAAAAAAGTATACAACTTATTAAACATTTATTACCAAATGTGACAAAAATCTTACAAACAGTAATTTCTACGGAAACAAAAAATTTTCTGTGAAAATTGATTAAATATATTTTTACAAAGCATTTTCAAATTTCAAATTATATACCTAATCTGTAAGTAAGTTTACAAATATGAAAATGCAAACAAAATATTTCCAAAACTAGAGTGTGTGGATATAGGGAGTTGTTCAATTTGAAAAAGTTAAGTTATGGCAGTTGCAATTTATCCAAATTCAGTCACAATTTGAGAGAGCTCTGTTTACGGCATCTAGATTTTTTCGACAAATAATATTAAACTAAAACCTCTCTAACTGCGTCACTTTCATGAGACTCTTCTATCTATTGGTAAGTATAACTGAAGACCTCCCTAAATGCGTCATTTTCATGGAAATCCGACTTCGTTTGACAAAAACGCCGTACCACAATGTTTTATATCTCCCAAATGGAAAAAGTTGAAAAACAATTGAAATAACTCGAAAACGATGGGCGATATAAATGCTTTCTCCTTACAAGCATGCATTAAAATTGGAAAGAAATGCAATAATGATACAATAAATGGGCAGTTCCAATAAAAAAAAGAAAACTTGTATCACCAACGACTTATGGGCCAGCCTGTGATTGTCAACACAATTTTGCAAGATGCACCTCAAAACACGCTATAAATAACTTTTATAATATTTTCCTGTATCTTGTAATAACCAATATATTGAGCTTTAGAGTAAAAATGCACCGCCCTGTACATATCTAAACATGTAAAAACTGAAATTGACACTGGAGGCACCTAGTTTGTACTCCTTTGAAGAAATAGTAAAAAAAATAATTAAAGTCGCATTCTTCACAATAACGATATTTTTCTACGAAAATTCGCGAAAAAGTATAGACTAATAAACCACAAACTCTATACCTCAAACTACTGTCAAAGCATCAAGGGGTCTATTTGAAATGAATTTTCTGCAAATATTTTAGTAAAATGAAGGACAATGATGGTTGATGCCGTAGCTTAAGGCTTTGTAAAACACATTTATTATGACATTTGCTTTCATAGCCCGTATTTGTTTCAGGTTTTGCGTTTAAAAATTGAAAATTTTGAGATCACGAAATTTTAAGAAGAAAATCTATAGAATTTTCAAAATAATTCTTCTTTTATTTCTTGACCTTTTTGCGTCAAAAACCTCATCTTTGTCTGTAATATACAATAGATCTTGTTATCTACACAAAATGTTTTGCTTTTGTGAATTTCTCTGGTCATCATTGGCACCCAAATTTTATTTTTTTAAATGTCTATAATTTTTTTCCTTTCAACTTAAAGATCTGAATTTTGGCATGTCGGGTAAGTTTAATAGTGTAAACCTAAGTATCAAATTTGGTTGCCATAGTGTTGTTCTTTTCGGAGATACAAAACATTTCCGAAAGGAAACCCAAAATTTTCTAAGAAAAACTGATCCGATTTTCCTGGCTAACGAACATACATATCCAAAAGGAAGGCACCTACCAAATTTTATCAAAATTGGTCCATTTTTTTGAGTTGTCGGTGATATATATATATATATATATATATATATATATATATATATATATATATATATATATATATATATATATATATATATATACTTAAAAAATTGTGGGAAAGCCGTCAGTTGCAAAATAATACTATTTATTAAATGCCGAGCTTTCGGAACAGTTTATTCCATTCTCAACATGGAAAGAAAAAGTTTACAATTTACATAGGAAAAATATAAAAGTTTAAAATACTTATATATAACGCGAGTTTTACTATAACTAATTATGGAATAACAAACATGAAAAAAACCTTTTTGTAAATTTGACTGAAGTCGAAAAGTGCCAAACTGACATATGAAGCTAACTATTGTGTATTTGAATTTGTTTTTTGTCTAGGAAATATAAATAGGGGTACTGATTTCTTAAATTATTATCTTTCTTTAATTTTATTAAATTGTTGTTAAAAGTAATTTCAACTTCTTCTAAACACATTCTTTTAGTGAATTTTTATTTAAAAAAATTCACTTGAGAGGTATCGATGGTGAGACTTTGCAAAACTTTTTTCAAATGAGCGCGAATTTGGGCCCATAGAACCCATATCCGGGGTCAGTTTCGTTATATATATATATATATATATATATATATATATATATATATATATATATATATATATATATATATATATATATATATATATATATATATATATATGTATGTATGTATGTATATATGTATCCAACCGATAACTCAAAAAGTAATAAACCGATTTTGATGAAACTCGGCAGGTGCCTTTCCTTTATTAATAGCTTGGATTTTTTAGTTAGCCAGGGAAATCGGATTAGGTTTTCCGGAAAAATTTTGAGTGGTCTTTTCGAAAAAAATTGTTTTCTCCGAAAATTACAAAGTTATTTCGATGAGATTTGGTGGACATATTACTTTGGGAAAGACCTAACTATGTACCAAAATTCAGCTTTTTAGGTTTACATAAAATTGAGCTATTCAAATTTGAAACATTTATGTTTAATATCACCGCTTTTTATTGACAATGGTAAACACTGGTTTATAGGTATATGAGATCTAGTATGTTTGAGCCGTTACCTAGCAACGGAACATTTTATGTCATTGCGCAGGTCAGTTGCACGCTGTAACTGACGTTTATCATATATTATTAGTTATTAGATTGTTTATCCGTTTTCAATTTCAGTTGACAAATTATTTGCGTTATTTGGGAATTTTAATATACAAGTGCAAACTATTCCTTTACGATTTTATTAATGTAAGTTGGTGGACTAAACAGTGTTAGTGATGTTTGTCAACAGATATAAAAGATCGAAGTTTTACAAAAAGGGCTGATATCCAACAGGTTTGTTATTTTCTCTCTGATGCTTTGGCGGTAGTTTTAGTTGAGTTTGTGAGTATTATTTTCTATCGGTCTATGGTAAAAAACGCATAATTACTAAGTCGGTAATTAATTAAATAGAAAATAATTAAATACAAACTATATAAATATTTGCTAAAATATTTTTCACCATGAAATATTTTAAGGCGATTTATATTTTTTCATTAAACTTGTATTTCGTACTTGTTATCTTATCCGGTTGTAATAAGGTGATTAAATCCCAAGCATCGCGGAGTTTTTGGCCGGCTGTGAAAATCATATAAAAGGAGAAGCAACACTGGGCAGAGGCAGTACTGGTAATTCAGCTAATAAGCTGAGAATAGTGAGTCGCCACCAGTCCGCACCGATTCCGTTTCCGTGTGCCGCCCGAGCGCACCTGATTGGCCGATTTCAGTACACGAGAATATTGTTATAGGTGAGAAATTATCCGTTCTAAGTAATTCATATTTTTTAGCGAATTTTCATATTTTTAAATTATCATGCTTCTCAGTCCAAATCTTCGCAAGTGAATTATTTCTGCTTTTCCTGACCTGCCGCCGTCCATATAGACAATTCCCGTATGTTAGAGTGTCTGGCATTATTTTTGTGAGGATGCTGAGGATTCACAGCTCACCTAAATAATCGAGATATATTCATCTTGGTTTGATCCTTGTAGGAACGCTGAGGATTTACAGTCTATCTAGGTCACTCCAAGTGATACGTTCCTTTCCAATTATCCCTGTACACGTCATCTGGCTCTAGGCTTTCCGCCCCATACAGTATAAGCTCTTGTGTTATTTTAGTGAAGACGCTGAGGATTCACAGCTCGCTAAAGTAATCAAGATGCTTCTGTCCTGGTTTGGCCCTAGCGGAGATACTGAGCATTCACAGTCCGCATAGACCTCCCGGGAACTGTCGTTCCTTCTCTCCTTCCGTCTTTATTCGCCTCCGCCGTATGCCGTATACGTGATTTAGTAGAACGCCGCTCATACCGTATATCTCGCTGAGTCCGTACGCTTCATCCAACACTAGCCCTGGTCGCTTTTGAGAAAGCCGAGTTCTGATTAATGTTATTACCCGCATATTTTATTTGTACATGGTTTGTAAATATTCTTTTGTGTATATCTTTTGTAAATATTTTCTAATCTAAAATATAGGATTGGGTAAATAAAATATCTCAATTAACTTGTGTCTAACCCCTTATACTTACAAAATTTGCTACACCTTTCGATAAGCCAGAAGTGGTCGGAGCACGCCGCGTCAGCAAATTAAGCCCGCTCCCTCGGGGATCACTAAATTTAACCTGCATCATCTAAAGGCTACCGAACCCTTCTCCACAGAGTTACCCAGATACTTTGATCGTTCTCTCGGTCAGAGTTTAGTGAAGAGGTCGCAGACATCCCCAACAGGGAGTAAACCCTTTTAAATCTGGCGCCCGGGATCCTCAGATAGTAACCGTCAATTCGTGTCACCGAAAAACTGTCTGCAAGCAAATGCCTCGTCACAAGTTTATGGTTTAACGGTCCATAATTTTTAGCTAATTTTCGTACAAAAAATTCGTCATTGAGAAGACCGCGACTTTAGAATTCTAAAAAGATTTCTTCAAATGAGCGCAAACTAGGCCACCTAGAGTCCATACCCGGGTTTACGTTCAGTTTTTATCTGTTTACAAGGTGAAAATTGTATAAGTTAATCATAGGGTGTCTTGAGCTGCATCTTATAAAATTATTTTGACAATCACCGGCTGGCCCATAAGTCGTTGGTGATCCCTAAAATTTTTTTTCGAACAGCCTTATTTTATTGCATTTTTTATCGAAATATGTTTGTAAGAAAAGAAATTCGGGACGCAGTAAGTGCGTTTTGGTAGTATATTTTCATTAAATGCTCAAATTTCAATAACTCAATTTGCTATTAACCTAAAGTTTGTGGGCTAGGAAACCAACATTTAAAGTTTATTGTCGAAAAATGTTTGTACATTTTCAAACAATAAGTTATTTTGATAAAATATGGCAGATTGTTTCTACTATATAGGTTATACCGGTAACCAAATTGATGACTGCTTGCTTTAAAAAGACATATTTGCTATTCAAAGCATTTTTATAAAAATTATTATCCAGACTTTTTTATTATTTAAAGTTTCACAGTGTAAAATAGAAACATTACTAAAATTTATATTTCGCTCTGTCTGAACATAATCTCGACACTGGCCACAATATAAATTTTACTATTGTTTCTATTTTACACTGTGAAACCTTAAGTAATAAAAGTATGTGTTTAGAAGAATTTGAAATTACTTTTAACGACAATTTAATCAACTAAAAAAAGATAATAGTTTTAGAAATCACTACCTCTATTTATATTTCCTAGACAAAAACAAAAAACAAATCCAAATACACAATAGTTAGCTTCATATGTCAGTTTGGCACTTTTCGACTTCAGTCAAATTTACAACAAGATTTTTTCATGTTTGTTATTCCATAATTAGTTATAGTAAAACTCGCGTTATATGTAAGTATTTTGAACTTTTATATTTTTCCTATGTAAATTGTGAACTTATTTCTTTCCATGTTGTAGCCTTGAGAATGGATTAAACTTTTTCGAAAGCTCGGCATTTAATAAAGATTTTTATTTTGCAACTGACGGCTTTCACACAATTTTTTAAGTAAATAACACTATTACCGTCACAAAAATGGAATAGAATATATATATATATATATATATATATATATATATATATATATATATATATATATATATATATATATATATATATACATATGTATATATAAACAGATCTCCACATTAGTTACTTTTTTTAAGAAAATTCACTAAAAATTGCTAATTTATATGAAAGAAATTGTTTGCCAATTTTCTTGCAAATAGTTTCTTTTTGAATTTTTGTCAAACAGCTTTTTGTCGATAATTATATCTTGGAAGGCATGTAGCTTGAAAGGTGGTTTGGCCAGGAAAGTCGGACCAGTTTTTCTGGAAAATTTTAATTTTATTTTTAAAATATTTCTGTACGTTTTCAAACAATAAATTTATTTTGATGAAATATGATAGTATTATTTCTACTATATACGTTATACTGGTAACCAAAACTGACGTCTTTCATTAAAAAAAAAACACATTGTATTTGTCATTAAAAACATTTTAATGAAAATTCACTACCATAACGCAATTGCTGCGTGCATGCTTTTTTTATTTTCTTGGTCAATCGAAATCCGTACAAGCGACTTTTTAAGTAATTAAAGTTATTTCTCTGAAAAACGTTCGGACAGGTCGCTTTCGTTTTTGAGGGGGACACATTTTCGTTATATCATCCACCTAAACGGGGTAGCTACTCTCTTTAAAATTTTAAATCGCAAGTAAGTGGGTTTAAGTTTGCTATTGCAGCAAACTCGTTGAAGGATTTTATGTAACACATCTATAAACCTTGCACTTTCTTTGAAAATGACTCTGCAAGGATAGTACAATATTACCCAGATACGTGCCGGACGGACTCCGCCGTGACTGCTGATGATTTAAATGATTCTTTACTAATTGTGTTAATAAACACCAGATAACATACAAGAAAAGCCATTATTTGTCTAAGGCTGTCAAAAGTTATCTTATTTAAAAAAAAGTTCTACATACGCATACATGGCGCCAGTTTTAAATGCCCGAGAAAAATTACTACACAAAAATTGCTGACACAAATTCTTTACATTGACTAAGAATATTTACAAATTACGTCTTTGGAACTAAACAAAATATGGACATTTCTTTTCGTGCTTGAATAAATAAACAAGTACATTCAACATATATATATATATATATATACATATATATATATATATATATATATATATATATATATATATATATATATATATATATATATGTATATTATATGCCTAAACGATTTGGCAAAACACAGAAAATTCAAAACAGTTATGTTAAAACCTTAGAGAGAGATAATGACAGTTTTATGTTGATTCAATTTTCATTTATTATTAGTGAATTTTCTCTTCGAAATGAGGAGATCGAGACTTGAAATTTGAAAAAATGTCTTTAATTGAGCAGGAAATAAGCCCCGTAGAACACATATCTTGGGTCAGTTTCAATTTCTATATGTTCATATGTATCTAACCGATAAACTCAAAAAAATAATAGGTCGATTTTAATAAAATTTGGTAGGAACCTTTATTTTATAAGTGGCCTGGATAAGTTCGTTAGCCAGAAAAATGGGCCCAGTTTTTCCTGGAAAATTTTGGGTTTTCTTTGTAAAACTTTTGTATCTCCAAAATTAACAAAGTAAGGGCAGTATGGCCCGCAAGTTTATATTACAAAAATTTTGGGACGCAGTAAGTGCGTTATAGTAGCGAATTTTCATAAGAATTGTACACTATTATTATACGGCATATTAGTAAAGTTAATACTTTAAACTTACGCAGACCTTGAATATCGATTTTAGAGGTCGCACATTTAAAGAATTCATTCGAAAGTGTTACCATCGATATCTCTCCATTATCAAAAAAATCTTGCGTTCTAAGTCCTTTTAAGAAAAATGCCCAAAACTCAATTTTTCTATGAAGCGTAAGAACTAAATTTTGCTATATCTGCAGATAGTATAAGTCTCTTTAAAAGAAACTTGCATTAAAAATTTCATTAAAGTTATACAGAAGATTTCCAGTAGGAAACTTAATTCATATTTAGAAAAGTAAAGTATCTGCCACAATATAAACGTAGCAGTTATTTTTCCTTATTAACCGCCAGTATGATTTTATTTTAGTCAACCTAATCAAACTGGTTGTTTCAATTTCAACAATAACAAAATTATAATTTCAGACTCAAAGGTGACAAACTTATTTGGGCGTTTTAAACAAAAATGAGATCTTGCTCAAAACGTATGAAGCCTGTGCACTATTGTTTCGCCAAATATCAAAATAAAACATTAAAAAAACATACATTCGTCGTGCTGGATTCGATCGCGTAACCTTCTGCTTAGGAGGCAAGCGCATAAACATAACATAACATAAACCTTTATTAATTTCAAGTTACAACAAAACAATATTTACAAAGAATTTCTAAGTGTACTATAATTGAGTTTTGTTACAATGTTCCAGCCTTAGGCTTCTACATCATGTTTACCTATATCATAGTTTTACAGATTACAATTATTTTAATAATTATACAGTAGATGTACTGAATGTTTTTATATACAGTTTTATTTACATAGTAATTTAGTTTAATTATTATATACAGGAAAAAGGTGGGTAAAAAACCTGCGTTTTCATGTTTGGTTTGTGTGTGCGATTTACATAAATCATTTTGTCGCTAAAAATAATATTAATGGTATTTAATCATAATTCCTATACAGAGAACTACCTGTTTATAAAGTTAAATTAAAAAATTCTAACTTTTGGAAGGGTAATTTGTGCTTTACCCTGAATGGGATATTATTTATATTGTAGTTTACTATATAGCTTAAAAAATTATTATTGGTAATTTGGGTATCATAGAATTTGTTTGAGATCTCTATAATATAGTTTTCGAAATATGATATGTTAGCTTCATGATGCAGATCTAGTATCCTCGTGTATCTATCTCTATTTAAGATTAGCCTTAAGCACTTGTTTTGAAATCGCTGTAATTTTCTTATGTGTGTTTTAGCCGCGCCAATCCAAACAGGGGCTGCATGTGTCAACATAGGTCTGATCATTGTTTTATATAATAATATTTTGTTATTTACTGACATTGCACTATTTCTATTTAAAAGTGGATATAATGTTTTGATGGCAATATGACCTTTTTGGATTGTTTTATTTACATGGTGTTTAAAAGTTAAGCCTCTATCTAAGTATACCCCTAAGTATTTTATTACCGGGTACTCTAGGATTAATTTGTCGTTAAATCTGAGGCGCTGGAATATTTTATTTTCAGTAAATTTCTTTGTAAAAATTGTCACTTCGGATTTGTCAGCATTTAATTTAATTTTCCATCTTTTAAAGTATTTTTCTATGATGTTTAAATGTATTTGCACTTGCTTTGCTGCCACCACCGCACTGAAAGAATGTGCATAAACCGCAGTATCGTCTGCAAAGAGAGCTGTGTTTGTTTTTTCAAATTTAGGAAAGTCATTTATATATATGTTAAATAATTTAGGTCCGATTAATGAACCCTGTGGCACGCCCCTGTGAATTGTTTTGGTTGCCGAGCTGGTATTGTTGATTTTAACACGAAAGTTTCTGTTACTTAAATACGAGTTAATAACTTTTATTATGTACATTGGGTATTTCTGCTCTATCATTTTGAATAGGAGACCGTCATGCCAGACACTGTCAAATGCCTTTTCTAAATCCAATGTGACTAGTACTGTGGATTTGTCTTTATTAAAGTTAGTACTAATGTCGGTTACTATCCTAGTGACTTGTTGAGTGGTGTTTCTTTTTTTTGTAAAGCCAAACTGAATATCGATGGTTTTATGTGATGTTCGCTCCAGTTGATTCAATCGATTTGCTATTATACTTTCTGTTATTTTACCGAGAGAGTTTAGGAGGCTAATCATTCTATAGCTGCCGGGATGGTTGGGGTTTTTACCTGGCTTGTGAATAGGTATTGTGTCGGCAGATTTCCAAAGCTCTGGGTAATAAGACAGTTTTAGTATGGCGTTTATAATGTTGGTAAGCTTGACAATGCCTTTTCTCGGTAAATGTTTCAAGACCGTATTTTGTATGTTATCTAAGCCTGCTGCCTTCTTGCCTCGGGTGTTTATTATCGCTCGTCTCACTTCTTTTGGTGTCGCCAGGTTGTATTTTAATGAATTGTCTGTTATAACATTAGTTGATAAGAATCTGTTTACTTTCTCCGTTACGCTATTACTATAGTGGTCATTTGGGACGGGGTCTGTATCTGACAAGATTTCCTGGAAGTAATTTGCAAATGTTTCTGCTTTTTCATTGTCTGTTAGTGCTGTTGTATTGTTGTATTTTATTACTGGAATTTGTTTGTTAGGTCTGTTTAGAATTCTGCACATTTTCCATATAGAGTTGTCTTTTGGGTTTAGTTGGCCTAGTTTATGACTCCATTGTTGATTTCTGACCATCCGTATGTCTTGCTTTATTTCCTTAACCAAGTTATTCATTGTTGCTTTGTCGGCTACTTGTCTGCCCTGTTGCCACCTCTTACGAAATAGGTTCTTAATTTTTATTTTATTTAGAATTTCTTGTGGAAGTGGCATAACAAAAGGATTAATTGTAACTTCGTTTATAGACTTTTTGATTCCCTCTTGTATAATCTTTGTAAACTCTATTACTTCCTGCTCGAGGATGGCTTCATTTTCAATGTTTACATTTAGGTTAATTTTGTTATGAACGACCTGTCCAAATTGCTTCCAGTTTGCTGTTTTATAATCGAGTAACTTTCTCGTAACGTCGCTTGTTGTAATGTTATTTATTTTGTATAAAATGGGATTATGGTCGGAATTTAATTCAGGAAGAGATAGTATATCGGGAGACACGTGGCTAACGTTTTTGTTAATGAGAAGGTCAATTGTCGTAGGGGTAGTGTTGTTGGTAGGATAGTGTGTGGGGTTTCTTGGGAACAACATGCAACAGTTATTATTATTAATAAAGTTCGCTAGGGTTATTCCATTTCTATTGTTTATATGGCAGTTCCAGTTAGTATGCCGCGCGTTATAGTCACCCATAATTAACAACTTATTTGATGTATTATATAGGTTTGTTAGATCTGCATCAGTGAAGTTATTTATGGGTCTATTGTATATCATGGCTATATGAGTATTATCTGATAATCTAAGTATAATATTTTCTATTGACGTATTAACTATATTTACAATGTGTTCAAATGGGATACCTTTCTTAATTAGGAGCACGAGACCTCCCCCGTGAGAGTAATTGCTATCTTTTCTGAGGCATTCATAATGCCTAATTCGGAGTTTGTCTCGTGCTTCCAACTTAGTTTCACAGATTCCCATTACATGGATATCCCTGCTAGTTAGAAAATGATTTAGCTCGGCAATTTTATTTCTAACGCCGTTTGCATTCCAAAAACAAATATTTAAATTAACCATCTAATTCCTTACAAAACTCTACAAATTTTTGAAATTTTTCACTAACAGTTGTACAGTGTTTTAATTCATTATGTAATTTTTCAAGTAGAATAAACATTCTAGATATATTCAATTCTTTATCTATACTATTTGTTAATCTAATTAGCGAATTTAAATCCGCATTTATATTGGGGGTTACATTGTTACCTGTTATTTTAATTCCGACGCTTTGTTGAGTTTCTTCAATACCTGTAGTGGTTTTTATTGTCTTTCTATTTGTAGGGTAGATTTTGTTTTCCGCGGTCCTCTGAAGCCATGGGTTGGTGGTTGGGGGAGGAGCTGGTTGGAATACCTTTTCTTTTTGTTTATTGTGTTTTAGTTTCATGTCTGAGATGTATTTAAGTCTGTCAATGTACACTTTACATTCTGTCGAGTTAGCTGGATGTTCTCCGCTGCAATTTGCACATTTTGCGGATACATCCTTTGTTTTCAGACAGTCTTTTGTAGGATGTAGTTCCGCACATTTCAAGCACTTTGGTTTTGAGAAACAATTTGCAGAGGAATGACCCCATTCCTGACAAACATGGCACTGTGTAAGTAGTTTCTTTTTCCTGTAGATTTCCCACGATATCCGTGTGTGATCTACATATTTAACCTCCTTCGCTAGCACTGTTAACTTTACTTTATTTGATGTTATTATCATAAATAAGGGGTCACTTTTCGTTGTCATTGGGATCACTTTAAATGTGTGTACCCCTTGTTCGATTAAATCTTGCATAATCTCCGACGGGTTATGTTCTCCTTGTAGACCACGTAAGACAAATGCATGAGTTTTCTTTTGTTCAACCGAAAACGTATGGAATTCGACTTTATCATTTTTTAGTTTTTCTAACAATTTTTCATAGTCCGATTTAGTAGTAGCATGAATATTTGTTCTTTCCCTGTTATATTTTATGTAGAATTTATCTTTTAATTCTTTCGATAAGGCTGCTACAAAATCTTTGTGGTTTTCAACGCTGGCATGCATAACAATGGGAGGGTACTTCTTTTGTTCCTTTGCTTCTGCTGTTTGAAGGCCGTTTTCAGTTGGATTCCAATCCATATGTGAGTCCTCTGCTGATTGCAGAGGTCCATATTTATTCCTCAATTCGATCTGAGGCGGTTTTTCAGCTACGTCATCCGCATTTACTTTCCTGCGTTTGTTTCTCTCCACCACTATGAAGTCTTTAAAATCTATTTTAGATTTTTTATTTTCACTAGACATTTCACTGGATACACTTCCCACTAATACATGTTCGTTTATTACATTTTCATGCATTTAACTAGGTTTTTTATTGTTTGTTTGTTTTAAACTCCTTTTCGGAGTGGCGAAATTTGCGATGTTTTAATCACTAATTCTAATTTACGCCGCACTTAAAGGATTATATCTAACTCTGTGGCTCTACCACTCTGAACTAAGACTGTGAGTACTGTTTATGTTTCAGCACTCCGAAGCACGTCTTCACCCGGCAAAAGCTGCAAAGCGAGTCTGGAGGCAAGCGCGATACCCCTTGCGCCGTCTAGGCACACGTCAACTAACGTTTTATTTGCGTGATACTTTAGATCGGTTTCATGCCCGGGATATTATATTCAAAGTATACGTAAAAATTAATTACTGAATTAGTAGAATTACCATTGAAACATATCCCACGACTGTTTCGGTCTTATATGACGTCTTATGTTTAAGTTTAAGCATAAAAGAAACTATTTTGGAATCATTTTTATACAGACTTGGTTTGATTTTGTTTACATTCGTACTATATTACGCAACAGCATAATATATCTATTCTGTGCAAAAACTGTATTTGAGGCCGTTCATAAAGCTACAAATATAGTGTCTTTTAATCATTACTTGAATCTTGATTTTCCACTGGAAACACTTGAGCAAAAAAGCTGATTAACGAACTCGACCTTGGTTTTCGCCCAAACAAGATTTTTGACAAGTTTGAAATTAGTTTAGTATATATATATATATATATATATATATATATATATATATATATATATATATATATATATATATATATATATATATATATATATATATATATAATAATATAATTTTTTCAAAAGTTTTTCATCATGACCTCTCTAATAGCGAATATTTCTTAATGAAAATTCGCTAAAAGCATGCTATATACCCAAATTTAGATCTCTACGTTAAAAGAAAATACTGCTGGAAATTGAATCATACCTTCCACAGAGCTGTGATCATCTACTTTCCTCAGAGAGACTTTCTCATGAAATGAATTTAGGGTCCTTGACTTGAAGACACAAAGAAAATATTCGTATTCCTGTACCTATGAACTTCTAAAACGTTATATTACTCGAGTTTCAACGAAAAAATGTCAATTCACAAAATCACCCTTCATTTATTCCCTATCCCTAAACAATTCGAAACGTTCCTTTGTCAGGTCTAACTGTATACCAAATTTAAAGATGATTTCTCAATTCGTTGTAAAGTTATTGCGCCTACTAACAGACAGACGTACAGGCCGAGAGATCGACAGACAAAAAAATTTTAGTTCCAGAAACAAGTTTTCTATATGTTTTGACACTTTATACGCCGTTTTAGCAAACAAAAAAATGTCGAAATTTTTGTCATCGATATTACACCTCCACACATCCAACCCCTAATTTAATTTCAGCACAGAATACCAGGTGTTTGATGAAATTGAAAGTTTTCTAATAAACAAGCCATAAAACGTTATATTATGAATATGAATCCAGATTTACAAATTGTGGTGTGTATAATCGCCATAATAGGCATGGACAAATGGACAAATGAAAATCTTCATTTAAAGGAAGAAACACGATTGCAAGACGGATTTGGTATTAATGTTTGGTGCGGCTTATTGGAAAAAAAACTGTTATTTTTATTTGTAGATGAGACAGTTAATTTTAAAAAACTTCGGGACGCAGCAAGTGCGTTATGGTAGTGAATTTTCATTAAAATGTTTTTAATAGCAAATATGTGTCTTGTTTCAGAAAGCAGGCATCAAATTTGGTTACCAGTATAACCTATATAGTAAAAACAATGTGCCATGTTTCATCAAAATAACTTTATTGTTTGAAAACGTACAGAAATTTCCGAAAGTAAACTTAAAATGTAACCGAAAAAATCCCTTTCTTGGTCAACCTTATAGGTTAATAGCAAATTGAGCTTTTCAAATATGAAGCATTTAATCAAAATTCGCTACCATAACGGACTTGCTGCGTCCAGAATTTCTTAACTTACAAACATGCATTATATTTCGATGGAAAATGCAAAAACATAAGGCGTTTTCCACAAATTTTTTTTTATTTGTATCACCAACGACTTATGGGCCATCCTGTGATGGTAGAAATAATTTTTTAAGGTGTAGCTCAAGACACCGTACATTTAATGTATACAATATTTTTTCATATCTTGTATAATAACGGATACATTGAGCTTTATTGATTTTTTACGGAAATTATATATATATATATATATATATATATATATATATATATATATATATATATATATATATATATTATATATATATATATATATATATATATATATATATATATATATATATATATATATATAATTGAAACTGACCCCGGATATGTGTTCTGGGGGGCCTAATTAGCGCTCATTTGAAGAAATTTTTTCAAAATTCAAAAGTCGGGATCGCCTCTTTAGTGAATTTTTTTTAAGAAAATTCACTAAAAATTGCAGGTAACTTCATTGTTGGTCCGTTCTTTTTTGAAAATAATGTAACTGGGGAAAGGTATCTTAATCTATTGAGAAATGATATCTTACCAACAATTAGAAAAGTTCATGATAGTTTAGACGAGATTTCGTACCAACAAGATGGTTGTCCAGCTCACAATGCTAGGATCGTCAAAGGATTTTTGTACCAACATTTTAATAATCGTGTCATTTGTAACAATGGGCCGGTTCATTGGTGTGTTCGAAGTCCTGGTATAACATCCATGGATTTTTATTTTTGGGGTACTCTGAAGAATGATGTGTATAAGTTCGATCCACCACAAAAAAGTCTGGACGCAGCAAGTGCGTTATGATAGTGAACTTTCATTAAAATGTTTTAAATAGCAAATATGTGTTTTTTTTAAAGAAAGCAGATATCAAATTTGGTTACCAGTATAACATTTATAGTAGAAACAGTGTACCATATTTCATCAAAATAACTTTATTGTTTCAAAATGTACAACAATTTTTCGAAAATAAACTTAAAATATTCCCGAAAATAATTAGTTTCCTGGCCAACGAACCTTATAGGTTAATAGCAAATTGAGCTATTTAAATTTGAGGCATTTAATGAAAATTCGCCACCATAATGCACTTGCTGAGTTCCGAATTTATTTTCTTACAAACATGCATTATAATTTCGTGGTCGAAATTCCAAACATTTAAGGTCAGCTCAGAACTGACACTGACCGGGGGAATCCGCCTGTCTAATTCAAACAAATCATTGTTTAATCTATTTGAACTGAGCAGATTTTCCTGGCTAACGAACTTATCCAAGCCACTTGCAAAAGGAAGATACTCACCCAATTTGCTCAAAATCGGCCCATTATTTTTTGAGTTAGCGGTGTGATACATACATATATATATATATATATATATATATATATATATATATATATATATATATATATATATATATATATATATATATATATATATATATATATATATATATATATATATATATATATATATATATATATATATATATATATATATATATATATATATATATATATATAACTCAAAAAATAATAGCCCGATTTTGATAAAATTTGGCATGTACCTTTCTTTTGTAAATGGCTTGGACAAGTTTGTTAGTCAGGAAAATCGGACGAAGTTTTCCGGGAAAATTTTGAGTTTTCATTCGAAAAAAATTCTTATCTCAAAAAATAATGGGCTGATTTTATTATTATTATTAATTTGTTAATAAACCTAAAGTCACAATTAATTAAATATAAAACCCATAAAAGGGATTTTAAGATAAGGTGTAGTTTAAGTATGTCAAAAACTTTCAGCAAAACAAGTTGTATAATCATAATGTAGGCAATAAATTGTATTTCGTTTAATAAGAGGTAGACTCGGTATAAATTTAAACTAACCACAAAATGTACGTCAAAATTCGATTGTGTTCATAGTTGAAATTACACATTCCATGAAATAGCTTTATCTTAAATCATGTTTATAAATTAGCACTGTTATTGGTTATAAACAGTAAATCAATTGATTCATTGGTGCTAATTGAAAATCAGAAACACTTTTAAAAACAATTGCTTTTTGTTTTTGGAGATGATTTCCGTTTTTTGCTGTTCGAACATCCAAAGCAATAGTAACAGTTTTTAAACGGTCGTAATAAAATGACATAAATCCGTTGTTAAAGCAGTAAAATCGAAGATAAGCTTAAAAGGGCAACAAGCACAGTCCCTGAAGAGTAATTCACAATAGTAAATCTGTTAATAGTTGGTGTATCAGTTATAAATTGCAAATTGAGTAAACTCAGTGATAAGTTCAGGTGACGCTCACTTCAAAGCAGTTTTTAGTTAACAATTTCAGATGTAATTTCACAAAATTGGTTCAAAATAACAAGAACAAGAGGAACCTTAAGAGTTCAGTCATTTACTTCTGTGAGAAATAATAAATATCAGCTGGTGCACTTAAAATTCAATTTATAAAATTGTTATAAAAATTAAGAATATTTATGTTTTCAAGAATTAAATGTTTAAGATTTCTTCAACGTAAATAATTTATTTGTTTTTATTGACTGGTGAGATAGTCGATGGTTAATCTATTTCAAGGAAGGAATCTGTAAAATAGATACATAACTTAACGTAAGTAATTTTTCTAGTATTTAGATGGAGATTGTAGCTAGAAAGAGATATAGATACAGATACAGATGTTTCACACATATAATTATTGAAATGCTTAATATTATATATATATATATATATATATATATATATATATATATATATATATATATATATATATATATATATATATAAACATATAAAAATTGAAACTCACCCCGGATATGTTCTAGGGGGCCTAGTTCGCGCTCATTTGAGGAAATTTTTGCAAAATGGAAAAGTCACGATCTCCTCATCAGTGAATTTTTTCTACGAAAATTCACTAAAAAGTATACTGCATACCAAAATTTAGATCTTTAAGTTAAAATAAAATAAAAGTTATAGGCATTTAAAGAAAAAGATTTGGGTGCCATTGCCGACCAGAGGAACGCAAAATCCAATATATTTTGTATCGCTAAGAAAATCTATTGTATATTACAGATACGGAATAGGTTTTCGGCTCAAAATGGTCAAGAGGTACCAGAAAAATTGCTTTAAAGGTTTTATAGTTTTTTTTCTTTTCTTAAAACGTCAAAATTAGCAACTTTTAAGCAAAGAACCCAAAATAGAATACGGGCTATGTAGAGAAAATGTGGCACGGAGTGTGTTTTACAAAACCATATGTTTCAGTTTCAACCGCCATTGTCCATTTACTAAAATATTTGCAGAAAATTCATTTCAAATAGACCCTTTCTCTGATGCTTTGGCTCTAGTTTTAGTTAGAGTTTATGTCTACAGTTTTAAGCGAGTTTTCGTAGAAATAATTCGCTATGGAGGATGGAGACCGCGAATTTTAGATTTTGAAAATATTTCTTAAAATGAGCGCGAACTAGGCCCCCTAGAATAAATGTCCGGGGTTAGTTTCAGTTTTTATCAGTTTACATATATACAGGTTATACAGGGTGACGAATTTCTACGGCAAAGCTCAATATATCCGTTATTATGCAAGACACGAGAAAAAATCGTATATGTTAATTATAGTGTCTTAAGCGGCATCTTATAAAATTATTTTTACAATCATAGCGTGGCCCATAAGTCGTTGGTGATACCAATTTTTATTTATCGAATACTCCTCCATTTTTGCATTTTTTATCGAAATATAGTGGATGTTTGCAAGAAAAAAATTATAGACGCAGGAAGCGCGTTTTAGTAGCGAATTTTCATTAAATGCTTCATATTTCAATAACTCAATTTGCTATTAACTTAAGGTTCGTTGGCTGGGAAACCAGTTGTTTCGGGAACATTTTAAGTTTATTTTTGGAAAGTTATTGTACATTTTCAAACAGTAAAGTTATTTTGATGAAATATGGTAAATATATTGTTTCTAGTATATATATTATACCGGTAAACAAATTTGATGGCTGCTTTCACGAAAAAAAAAAGATTTGCTATTAAAAACATGTTTTATGAAAATTCACTTCCATAACGCACTTGCCGCGTCCAGACTTTTTATGCTACATGGGTCAAGGATGAGAAACAAAAAACAGTAAACCTGGGTAATTATGGGTAGGTAGGTACCTACAATTTCTTTTATAAACTTAATCAAGTGTTTTTTATTCAACTTGGATTAACTAACGTCGTTGCCACAAAAGTGTATTACATCCTACTTAACTTTGTAAAACCGTTAGTTGTTCGTGGCTTATATCTCACCATCACTAAATTTTCTTCACTTCGCGTACATGACGTCAGTCTGTTTCTTCTATATCACCTGTCTAGTTCGCCTTAGCATTTACCCAATTTAGCTCGCTGAAGACTAAAACAACGTATAGTTTCTGTCTTTTACTAGCAGTAGTGTGTGGAACTTTCATTATTCGTTCAACCAGTGTTCCATTGCAGTGTCAGTCGTGCATGGGTTCGCGCTTGGAACTGAAAGACAGTTGAACTTTTAACGTGGTGACATTTAATAAACAAGTACGCGCTGTTAACGATTTTTGTGGAATGGACAGGTGAATTTGAGAGTTATTAAAAAGCTTTCTAGTGATTTTAATAAATGTGATATGTAACATTTAGCAATGTGTTATTTGATGTATAACAGTGCTGTTTTAGTGATTCTTTTAATTGTATATAGTAACTGGATACTTGCTGAAGGTACAGTACTTACCACCTACCTATACCTAACTTATATATTATTACTGGAGCTTTAATTTATGTAATTATTGAGAAAATACATGCAACAAATTAAAAGAAATAATGATTTCAAACAATTAACTTATTAACTAATATTTAATAAGAGTTGTTATGAACGATAATATGAAAATGAAAGTTGCTACAAAGGCAACAAAATCAACGTTCTGTGACTGAAATTCGCGGTAGGGTAGAAAATTAGCATTACACTTTTGCTTCCAAAATCATAGGAAGGAAACTTACTTATATAATTTATGTAACTCTAATTTGTTTTTGACAATTCGCTATACCACAAGATATGTATGTTAAAATCAGTTACCATTATTTGAGAAAATAATTTCTTACCTCAATTTTATTATGTCGGATTTGTGATATATGGTCTTTCAATACTGGAAGATGGCATTCTTTTGACGGAATAGGCAGGTTAAGCATTATTTTCTTGTCATTTAAATGGCTTTGCCCTTTGTTTACTCTAATTTAAAAATTACTTGGATTTGTGTATCCAACTTTTTTATTAGACGACTAAGTTTATTATTACTAAATATATGTTATTTTTTCGCTTACAGCTAGCGATAATTTAGTGTTATTGATAACTGAAAACTTTTCATTCGTTCATCGTTTTCATTGTCAGCTTCAAGTATGACTCAAAATGTTTATACTGAACCTGATTAATATTTGCGTATTATTCAATTACTTTATAACTATCAAGAGCAGCAACATTTCTTTGCAGACAGTAAAGTTACATTGACAACAATATGTACTCAATAACATAATTTATGGTTTCACCAACAAGGCTACAGTAGGACGGAAAACTTATGCGAGATAGAGGTTTTCGAAATCAATTCGCTTTCGTTTTTTAATTGTACAATGATGATTTAGAAATACGGTGTAAATGATTAATGCTAAAACTATCGGTACATCTGTGTGAACTCTAAGCTCAAATTATCAATTAATAGTTTCGGTTAGATTTTATTAGTTTTTCAACGACTTCCCATAAGACAGATTTCCTTAAGACTAGATTACTGCTTTGAGATTTTCGTGGATTAGAACCCATATCTAAGGTCGATTTAAATTTTTATATGTTTTTGTTAGTAGCTTGGATTAATTCGTTGACCAACGAAATCAGACCAGTTTTTCTGTGGAAAATTGATGTATCTCCAAGACGGTAAATCCACGTTATTTATTGATTATTTGATTTATTTATTTTATTCGCGTCAGATCACAGTGATTTACAAAAGTCTTAAGTAAAATAAATTATTTATTTATATATATATATATATATATATATATATATATATATATATATATATATATATATATATATATATATATATATATATATATATATATATATATATATATATATCACTAAGTTTACAATCTTTCGGCACCTGACGTGAACACGGGAATGACATGAATACACAAAAAAAAACCGTTAAAAATGCAGTAAGGGAATAAAAACTGCAAAAAAGTCGCAGAAGGCCAATATTCTAGTTCTGAACAGACTGCTAAGGGGTAACTTAAATTCATCTGAAAGAATGTTATAGAATTTTATCACCCTGTGTCCCGGCATGTTCGGACACCTTTTCAGGCGCCAACTCATGGGCACAAAATGATAATTATATCGGGATTCATATTCATGAACCTCCCCGTGTGTTGCGACCATATCGACGTTCCTCCTCATATACAGCAGATTCTTCATAATATAGATGAATGGGAGAGTAAGTATTTGCAGAGATTCAAAGCCCCCCCCCCCCTGCAGTTCTTCCCATAGCCCAAGCCACTCAACAGTCTGATCGCCTTTCTTGGTAAGTCAAAGGGGCGACGCACATTTACAGAACGTCCCCAGACAAGTACTAAGTAAAACAAGTGACTATGAAACACAGCATAATAGGTGGTTCTTAGCACGCTGGAACACACATTACTCGACAGACCTTGAAGAAGTTCAGTTGATAGTTATTTTGAAACGGAATTAATATGTGTGGCCTTTTGAAAGCGCGGACCAATGTATACTCCCAGAAACTTCCCTCTATTAATATCATTAGCGCCACCCATATTTCTCATAGGCAATATCATTTTATGTTTTTTGTCTCCGTTTACGAGCAGCCTGTTTGCACAAAACCAGTCCTCAGCCTTCCGCCGCGCCACAAATAATTGTTAACAAAATTCGCAAAATTACCTTGATAAACGCTTGACCACGTATTAAATTTTAATTTCTAGCTTAATAAAAAAATAGCTTTGGGCATTGAAAGTCTTTCTTTCGTATTATTTGCTTCTCCAGGAGTTCAATAAAGGGCAGAAGATTTAAGATCTTTGTATGGTATACAAAGTCTATTAAACTTTATAGGCCAAAAACTTGCTTTGGTATAAGAAGCCTAAACAACCAAAACATTAAAAATCAGTTACGAGATATTATATCAAAAAGGCTGCATATTGGGTTACATATGTGTTAATTTTTGACTATTATTATTAAATCTTACAATTAATGTCAAACTTTAAGATAAAATGAAATATTATATAAACTTGTGGGTAAAATTTAAAATCTCAGTTTAGATCATAACTAAAAAGCCACTTTCAAACGCAAGGTACATGCCAAATTTTATCAAAATCGGACCATTATTTCTTGAGTTATCGGTGTGACACACACACACACACACACACACACACACACACACACACACACACACACACACACACACACACACACACACATATATATATATATATATATATATATATATATATATATATATATATATATATATATATATATATATATATATATATATATATATAAAAATATTGAATCTGATACCGGATATGGTTTCTCAGTGCTCTAGTTCTCGCTCATTTGCAGAATTATTTTCAAAAATGAAATGTCGGGATCTCCCCATTAGTAATTTTTTGCTAAGAAAATTCACTAATATTAAATGCGGATAAAACTAGCTTGCTCTAGAAGCTTTTACTATGTTAAACTTATGTATCTAGTAAAAAGCTTGGACAAAAAAATATTGCTGATTACACAGGTACTTATTCCCCTTTAAAATTGTGAAGGCCAATATTCTAGAGAATCTAAATAAGCGTTTCACCAAACAAATGTTCGAATCTTTAAATCAAACTTAAATACGTAGACATTATAATTTACAGTATGAAAGTAATGCTAATACTATTATGTAGCCATTCGTTATAATAGATATTTACTTCAGTTAATATTTCACAAAACTCATATTTTTGTTTCAGGTGGTTCACCAGTAAAGTTTGTTTAGTGAAACTTTTTCAAAGCTTTTAAATTACATTAAAATAAATAAAAACTACATCAAATAATATTATTATTAACCAATTTGATTAAACTCAGAAACTTAAACACCCTTTGCAGTAATTAATTCATGTTGCCAAATTCCAGTGTATATTCCTATATTATATATTTCTTTTATCAAAATGAGAATGTGCAATCTTTAACTATACAAAACGTTTCCTAGGTGGAATTTCATATATTGTGCCCAGTAATTTCAGATAATAATAGCAGAAAATAAAAATAACATCTTCAGAGTGAAATACATAAAACAGACAAAATTAACGCATTCTGAGCCAACTAACAATGGAAGTCTTATGTGCAGAACAAGATGCGATTTACAAAATATCTTATTATATCGTTCTGACGTTTAGAAAAAAACAGTTAACTATAGGTAGATATGCTTCACTACTGGTGAATGTTTATAAGACACCATTAGCCGACGAGATTTTCAGGACTCCTAAAAACTGTTTTTAGGCCTAGAATATATCTAGTTTTGACGTAGTAATTTTCATCGTCAAGACAAACTACCACAATAGCTTTGCTGAACAAATTCAAATTAAGCTGAATATTGTGGCCGTAAAAGACAAATTTCAGTTCAAATGCGCCCTGAATCTCGTTTTGTTCAATTTTATTACTAAATTGTATGAGAAGTGTTCAGAATATAAAGACAAATTTTCCAAAACATGTAGGTTTTGATTTCACTTCTATTATATATGTATAGTGTGGAACAGCCAAATGAAACAAATCCAGTATCTCAATTATTGTGCATATTTAGAAAATAATCCCGAAATACGTCAAGTTTAAATTAAAAAATGACAACCTACAATGTAAAAACTTCACCCCTACATTCAACCCCTTCGAGTGAGAGTTGAAACCCCCAAATGTTTAAATAGCGAGTTGTGATACCTCATTTGAAAAATTTATTCACCCTCTATTCAAAAATCCTATAGTTTTAAAATTAATTCAATGCATTTTTTCCGAAATGCAATTGCGGAAGAGATTGGGTAAATATTGTTACAAAAGTTGAGTTTGCATACTTGCGACAAATAAAGTTATAAGCTTTTAAAAATATCATTCGTGACCACCAACTGATTAATATTTTGTTTGTTTGTATAAGTGACGAGGGGTGAAAAATACACCAAAAAGTTTACAAACGATTTTTGAACAAAAAAGAAAAAATAACCCAAAATGTTTCTTAGAATAAGTTTACTGTGCGTATGTTAAGTTTTATTATTATTATTAAGTTTATTTTTAGTTAGATTTTTTATTCGATGAAAACTGCGTCAAAGAATTAATCAAAGATTACTTCAGATCAACGTGTTAAAATTAGCTGCGAGAAGCAGCGTCAAAAATGGTATATATGTCGGCCTAGATATGTTTTCTTCGCGGTCTTTTTTAAGATTAAATTATTAAAAACTGAACTTTTGAATTAGAGCTCATAAAAAAAATTACTACCATGACGCACTTGATCTCCAATGAGTTTTTCACTACAATTAAACACATAAATGAGTCGGACGTTTGAATTTGTTTCAATTTTCTGTTATCTTTTTCGTCATACTACATTTTAAGTTAATATTAACTGTTATTTATTAGGCGCTGGGATGGATTCAGAATAGCTACAAGTTGTCTTATTTAATATAATCGTGGCTCTTTTATAAGGTTCTCAGATACACCATTTATGCTGTTTTGGTATAGTGGGGTTTGAAACTGGTCATATGACATAGTATGAGAATACCTACCCGCTGGTGAGGTTTCTTTTCTTATCTAGTATTGAAATTTCCAGAAGTAGGTTCAAATGTAGGCACTTAATCTGCTATGACTTATCTTTTCTGTATGATTGAGCTAAATTTTGTGGTTTAATTGACCAAGGTTAAAAAATAAATAAAGAACATATTTACATCAGCTATTGTTTAGGTAATTAGGATTATATAGGAAATGTCACTGTTAAATTGTATCGGGAGTTGTTAAGCACTAATTTCAGATAATTGGCATTGTAGCTTTACTTACTGTAAGACTTGTTCGTTTGAAGACTATTGCAAAATTCGTTTAATATTATTCTTTGGCTCCAGCTTATGAAGGCGTTCGATAATCATTAGCTTTCATATTACAAGTAGGTACAACTGAGATATTTTATTAAAACATAATTACAGTTAGCAACTAAAAATTGTCACCATTTGACAGGCCGCTTATTAATTTTTTTATCATCAATTGTTATTATTATTATTATTATTATTATTATTATTATTATTGTTATTGTTATTATTATTATTATTATTATTATTATTATTATTATTATTATTATTATTATTATTATTATTATTATTATTATTATTATTATTATTATTATTATTATTATTATTATTATTATTATTATTATTATTATTATTTGCACATCGTCAATACGTGTGGAAGTATTTCAAAAATTTTATTTCGCTTAAACGTCGTTAAAAGTGTCACAGCATATAAAAACATGATTTGAGAACGATTTTTTTGTCTGTTTGTAGCCACGATAACTTTAAAACGAATTGAGATGTCGTCTTCAAATTTTGTATACTGTTAGCACCCGACAAACGAACGGTTCGGATTGTTTTTGGGTAAAATCGCTCCGGGGGTAAGGGATGAATGGGTGTGATTTGGTGATAATTGACATTTTTTCGTTGAAACTCGAGTAATATAACGTTTGAGGGTTTGTTTATTAAAAAAACTTTTAGTTTCATCAAACATTTGATATTCTGTGCTATAATTAAATTTGGGGTTGAATGTGGGGGGATGGAATATCGGTGACAGAAATTTCGAATTTTTTTTGCTAAAACGACGTAAAAAGTCTCAAAACATATAGAAAACATGATTCTGGAACGAAATTTTGTTTGTTTGTTTGTCGGTCGATCGGTCTGTTGGCATATACGTCTGTCTGCTAATGGGCGCAATAACTTACGATTTGAGATGTTATCTTCAAATTTGGTATCTAGTTAGCACCCGACAAAGGAATGTTTCGAATTGTCTTTGGGTAAGATCGCTTCAGGGGGTAGACGATAAATGAGGGGTTATTTGGTATAAATTGATTTTTTAGTTAAAACTCGAGTAATATAACGTTTCAGAAGTTTATGGGTGAGGAAATACGAATATTTTCTTTGTGGTCAAGTCATAAGAATGTGTTTCTGAAGAGAATAAATTATCACAGCTATGTGGAAGTTATGATCCAATTTATATCACTATTACTATTAGATACTGTAACATTTGTAATCTTGTCAAGCCAACAAAGTACTAAGTTTTATTTTACAAACGATATAATAATTGATAATAAATAACAATAACAATTAAGTATAAATTGAAATAAGCAAGCTTTATAAAAGTAAAGTTTCAAGGTAAATATGTGATAACAATCTGATGTTTATTAATTGTGATAATAAATGTTAGCACATTAAACATAATGAGTATGTTTACCTAGAAATATTTAAGGATGTAAGTTATCACCGAAAAACATAATTGGGAAAATAATATGTAAAAAATCTCGGGACGCAGCAAGTGCGTTATGGTATATATATTATATATATATATATATATATATATATATATATATATATATATATATATATATATATATATATATATATATATATATATATATATATATATATATATATATATATATATATATATATATACATATAAAAATTGAAACTGACCCCGGATATGGGTTCTAGGGGTCCTAGTTCGCGCTCATTTGCAAAAATTTTTTGAAAATTCAAAAGTCGGTATCTCCCCATTAGTGAATTTTTTCTACGAAAATTCACTAAAAGAACAACATTTCTAGTACGCACAGAGAGATGTCACTACTTGTTTTTCTAAAACGCTTTATAATTGCTGATTACTATTTATATTAAAATAAGCACTATAACACACTGCAAGATGGGGAAATAGTTAGTGATAATTAATGACCCACGAAAGTTTATGATATGATGTTACGATATCACACAGTGTTTGGTCTACATTTATAAGACAAGCAATATAATAAATATCTTAGAACCTTGGTGGTTCAGAGGTAAGAACGTGTGCCTCTGAACCGAAGGGTACTGGGTTCGATCCCAGGGTACTCCTTTCACTTTTTCAGTACAAACTGTAACATTAACATCAGCCGAGGTTCTGGCATTGTATTTGAGCAAGTTGAATGTCTGCACGTTCCACCCTTCGGAGGGGGCGTAAATCCGTCGGTCCCGTGTCCATGCGATGTTGGGCACCTTAAAGATCCTTACCCTCCTTACAGAAAGGCAGGGGTTCGGCAAAATTTCCAGGATAGTGAGGTGAAACTGCTCCCTGGCGTCGGTGATTGGCCATAGTCACGGAAATAGGCCGACGTTAAGAAACAAAACACACTAAATCGTTTATTACAGTGGCCCTTTATCGCATAAAATTGTCACTTTACTATATAGTAATGAGGGGCCACTAGTTCTTGTTGATGGCATACTTTTTGCAGTTTTTATCTTATTGGCGATGCTTTCGTCGATATGCCCTTCAGCACACTAGTTGACTCCATGACTTTTAAGTGTTTGAATGTCAGCTCAACTGTCAGCGACGATGGTGACAGACGTCCTCCTCAAGCAATGGCCAGTGTAACTGGATGCATCTGGGAGTTTTAAGTATTCTACAACTTTTCGGGAAATTTTTGGAAAACTGTTGATGCCAATTGGTTATGTTGTGCACTTACCGTGATTATAGTAAATAAAAAACCTATTGTTTTACTTATTTGGGTCTCAATTGTGAATACTTATGATAAATTTCATATGCGTTGCACTCTGATCCTACGGTAATACACGTTTCCTTTTGGTTTTGGCATCATGTAAAGTTATAACCAAAACATTCCTCGTGTCTTCTTACCTTTTTACAGTTAAGCTGCAGAATTCTGCACACCGACATGCCTCATTCAAACCAAATAGTAGTACCACTTTCATTAATAAGAACTTATCGCCTGGAGCCTCTTAAAAAACTTAGTAACGATTTCAATAGTCAAAATTTTTCATTACTTTGCTTCGTATGTCTCATTTGGAAGTTTTAAAAAAAGTTCGGGACGCAGCAAGTGCGTTATGGTAGTGAATTTTCATAAAAATGTTCTTAATAGCAAATATGTGTGTTTTTTTTCAGAAAGCAGGCATCAAATTTGATTACCAGTATAACCTATATAGTAAAAACAATGTGCCATGTTTCATCAAAATCACTTTATTGTTTGAAAACGTACAAAAACTTCCGAAAGTAAACTTAAAGTGTAACCGAAAAAATCCGTTTCTTGGTCAACCTTACAGATTAATAGCAAACTGAGCTTTTCAAATATGAAGCATTTAATCAAAATTCGCTACCATAACGCACTTGCTGCGTCCAAAATTTCTTAACTTACAAACATGCATTATATTTCGATAGAAAATGCAAAAACATAAGGCGTTTTCGACTAAAAAAATTTATTTGTATCACCAACGACTTATGGGCCAGCTGTGATTGCAGAAATATTTTTTTAAGATGTAGCTCAAGACACCCTATAATTAATGTATACAATATTTGTTCATATCTTGTATAATAACGGATATATTGAGCTTTATTGATTTTTTAGGAAAATTCGACAAAAATTATATACCATTAAACGATAAACTCTATAGCTAAGGCTACTGCCAAGCATCAGAGAAAGGGTCTATTTGAAACGAATTTTCTGGAAATATTTTAGTAAAATGAAGGACAATGACGGTTGAAACTTAGACTTCAGGGTTTGTAAAACATTCTTCTTGAGACATTTTCTTTCCATAGCCCGTATTAGATTCAAGTTCTTTGCCTAAATGTTGCGAATTTTGACTTTTAAATTGTCACTTTGACGTTTTGAGGAAAACCCCAATTTATTTTTCTTTAAATGCCCATAACATTTGTCTTTTGACCTACAGAGCTAAATTGGCAGGTAGCTCATCTATAATGATATAAACCAGCGTACCAAATTTGGTTGCCCTTACTTTGTTAATTCCGGAGATATTAATTTTTTTTGAAAGCAAACACAAAATTTTCCGGGAAAACCTGAGCCGATTTTCCTGACTAACGAACTTATCCAAGCCATTTACAAAAGGAAGGTTTTCACCAAATTTAATCAAAATCGGCCCATTATTTTTTGAGTTATCGGTGTGATATATATATATATATATATATATATATATATATATATATATATATATATATATATATATATATATATATACACATATAAAAATTGAAACTGACCCCGGATATGTGTTCTGGGGGGTCTAATTAGCGCTCATTTGAAAAAATTTTTTCAAAATTCAAAAGTCGGGATCTCCTCACTAGTGATTTTTTTTTAAGAAAATTCACCAAAAGTTATAGGCATTTAAAGACAATTTGGGATTTTCCTCTTAAAACGTCAAAGTCGCGATTGGAAGCGTCAAAATTGGTAACATTTAGGCAAAGAACCTGTAACAAATACAAGTTATGTAGAGACGAACTAGCAAGAAGAATGTTTTATAAACCCTTAAGTCTCAGCTTCAACCGTCATTGTCCTAAAATATTTCCAGAAAATTGATTTCAAATAGACCATTTCTCTGATACTTCGACAGTAGTTTTATTTATACAGTTTTTCGTTTAATAGTTATATTTTTTAGCAAATTTTTGTAGAAAAAAATTTGCTTTTGAGGAGACCGCCACTATTACATTTTGAAAAGATTTCTCCAAATGAGCGCGAACTAGCCCCCCTATAACTCATATCCGGAGTTAGTTTCAGTTTTTATCTGTTTTCATATATACAGGCTGACGCATTTCTACGGTAAAGCTCAATATATCCGTTATTATACAAGACTCGAGAAAACATTGTATACGTTAATTATAGGGTGTCTTGAGCTGCACCTTATAAAATTATACTTACAATCACAGGGTGACCCATATTGGTGATATAAATTTTCTTTTTTTAAAAGCTAACATGCCTTATATTATTGCATTTTTGCATTTTCCATCAAAATATATTGCAAAAAAAATTCTGGAAGCAGTAAAGTGCGTTATGGTAAGGAACTTCCATTAAATGCTTTTAATTTCAATAGCTCAATTTGCTATTAACCTAAGGATCGTTGGCTAGGAAACCAGTTTTTTCAGGAACATTTTAAGTTTATTTTGTACATGTTCAAACAATAAAGTTTTGATGAGATAAGCTACATTGTTTCTACTACATACTACTACTATACTGGTAACAAAATTTGATGCCGGTCTGCGTAAAAAATACATAAGACATAAATCCGTCGGTCCTGTGTCCATGCGATGTTCGGCGCGTTAAAGATCCTTACCCTCCTTACAGAAAGGCAGGGGTTTGGCAAATTTTCCAGGATAGTGAGATGAAAATGCTCCCTTGCGTCGGTTATTGACCACAGTCACGGAAATAGAACGAACGTACAAAAAACATATTTGCTATTAAAAACATTTTTATGAAAATTCACTAACATGATGCACTTGCTGCGTCCAGACTTTTATTTACACTGCTTTTATCAGTGTTGCTGAAACTATAAACTAACTAAATACGATACAATAGATATTCCTGGTTAAGTTGTCTATTCATGGGCTTTAAATGTGCAAAATTTACTACTGCATCTTTTTGTGAGTTGCGTAATGGGTCCTAGTAAAAAAAATAAGTAATTATAACTATTATACAACGTTTTCTCCATAAAAAAGCTTTCAAAGGAAAATCATTCTGAACAATGTCTCTTTGTCAGCTTGGCAAAAAAAATGTCTTTTCTCAGAACTAAGTGAATTATTGTTTTCACAAATTACTGTCAGTAACGTCATGTTGAAATGTTGTTTCTTTTTTAATTTTTAGACTAATCTTGAGTTTTCTAAACATATCATGTAATAGACACATTAAATCATTAGTAAACGTTTACTATTTTGGAAATTGTATAATACACCGTTAATAAATTAAAGTCAAGTTGAAAAGTTTTCCCAAAAACTACAAATTGTAGAAAACAGTAATCAAGTTATTACATTATAAAGTTCTTAAGATTGTGATAAAATAACAGGTTGCTTTTTATTAAACCACAAAAATCAGAAAGCATTTTAACTCTTGCATTTTTGAGTTTTTTCCTAAAGAAATTTAACCGATCAGAATTTTTTTTGACGTCATTAGTGTGTATAACACCATGAATTACCTTGCTTAGTTAGGTCGTTTCTTGTCTAAATTAACAACGAAGATATCCTATGTTAGCCCAAGTCTTCTGGGACGTAATATAAGAACAAAGAAAGAGTAATATAAGAAAAAAGAGAAATAACAAAATTCATAAACGAACATTTTAATCAAATTTGCAAATGATGTAAACTCAAATTAAAAGAAACAACTTTATTTCCTTTATTTTGTTGTCCACTTACTATTGTCCTGCAGAGAAACATACTGCGCCCAAATTATTTAGTTACATATGTACTTTATAGGTAATTATTGTTTTGTGGCTATTCTTATTTTTTTCACTTAGGCACACTTTAGGCATAAAATAGGTGCAAACCTGATAATTAAAAAGTCTGGATAAAAATGATATGGCACCAAACATTTTAAAATTAAATGCTTAATTTTTTTCTTGTAAAGTAGAGATCAAAGTTTTAGTATGCAGTTTACTTTTTTATATTGTAAACATACGTAACAAAACTGGTTACCATAGCTTTCTAACTTTCGGAGGAACAATTTCTTCGGAGGAAAACCAAGAATTTTCCGAAGAACCTGGGCCGATTTACAAGGCTAACGAACTTATCCAAGCCACTTACAAACGAAAGGTCCCTGCCACATTTTATCAGATTCGGCCTATTATTTTTTGAGTTATCGGTGTGATACATATATAAAAAGTCCGGACGCAGCAAGTGCGTTATGGTAGTGAATTTTCATAGAAATAGTCTGGTTCTAAATATTTTTTATAACTTTTTTTATATAATATAGGAATCTAAGTTTTTATATATAGCTTCCCTCTAATGTCATAAACTTGTGCACCAAATTTTATTACCATAGCTTGTTTACTTTTGGAGATAAAAATTATTTTCGAAAGAAAACCCAAAATTTTCCCGTAAAATCTGGTTCGATTTTCCTAGCTAACGAACTTTTCAAGACACTTAGAAAAGGAAGGTACATGCCCAATTTTATAAAAATCTGCGCATTATTTCTTGAGTTATCGGTATGATATATATATATATATATATATATATATATATATATATATATATATATATATATATAAACGCAAAAGAATTCAAACTGACCCCGGATATGGGTTCTACGGGCTCTAGTTTGCGCTCTTTTGAAGAATTTTTTTTTCAAAATAGTGAATTTTTTCTACGAAAATTCACTACATATAGGGTGTAGCAAAAAAACATTTACGGTTTGAAGTGAAAAATAACAAAAACGCTTGGTAAAAACTTCACAGGGGATAGTCTGTAAGCTCAGATACAGTGTTTCGGCCTCACGAAAATTCTTGATAAGCGTAGATATATACTGATGTTTTTACCAAGTATTTCTGTTACTTTTTACTTGAACAAGATGTCAAACGAAAAATCAACTCCCTTCATTGGTTGCAAATTTAGATTATCATAAATGATAAACGAGACCCCTAACATGAAAACAACATTATCTATTTAACTTATATATTAGTCTATATAGCCAAATGCGATTTGTCCGCAACTTGAAAAGTAACTTTTAGTGAATTTTCTTCAAATGAGCGTGAACTAGGCTCCCTATGGCACATATCAGGGGTCAGTTTCAATTTTTATATGTTTATATATATATATATATATATATATATATATATATATATATATATATATATATATATATATATATATTTGTGTGTGTGTGTATGTCACACCGATAACTAATGGGCCGATTTTGACAAAGTTTGGCAGGTACTTTCCTTTGTAAGTGGCCTGGTAAAGTTCGTTAGCCAGAAAAATCCAACCTGGTTTTCCGGAAAAATTTTAGGTTTCCTTTCGTAAAAAATTACATCTCCGTAAATAACAAAGCTTCTGCAATCAGATTTGGTACGCAGGTTTCGATCATAAATAGTAGCCTACGTACCAAACTTCAGATCTCTAGCTTAAGAGGAAAAACAGTTATAAGCCTTTGAAATGTCAAAATTGATAATTCTGGTAGGCCTACTAATGCGCCTTGTGAGTGAAAAATATTGAATGAAATGACTAACAAGCTCCTAGATTTGTGTTTCAACTGTTACTCTCCTTCATTTAATTAAAATAGTGCAAAAACTCCATTTTAAATGAGAATTGTTTGCTATAAATAGTAAAGACGGTAGAAAATTAACACGCGACGGTATCTACCTGTTAGTACACTACGTGTGTCATATAAGGCATGGCTCAGTGAAAAACGGTATGTGATCAGATAATAGACTCCCATAAAACAAGTTCTAATCCTAGTAGTGACTTCACTTTTAAAATTGTTTTTTTTAGTATTTAATTTCATCTTACCGTTATCTGATGAGATTGTGGAGTTACAATGAATTTTTTTACGACTGTTTGTATTAAAAAATTCACTGGAGATGAGATGAAAACTTTGGAACCTTAATTCAATTTGAATGGCAGATCTGGTTGTTTCTTATTGCCCTAACTTGGTGAAACCGTTCAATACTTAACACAGCCGTAGAGACTTTTCATGTGGCTTCACAAGTGCTTGTTTTTTCTCTCCAATCGATTTCACTTTTTACGGCAAGGTCAGGGAAACGAAAATCTTTCCTGTGAAGCCACAGAATAATCTCTGCTTCTGTATTTAGATTGAATTTTATGATTTTGATTTATTTTATCAGCGACATTTCATGTACACAATGTTCTTGAAATAGCGATTTTTCTTACAAAAAAGCTTTAGTGAATTTTCTTTTCTTGAAAGAAAATTTTGTTTCCAATTTTTGTTTTAAAGGGTATTTAGGGAAGTTTTGATGGAATATTTTTTTAACGAAAATCGGCGACAAAAATGTTCATGAATTTTTGTGCGTTGTGTTTAAGGAAATCTTTGTAAGAAATATATAATAGACTTTTTTACTTAAAATTTTTTCAGCCAATTTTTGTAGAAATATTTGGTGTTAGCAAATTTTCGTGGAAATTTTTTTTCGAAAATGGTGGTGGATTTTTGTAATTTTAGAATATTCTCGTAGATTTTTTTCCACATTTTTGTGGAAAACACATTTCTAGCGAAGTTGTATAGAAAAAAATGAGATCACGACCTTGAGACTTTCCAAAATTTTCTTTAGATGAACGTAAACTAAGACCCGTAGAAACTATTATCCGAGGTTAGCGTAATCACAAAATTTAGCTCTCTGTACCAGCCAGATTTTCGTGGTGCCACTTACTTTTCTTTGTTACTCTGGACTTAATTTGGAAACTAAATTTCCAATTACTGATTCAGCACATGCGTTATGGTAACTTTAATTCAGTCCCTGTCAATCACATACAAAATTGTTACCATTTCGTAGGCAATTTTATTTAGTTTGTCAAAAAAAAAAAGAAACTTAAAGTACCTGAGGTGTGTACATTTTATCATAACATTTATACAAAAGCTAAATGTATTCCAAGTACTACCTAATTTTATATACCTTTTCTTATTAAAGAGTCATGCGGGAGCCATAGAACAGTGACTATATACAGATCACTTTCATAAAATTATAATTTAAAAATAATGGGTCTTATAATACTTTATTAAGTCGATAAAGGGAAAGGGAGTGGAAAGACTACGTAGACTCGAACAAAAGAATGTGGCCGGTAAGGAGAGCTAAACTGTAGTACTGTCAAGGTTAGTTTCAATGTTTGTATTATGTATGGATGTGTTTATATATATATATATATATATATATATATATATAAATATATATATATATATATATATATATATATATATATATATATATATATATATATATATATATAATATATATATATATATATATATATATATATATATATATATATATATATATATATATATATATATATATATATTGAAAAATGTCATCATTTCTATGAAAATTTGCTGTCATAACGCATTTGCTGCGTCCAGACTCTTTAAATTGCCGTAAACAACCGAACGTAATTTGCTTTATGATCATTTCTTAACATATATAGGAACATAATCCTGTTTATATTGATTTCAATATAAATATGTGAAATAAGTGACATACTATTTATTATAAATGTAGTCCGGCAATTCTTCTGAACTTATAAATATCCTTTGAATTTAAAAGATTTCGCGAATAGATAATTTGAATACAATTAACATTTGTAATTATAACGCCGGAAACTTTTCAGTTCCAGTGTCCTTTCTAGCTACTTACCGCTCACTTAATTAGCATAAACATAATTTACCATATTTATATCTATATAATTGGCTTCCAAAAATCTCTTTGTTAATGCCACAACAATTAATATTATTTACCTACAATATCCCTCACAATTGTGTTATTTTATCATGAAAAGTTATATATTCCTTGTTATTTGTAAAATGTGAAGAATGGGGAAATCAAGACCTCCTTTAATATATGAACATGAAATATTAGAGGCTTGTTAAGGGCGGAAAAACTATATGACACAAAGAACATACTGGCAAAAAGGATATGTCGGTAGGTAGGTGACTAAAGAATGGAGACTCTAAGTGTTGTAGTGTTGGAATGATATATAATGGAAGTGAAAACATGAATAGAATGGAGTCGAAATCTTATTTTGAAACAAATGGGTCAATAAAGTGATGAATACATACCAAATCAACGATGGAATACCTTTCGTGACAACTGAAGCAAACTCTAGAGTATCGCTATAATGCAAGTGTACGTTCGAACATCACAAATCGATTGTATTTTAATATAATTTACTGGAAAAACGCAAGAAAATAAGATCAGACAAATTTAGTAAGGAACTTTAATGCGATAGTGTCTCCTTGGAAAAATCATGAAAACTATATTTCCCTCCTAACTTGAGCGGTTTTTTAGTAATTGTGTGTTAAGTGTAAATCTGTTGAAATTTCTATGTAACCTGCCTTGTACAAGGTGCTTAAATTTTAACGAAGATTGTAAATTGCATAGAATAATAATTAATCTGTTTGATACAGTACACAGAAAAAAAAACGAGATGGGTGCTACATCAGGATTTAGACACCGCTGTGTACGATATTTTCACTGGCGATAACAGGTCAATCTTTGCAAGTCAGTTAAGTAGTCCCTATTGTTTCTGTTTAACCCCCACTTGAAGAAAAATAATTTCCTTTCAATATAGGTTTGATTTTTGCAACGACACATCGCACAGATACAAATCAGGTAAATAAAGTGGCGTGTTGTCTAGGTGCAGGATTTAGCTGTTTTCTACAGTGATAGGCGTTGTCTCGCTACTTGTTCGCGTAATTTCTTAAGCGCTTCAATGTAATAATGCTGATTCACTGTAGGTTGTTAGGAACCCAATCTGCTATCAAATTAACGATGCCTTGTATGTACATTGACCGACTCACTCTGATTTTTCAGTTACGAGGAATCCCTGTTTTCCAGACAGTTTCTGGATAGTAGGTATCCACGTTTCAACACAAGTAGTTACCAATCCCAATAAATTACATTCATTTTGGAAGCACCTAAAACGTTTTAAGTAAATTTCTTTAAAAAAACACGAATGAGGAGATCGCGACTTTTGAAAAATATTCTTCAAACTAGGACTCCTGTAACCCATCTCAGGGCTCAATTTTAATCTTTTATGTTTATATATATATATATATATATATATATATATATATATATATATATATATATATATATATATATATATATATATATATATATATATATATGTCACATTGATAGCTCAAAAAATGAACAGTCGATTTCGATAAAATTTGGTAAGTACCTTGCTTTTGCAACTAGCGTGCATAAGTTCGTTAGCCAGGAAAATCTACCCAGTTTTTTCAGGAAAATTTTGTGTTTCGGAATTTTTTTATATTTCCGGAAATAACAAAGTTATGGCAACCAAATTTGGTACGCTGACATATAAAAAGTGAACTGGGTACCAACATTTTGATCTGTTAGTTAAGAGAAAAAAGTTATAGGCATTTTAAAAAAAATTGGGTGCCACGAATGATCATAGAAACGCACAAAAACACAATATTTTGTGTGGATAACAAAATCTTTTGTATATTACAGACAAAGATTAGGTTTTTTTGGCGCAAAAATGTCAATAAATGCCAGAAAAATTACTTTGAAAATTGTATAGTTTTGCCTCTTAAAACGCCAAAGTCGCGATTTGAAACATCAAAATTGGCTACTTTTAGCCAAAGAACCTGAAACGAATACGAGTTATGTAGCGAGAACTGTGTTTTACAAACCCTTAAGTTTCACCGTCAACCGCCATTGTCCTTTATTTTACTAAAATATTTCCAGAAAATTCATTTCAAACAGAATCTTCCTCTGATGCTTTGTCAGTAGTTTCAGTTATAGAGTGAAGATTTTTTTAAATTTAAGCACATTGTGCGCATGGAGGAGTGTGAGATTTGGCACAGTTAAAGTTCATATGGAGAAGATGTGCAGAAAGATAAAATGCACGTACAATATGTGTTACAAATAGAGTAAACAATGCTTTATTTTCATTGGACAGTAATACCTGAAATGTCAAACACATAAAACTCTGTGGTCAAACAGTATATGATAAAAGAACGTCAATAACGTTCAAACTTAAAAATTTAATGAATTACGGTCGAATTTCGTCCACTGCACAGGTCCACTAGTATGATTAAATCTATAATTTTTAGCGTATTTTCGTAGAAAAATTCGCTAATGAGACCGCGACTTTTGAATTTTGAAAAGATTTCTTCAAATCAGTGAGAGCTAGGACGCCGAGAGCGCATATGCAGTGTTAGTTTCAGATTTTATACATATATACAGGGTGGTGCTTTTATACTGTAAAGCTCAATATTGCCGTTAGTAGAACAAATTGTTTACGTTAATTATAGGGTGTCTTGATCTGCATCTTACAAAAATATTTCGACAATCACACGGTGGCCCATAAGTCGTTGGTAATACAAATTTTTATATTTTAAATAGAACACCTCTTATATTATTGTATTTTCCATCGAATTAAAATGCATGTTTGTAAAAAAAAAGATAGTGTTGATGGTTTTCGAGTTATTTCAATTGTTTCACATTTTTGGCACATATCAAAAATTATGATACGGCGTGTTCCCAATATATAGCAGAGACCCATGAAAATTACGCATTCAGAGAGGTTTTCGTTTATGTTATTCGTGCAAAAAATCGAGGGCCCGTACACAATTTTTTTTGTGTTTTCGTAGGAATCATTGTTTGTAAAATTTTTGTGAAATTTGGTAATTAATAATAAATGTTAAATAAGTTTTTGTACAAAAAAATTCAGATTTTGGTGACTTTTTGTTTTTTTTTAATGTTTTGTCGAAAAGCTTTTTGTGAATAAATATATCTTGGTAAGTGGGTAAATAGCTTAAAGAAGTTCGTTTTCGGAATATTTTAAGTTTATTTTCGGAAAATTAGGTATCTATGGTAAGATTTTTGGAAATTTTCTTCAAATGAACGCGAATTAGGGCCCCTGAACCCAAATCCAAGGTCAGTTGAAATGTTTATATATATATATATATATATATATATATATATATATATATATATATATATATATATATATATATATATCTATATATATATATATATATATATATATATATATATATATATATATATATATATATATATATATATATATATATATATATATATATATATATATATATATATATATATATATATATATGTGTGTGTGTGTGTGTGTGTATAACACAGGGTGTTTCACAGGTAACTGGACGGTCTCTTACGGCACACTTTGAAAATATTTTTTAAAGCAACGTTATGTAGGTCAATAGTAGCTATATTTAAAATATATGTTTTAGTTGTACGTAAATATATTTTTTTGAAACCTTCACAAACATCGAAAAATCAAAATATTTCAAAGACCGTAATAGATAGGTATAGAAGTAGATCTTATTTTTTGCGTATAATTGCCGTCAAATATAGGCCGTTCCATAAGAAAAAACATAACTTGGATGTGCCACCACTGTTTGGAACACCTGTATACTAAAAAATATTTTTAAATTGTAGCTACTATTGACCCACATAATGCTATTCCACAAAATCTTTTAGAAGTGTGTCGTTTATACGTAAGAGACCGTACCGTTACCCATGAAACACCCCATATATATATATATATATATATATATATATATATATATATATATATATATATATATATATATATATAAACTACTTCACCAATCGCAACCAAATTTGGAAATTGCTTTCATTCAGTTAATAGCTTGAATTAATTCGTTAGACATTTTTCACACACAAAAAATTCGAAAAACTGTTTGAAAACGAAATATCTTTTAAACTACTACAAGTATGTAACTCAAAACTTTACATGCACGTAGATATCGTATAAGTGGTCCTCTCTACCAAATTTGAACTTAAGCGGTTTAGTGGATTTTTAGTTATAACTAAATAAAAAATAAATAATTTACGATATGGTCTGAAATTACCTCTGAATCAGTGCCTATAATGTTAGTCAAGGTCAGACAGATATATCAGGGTTAAGCTGCTATTGCAAACAAATGTTCCAAATCAAACATCAAACAAACAGGCTACAAAAATATGTCACAATTGGCATTTGCCAAAACTCTCATCTGAGACGCCCTCGTGGCGAGAGGTCCCGGGTTCGATTCCCGGGCGAGCCAAGTTGACTTTGTCTGGAAAATTTCTAAATAATATTAAATGATGGGAAAGAATGTGCTAATGGCCTGAGATGCCGCAGCCAATAATATTAAATAAAAAAATATAAAAAAACTCTCATCTGAATCTGAAGATACCAGAAATTATATAGTAATAAATAATTTTTTTAATGAAAGTGATTACATTTGTTTAAAGGTAATCTAGAACTACGTTTTATTATGTATAAATATTAAGCTTCCCATTCTTCACGGTATTTAAAAGCCATCGCCCTGACAACACCAGTTAGCTATTTGTCATTTGTTATTTTGCCAACCGACAGCAGGGGCGGAATCGAATGCGAGGTTGTCTTTTCTTCTTCTTCTTCTTCTTCTTCTTCTTTGTTTACAGACGTCACAAACAAAAAAAAACGAGTTAACCCCGAAATCGACCCTGATAATCCGCTAATACCTTAGAATAAGGTACTTATTGTTTACTTTTAGTTTTCATTTACTCTTCATGTAGTGTATGCAAAATTTGAGGAAAACGAAACTACATAATATCATACAGTAGTTTAAATTATAACTATAAACATATGTTCAGTGTAAATTGTTAAGATTTTGATTTCAAAATTTTGTATTGTTTATATTTATTTATTTCATTTAAAAAAAGTAGGTGTCGCAAGTGCGTTCTGATAGAGAATTTTTTAAAAAATATTTCTAATGGTGATAATCGATTTTCCATTAAACTAAGATCGTCAGTTTTAATACCTACTAAAACCTATATAAAAGCAGCGTGGGTACTAAATTTAAAAAATAACACAATGAGCTTCACAGGCAACGAAAAATTTGTTTTAGAAAACCATTTTTGTTATTTTGTTTGCAGAAACTGGGTTGATTAAGTTGACTAAAACGGATCATCCAAGCGACTAATAAGGAAAAATACCTGCCACGTTCATAATTTGGCAGGTACATTCTTTTTGTATATAAAAATTTAATTTTCGGTAAATTTGCAGTTTAGCACACGGGGGCTTTTTAGAAAAAAATTAAGAAACATGCTTAGATCTCCTTCTGGATGCACAAGCTACGAGAAATATGTCTTGCAAACAACGCCCAAGAAAGTTACGGGACCAGGAGATAATAGGGGTGTTGGTCATGGAAGAAGATAAAAAGGAAATGTGAGCGGAAAGTGCGAAAAATCCAGCTAAGTTGAACCTCGATAAGCTGCCTTTATCCCATTCTGCGGCTATACACCCTTAAAACTATGTTTACCCCGCCCAGAACCCCTATATTCACTGCAGATCGCGTAACTTTCCTGCGGGTTGTTCCCAAGAAACTTTTTGTTCTAGTGTATGCATTGAGGGTGGTTGTAGGCATCCAGAAGGCGAAGGAGAACCCCTGCGACAAAGCAGCGAACCAATATTTTCAATTTATGTTTAAATTGTTACCCCATTTTATTTGTTTTCAATGTTTTTACAAAAATGAAATAGACGTTGCCTTGTTTGCCAGTCTTACATAGAGAGATACAGTATTTCACCATTTTCAAAAAGTGTGGATACAGTAACAGTAAATAGGTGTTGAAAAGGTTCCGGGTGCAGCAAATACATTACGGTAGGGAATTTTTGTAAAAATATTTTAAATCCGATCACTTACTTTCCTATTAAGCTAGAATATTCAATCTTGAACCATAGTAACATATATGTAAACGCAGCGTGGGTAGTAAATTATACAAAAATAACATAATGAACTTCGCGGATAACTAAAGATCGGTTTTAAAAAAACCTTTTTTGTTGTTTTGTTTGCAAACACTAGCTCGATTGGGTTTACTAAAAGAAAGTCAACAAGTTTTTTAAAGAGACTTGCAGAACTTACACATATCTCTACCAAATTATAATTTGCTAGCTCCATAGAAAATATATATTTTTTCAAATAATCGCTAACTGCGACCTCTAAAACCGATCTCCCAGGTCCATTTAAATTTAAAGAACTAGTTTTAATAATATACCTTACCAATAGTGTACAATCCTTACGAAAATTCACTACTATAATGCACTTGCTGCATCCCGAACTTTTTTATTGTAATATGGTTTAGGATTATATGTCGTATTGTGACTTTTCCAGTATTTACAAATCGTCAACAACGTTTAAGGCTAAAAACGACAATCGCTTGATATTAAGTGTTCGGTACCTGTTTTATTTATGCATTCGGTTTCATTTAATTTAGGTAATGATCATTATAAAATAGTTAATTGTTATTTATGATATTTTATATTTATATAAAAATAAGCATTAGGTTTTGTTTTTGACATCGCTGTGAGTGAGCGTACAAAGGGACCTAGGTAAAAATGTTAAGCATTATTTCAGTGATATTGCAACTGCAGTTGTGTATTGTGTATTAGTTCCCAAAAATATATAAACATATATGTAAGCGTAATAGTCCAACCGCAACGATAAAGGGTTAACAGACTTATTAGTTCACAATACCGGCTTTACAGTCAGTAAACATTTATATGTTTCATCCGTTTCAATTAATTATCAATCTTCGCTTGTAATTAATTGTTTCCTATTATGTTAAGGAGGTGTCATATTGCAGACTATACAAACTCTATGTGGACTATTGTATTTTTATATCTTCATCGTCGGTTCAGTAACTATGGCCAGCCACCGACGACAGAGAACAGTTTTACCTCACCGTCCTGGAAATTTCGCCAACCACAAAATTTTTTATGAACATTTGCAAGAGATTCTTTTACAAAAATTAACAATTTTTACAGAAATTGCCATCAGTAACGTCACACTAAATTATATTTTTCACAAAAATTCGACAACCCTTTTGTTACAACAGCTTACTAAACATTTATTATTAATTACCAACATATCAAAAAAATCTTACAAAAAATTATTTCTACGGAAACACTAAAAACATTGCTGCGAAAACTTTTCAAATTCGGCTATTTAAGAGCGCCCTGTATACGGAATCTCGATTTTTTTCGACCAGTAATAAAAGGAAAAAGCTCTCTGTATGTGTCATTTCCATGGGGCTCCTCTATCTAATGGTAAAAACGCCCTATCACAATTTGTGATATGTTTTTGTGATATGGGCCAAAACCGTGAAAAGTTGCACTACAATTTAAATCACTCAAAAACGATGAACGATATCAGTTTGTTTTTACCTCACAAACATTAATTATAATTCGATGGAAAAAAAAGCTATAACACAAGGGGTGTTCTATTAAAAAAAGAAAATGTGTATCACCAACGACTTATGGGCCAGCCGGTGATTGTCAAAATAGGTTTATAAGACAATTTTTGATATGTTTTTATGATATGGGCTAAAACCGTGAAAAGTTGCACTACAATTGAAATCACTCAAAAATGATGAACGATATCAGTTTGTTTTTACCTTATTTACCTAATTCGATGAAAAAAAATGCAATAACACAAGGGGTGTTCTATTAAAAAAAGAAAATGTGTATCACCAACGACTTATGGGCCAGCCGGTGATTGTCAAAAAAGATGCAGCTTCAAACACTCTATAATTAACGTGTATAATTTTTCCTCATATCTTGTATAATAACGGATATATTGAGCTTTACCGTAGAAAAGCGCCATCCTGTATATGTGTAAACAGACAAAAACTTAAACTGACGACGTATATGGGTTTTAGGGGTTCTAGTTCGCGCTCATATAAAGAAATCTTTTTAAAATTCACTCAAGTCGCGCTCTTTTCAGTACGAAATTTTTTCTACGAAAATTTGCTAAAATATAGGCTATTAAACCATCAACTCTATAGCTGAAACGACTGCGAAAACATCAGAAAGAGGGTGTATTTGAAATGGATTTTCCGAAAATATTTTAGTAAAATGCAGGAGAAATGATCATTGAAGCTGAAACATAAGGCTTTGTAAAACACACTTATTACGAAATTTTTTCTACATAATTCGTATTTGCTTCAGATTCGTTGTCTAAAAATTGCAAATTCTGACGGTTCTCATAGCTATGTTATTTTCGGAGATACAAACATTTTCCGAAAGAAAACCCAAAATTTTCTCGGAAAAACTGGTAAGTTTTTCCTGGATAACAAACTTATCCAAGTCACTCACAAAATGAAGGCACATGCCAAATTTTATCAAAATCGGCACATTATTTTTTGAGTTATCGGTGTAATACACACACACACGCACACACACAAATATATATATATATATATATATATATATATATATATATATATATATATATATATATATATATATATATATATATAAACACAGATCTCCTCATTAGTGAATTTTTCGTTTTATGAAAAATTCGCTAAAAACTATGACAGAAAATATATTCCACTAGAAAGGCGAATAATAAGTGTGCTAAAAGAGGGAAGAGTAGAAAATGCTTATTGAAAAACAAAAAGGAAGAGTCAATCTTTGTTGGACATATTATGAGACATAATAACTTTATATGCAAACAATATTTGAGGGACACATACTTGGAAAAAAAGCTCACCAAGAAGAAAACTTGTGGAAAACCTGGCTCAATGAATAAAGTGCAGAAGTACAACAAAATAAAAATAACTGCTGGAGACGGAACGTTATAAAGACAAGGCTGGTGGCCTGTAGACTGTGATGATGATGAGAAGTGAAGAAATTTACAGTACTCGTGGTTCTAAAATCTATTTTCAGAATCCATTAGTCAGAACAAATCTCCTAAAAACACCTCTCAAAATGAAAATATGTTCTTTTTTTTACCTTGGTTTAAAACCAGCTTGGGTTTACTTATCACAGACAACTTAGGTAAGTGACTCAAAATTTATATTTACTTCTATAATTCAGATTATATAGAACCTCGGTGGTTCAGGGGTAAGATCGTGTGCCTCTGAACCTGAACCGAAGGGTACTGGGTTCGATCCCGGGGTTCTCCTTTAACTGCTCCCTGGCGTCGATGATTGGCCATAGTCGCGGAAATAAGCCGATTTAAAGAAACAAAACACACACAATTCAGATAAATCACATAATATGTGTAGCCTGACTTTAAGTAATTCATTATCAAGTGGTCAAACTTCTGCAGTTTGATAAAACCTGGACGCAGCAAGTGCGTTATGGTAGTGAATTTTCATAGAAATGATCTGGCACAAAATATTTTATTATAACTTATTTTTCTTGTAACATAGAAATCTAAATTTTGGTGTATAGTTTACTTTTTATATCGTAAACCTACCTACCAAATTTGGTTATCATACATTTCTTATTTTTTAAGATAAAATTTTTTTTCAAATTAAAACTCAAAATTGTCCCGGAAAACCTCGTCCGATTTTTTTGATTAACGAACTTGTCAAAGTCATTTACAAAAGGAAGGTACATGCCAAATTTTATCAAAATCGGCCTATTATTCTTTGAGATAAAAATTTTTTTCGAATGAAAACTCAAAATTTTCCCTGAAAACCTCGTCCGATTTTCTTGACTAACAAACCTGTCAAAGCCATTTACAAAAGAAAGGTACATGCCAAATTTTATTAAAATCGGCTTATTACTTTTTGAGATAAGAATTTTTTTCGAATGAAAACTCAAAATTTTCCCGGAAAACCTTGTCCGATTTTCCTGGCTAACGAACTTATCCAAGCCATTTACAAAAGAAAGGTACACGCCAAATTTTATCAAAATCGGCCCATTATTTTTTGAGTTATCGGTGTGATACATATATATATATATATATATATATATATATATATATATATATATATATATATATATATATATATATATATATATATATATATATATATATATATATATATATATATATATATATATATATATATATATATATATATATATATATAAATATATATATATATATATATATATATATATATATATATATATATATATATATATATATATATATATATATATATAAACATATAAAAATTGAAACTGACCCCGGATATGGGTTCTAGGGGTCCTAGATCGCGCTCGTTTGAAAAAATTTTTTCAAAATTCAAAAGTCGAGATCTCCTCATTAGTGAATTTTTTCTAAGAAAATTCACTAAAAACAACATTTTTGTGTACATTGAGTGTTTGGAGTCCCTAGGAAACATAATAAAGCAATTTACTACAAATACGTTCGCAACACGTTTATTTAAATTAACTTATTGCGTTAAGAAATACCACCTCTATAATTAGAAAATGGAGCAGATGATGCATAGAGTTTCGTGTGTAATACTTATTTCCTTTCTCTAACTTTCTCGATATATTTGTGAAAGAAATAGTGTTGAATTAATCATGTGAGGACTACAAGAATACGCTCTTCACTTTTTACCAATCGTATGTAAAGATGCGTCCAAATTTATAATCAAGTAATTAGCTGTATCACGATGGCCTTTTTACATAAATTAATAATCTCTCTGAGGTAAATGCAACATCCTAAGATATGTAACTGGTTTTGCAAGATACTAAATATGAGGAAATATTTAGTTTAGTTAATTAATAGGTTTATTATTGTGCACTGCAAAAGTATTTGTTGAGAAGAAATTTTATTTATCACAATCATTCTGGTGAAAAACTTGCGTCAATATTTTCCACCTCCACAGAAATGTTACTTTTTCACTGTGCCATGCCATTCTAGAATATATCCAAAAGCCAATTAGCGGACTTGACAATTTATTAAGGGCAACAACTAAAAATTTTTGAGTCTTCTCAACTGAAAATGTTAAGAAACGCAGTTGAGTTAATACTTAAAAAAATTAAAGATTGCCTCCATAAGAGAAAACTTTCATTTTCGATTTACCCTCAGGAAATTGGGAGAATCAGAGTTCCTAGTAGCCAAATTTGGGGGTTAGTGAATATGCACACCATTGAACTATTATATGTAAAATAAATATGTTATATATATATATATATATATATATATATATATATATATATATATATATATATATATATATATATATATATTATATATGGTGTAAACAAATAACTGCTTAAAAATGCAAATATTACTAATAAATAAATAATTGATGTGTGTGTGTGTTTTGTTTCTTTAACGTCGGCCTATTTCCGCGACTATGGCCAACCACCGACGCCAGGGAGCAGTTTCACCTCACTATGCTGGAAATTTTGCCGAACCCCTGCCTTTCTGTAAGGAGGGTAGTGATCTTTAACATGCCCAACATCGCATGGACACGGGACCGACGGCTTTACGCCCCCTCCGAAGGGCGGAACGTGCAGACATTCAACTTGCTCAAATACAATGGCAGAACCTCGGTTGATTTAATTTTACAGTTTGTACTGAAAAAGTGAAAGGAGTACCCTGGGATCGAACCCAAATAATTTAAATAATCTTTTCTTCATAAATCGTTGAATTTACGAAAAAATATAAGCGACACTTTATTAAGAATGAATGAAGCTATTCAAAATGTATTTTAAAATGGCGACTAAGCTGTAAGGAAAAAAAGTGTGAAACAAGTTCTATGGGTGGCTTTTTCTGCCCCTGACAACCTTACGAGAAAACTTACAAACTGTTCGCTGAGTGTCTTCTCAATAGCAGACAACATCTACTTAATTCAATTGCTGTCACTTCTTCCATATTTAAGAAAAAAGTAAAAACCGCTTTTTTGGCACCCCTTTTTTTTTTGTTCCCTCAGGGCTCGTCCGCGGCACCCCTTAAAGAGTTCCTATTTTTAGAGGAGAGGGGTGTATGAGTTTGTTTTTTTTTTCATATGAAAGACCCCCTTTAATTTGCAACAAGGAATTACCTGATTTTTTTACGCTTATTTGTTTACACCTTGTATATACAGGGTTAGCACTATGTAAAGGCGATCTATTGTGATCTCGTAAACTATGTAAGATACTTAGTCAGTTAAATTAGGCAAAAATGTGCATTTATACGCTGAGTAATATGCCAAAGGCAGATCTGTAATATGTTTGACGGTTTTTGCAATATCCAAACAAAAGGCAATTTGGATAAAAAATATTGATACAGGCAAATATTTCTAACGTTTATTCTGTTATCGTAAGAAATTTGTAAATGATATTATGTATGGACGCAGAAAATGCGTTATATCAGAGATTTTCAAAAAAATATCTGAAATTTTTGAAAAACTTGAAAGTCGACATCTCTAAATAATCTATATGAGTGACTTCTTTGAGGCAGTATCCCAAATACGATAATATTATTCTTAGTCAAGACATTTCTTTGATTAGAAACAGAAATTTAACTTTTTAGTCGCAATATTGAAAACATGTATGGGTGTCTGAAAAAATCATCTACATTTACAATATGAGAATATATATATATATATATATATATATATATATATATATATATATATATATATATATATATATATATATATATAGCGAGAATAGTGGATTTGTTAGGCAATGTAAATGAAATAAAAAACTAATATGTTGTCAACCCAAATAATTTGCACAATTAAGTGCATAATTGACTTTATATTTCTAATAATAAGATATACAGAAATGTCTAGACAAAAATTGTAACCATCTGTATATCTATATTTTATTATAGTTTGTATGACTTACACAGCTTCAAACTTTCTATAAAACAAAAACCTATTAAGTACACTTGGAGAACCCAAATCACCACAACACATATTTCAGAGACCTTACGATCATTTCGTTGACCATGTCAACATCTTCAGAGGAAGAAAATTTCTAAAAATAAACTACTAGCTACCGTCTATTTATATCGCGTCTAGGTAAACGAACTAGTCCGAAGTTAAATTGTCGTCGAAGACCCAGCGTTTGTTTATTGTGTAGTGAAACTACGAGGTCGAAGACCTGCTTTAATCTTCTGGTAGATAAATTTATGAGCCTTTATCTAATATAGGAATAATAGGCTTAAAAGGAACGGTACCGAGTTATTTAAGGAATCTGCACGTTCTCTTCGATCTAGAAATTTACTATGTGGATATTGGAGCAAGCCGACGACCACATCTGGCGAGACAAACAAAATAACCTCCGCTCATCTTTTTTATATCGAAAACTAAACCCGGGTGTTTGGCTCACATTGTTAACTTTAACAAAGGATAAATAATTCAACTAAAATACTACATAAAAAATATATTGATATTGATTTTAATTCTTCGTAAAGAGTATTTATATTGAGACAAGCGTAGAGATCAATATATGTATAGACCGGCAGAGTTATTGACAGTAATTTATTATTCTACCAGACAAATTAGGAGTGTTTAAGTCGTCAAATCCAAAGTGAAAATAAAGGGCTTGAAATTAAAGGTGTCGCACGATTCAATGAAGTTTTGTTCTTAATCGACCTTGATATAAAAATACTTTCTAACTTTCAAACTATGCTTGATTCATTAGAAAGTATTTTTATATCGAGGTCGATTAAGAACAAAACTTCGGCACCTTTAATTTCAAGCCCTTTATTTTCACTTTGCATTTCACCACTTAAACACTCCTAATTTGTCTGGTAGAATAATAAATTACTGTCAATAACTCTGCCGGTCTATACATATATTAATCTCTACGCTTGTCTCGACTTAAAGACCCTTTCGTTTTCGGTGTATCTATGAAGTCAATAAAAATACTGTTTACAAAGAATTAAAATCAATATCAATATATTTTTTATGTAGTATTTTAGTTGAATTATTTATCCTTTGTTAGAGTTAACAATGTGAGCCAAACACCCGGGTTTAGTTTTCAATATAAAAAAGATGAGCGGAGGTTATTTTGTTTATCTCGCCAGATGTGGTCGTCGGCTTGCTCCAATATCCACATAGTAAATTTCTAGATCGAAAGGGAACGTGCAGATTGCTTAAATAACTCTGTACCGTTCCTTTTAAGCATATTATCCTTATATTAGATAAGGGCTTATAAATTTGCCTACCAGAAGATTAAAGCAGGTCTTCGACCACGTAGTTTCACTAGACAATAAACAAAAGATGGATCTTCGACGACAATTTAACTTCGGACTAGTTCGTTTACCTAGACGCGATATAAATACACGGTAGCTAGTAGTTTATTATTAGAATTTTTCTTCCTCTGAAGAAATTGACATGGTCAACGAAACGATCGTAAGGTCTCTGAAATATTTGTTGTGGTGATTTGGGTTCTCTAAGTGTACTTATTAGTGCTCATCACAGGTTCCAGTTTTCACATAGTGACAAAAACCTATATTTCACTTGACCAACATATATGTGATAAGTAACTTATTAATTGCTTTTACAGCCTAAATATAATTAAGAATTTTATAATGAGTAGCTAGTAAATAGAAATATTCTTCTGTAGTTAGCGTTGTCTCATAAAACACTAAAACGCTTTATTTGTTCGTAAAAGTCATAATCGACTTTCTCCCCTATTTCTTTAAATTATATAATTAAGTAGTTTGAATTGTTTCACATATGCAAGGATTATAGGTAATGTTACGTGGTATACTAATGATGAAATATTTAATTGCTTGGAATCCAGAAGCAAATTTGAAGTATCACGTATTATTTGTGATTACTTATTTGGTTTGTTAGTTTTCTATAGAGACATAAAAAAATGTTAAACATATGTGATAACTAAATAAATGTCGTTGAATACAGCTGTCAAAACAGCTGTTATTTTATATTACAAGACACTTTGTCAAAGGAGTGAAAGTAAACTATTTAATTAATATTGCTTCGATCTAAAATAACATGGAGAAGCCTTAAAAATATGGATCTTACGCTTGTTTTACTAAGTTTCTGAATTAATCGGAGGTACGTATGCATATATTTGTTGTAAAAAAATAACACTAGCATCATAACTGTTTGAACTTTATTTAACTAGGCAGCGCAACTTTTTTATTATTTGTGAGTATTAACTTAATTAAAATCCGCTATTTTCCACCTCCCATACGCTCTGGCATATTTTCATATTAGGTGTTTGAGACGAAAAATAGGTTGTAGACTTTTACTCAAAATAATTTTTAGCAGATTGTTTAACAAGTAAAACTAATAAGAGTTATTCAATTTCTCAGAAGTTTTCTTTTATTTCAAATGTGTCCTGTTATCTGTTTAATTTTTTTGGAAACTCAACAACAAAAATTAAAAGATGCAAATGAATTGGGAAAGTGTAGATTGTTTAATTAGTCGTATAGGTCTTTTGTGCATAACTCTTGTTTATACGAGTTGCCCAAAAAGTACAGACTTCTTATACAGTCTACTATCTTTTTGGAAGCTATTTTACCTATTTCCTGTAGTGTTAAGGTCACCCCTCCAAGGTGTTTGAGCCTTTTGGAGGACTGAACCATGCAGTCGCGTAGCAAATCTTTTCTTGTTTTCGCTACGTTTCAGTTCAGTATCTGCAGTTTCCACTGTCCGCCTTGCCCATAAGTTGATAACTTACTGGAGGGTGTCCTGTAAATATCCTGTGGTTATTATCAAGTCGTTCCTGTTCAATTCATGAAACAGTTCAGACCTGTGTGTTGATATGGTTGCCTGCCTTAGACCTAACGTTTTCTTCCGGTATGACGGCATTTGGTCCCTCTCCCAAGTACCAAGTCCATTGCTTATATGGCTTTTTCTTTACCCACAATAGGGCTGTGGACCATATAATGGTGTTGTTGCTGCCCTTTTGCAAGGCTATCTGCTTTCTCATTTACTCCAATGCCCTGGTGTCCTAGTACCCACATCAAGTGGAAGGAGAAAATTAATAATTGAATTTTACGAAGGAGTATCTGCGTGGACAAACATTATTATTAAGGATGATTTAAATGAAGCAATATATATATATATATATATATATATATATATATATATATATATATATATATATATATATATATATATATATGAGTAAGCCCCTGTAATTTATTCCCACTAGTCAATGCGAGTATCTCTTTACAAATAATATACAATAATATCAAGAGCAATATAACTGTAAAAATAGTAATCAATGGAGTAGTAGTTTCAGTTAACATTCTTCAAAGATTTTACTACACGGAATAAATATGTAAATTACAAACTAATCCACTGACCGGGCAAAAAGTTTTGTAAACGTTACCCAAAAAATGCCTTATTATGTTACGTAGTACCCACACTTACTTGCTAAATGGAAGCGTGAAGCAAATACCAATTATTTTTTTCTATAAAAAGTTACATTATTAAGGTTAAATGCAAGAGAAAGCATTACCTTTCTATACTTAGTAAATTACATATTGTAGCTAGTAGCGAAGGAAATTTTGAAACGTTTTAAATTGTTATCTGCCCAATATCACAGCAATTGTTTAATATATATATTGCCTCATAATAAGGAAACCAAGTAACATGCTTAACTTTTAATTAATTATTTATAAATGCAGACTTATTAGTTACGGTGACACAAAAAACTATTGCATCGATCACATTGTGTGTGATTTCATTTGGATAACAGATTGACAATTTTCTATGGATATCACGACAGCCACTACATACTGAAGTTTTCAGCAGCAAAAGGAAGCACAAACAATTATTTCAAAGAAATTGGTAGAAATATATGTTGCCAATCAACAACAAAAAAACTTTTTCTCGATTACATTTCACTAAGCACGTAACTAATTTTTAAGTACCAAAAGGAGTGTGTTTTGCAACATAAAAGAAACTAATGTGCGTAGAAGATACAATGGACATTATATAAGTACACATGGTTGAATTACAATATAGCAGAATTATAAAAAATTACAAAGCTAATGTTTATTGCTAATTGAAATTATAATTGCATAAAATGCTTGCTACACAATTATTGACCTTTGATGCTATTAATACGCGACAAATGTTGATAACGTTGCTGTAAAAAGCTTTGGTTTCTGTTTCGATTTTTATGAACCCTTCTGACAACTATTGCTGTTAGCGAGATGGATGATTATACAATATGGGATGGAATAATCATGTTTGCACTGGTTCTAAAAAAAAACAAACTTGTATTCTTCCGTCCCGCGCGCGAACCCACATTAGAACAGATTTGCCAAAGTTGATTACCCACCGTTGGTCTGTTTGCCCACAGAGCCGTGTGCTATATTTAGAATTAAATGTTTGTTACCTCATAGCTGCTTTTTACTCTATCAAACTTAAATCTGACTTTAGTCAAAGGGTGGCTCTTAAGTCTGAAAAGCCATGTGTCGGGAAGCTCTGATGCTTGATTTGATTCAGAAGCGCACAGTTCGGGTAATAGGTAACCATAGGAAGCTATTTTTATTACAAGTACAGTTTTAGTAGTTTTAGATTTAGACAAGGAGCTGGACATTTGGCATTTACTAACGCGGCCACGCCCCATGTGAATGCCAACCATCTCCAGTTTGTCTCATTATGTTCCTGCTCACTAGGATCGTTGACTCCAGGCGAATTGATCTCCATGTATGTTTTAGTCATAAATAGTACATCGTGTTAACACATCAGCATAAGTTTATAACAGTAAAAAAACAACTTGACAAAAATGGTAATATATATTGGTCACTGTCGAGTGTTAGAAGTCATTAATGGCATACTTCGCCATTGTTTTGGCATTTTTCAATTTCACTTCTTTATAAACTTATAAAGAGTTTGTATTGTAAATATTGTGGATAAAAATTAGTATTTCTTTATTGTTTTCACAAAAAATAGCTACGTTGTTAGTTTTTTCCCCTTTTATGATTTTATTTACAATGACACTATATCTTAGATCATGACTTTCAAAAAATTTCTTTAAATGTATACAAACCTAGTTTCTAAAAGCTCTAATCAACAGTTTCAGTTTTATATATATATATATATATATATATATATATATATATATATATATATATATATATATATATATATATATATATATATATATATATTTGGAAAGGTAGTGTAAGTACTACCTGGTTCTCGGGTTGAACCGCGTCTAGAATTTATTAAAACTCAACGTTTCGGCTCCTATTTTTGAGCCATTTTCAAGAGGCTAAGGAAATATAACAGCAAATGAACTCCAAGGCTTCAATCTGCCTACTTCTTAGAGCGGTTGATAAGGGTAGGTTGGGTTGTTACGCTCAGTGTGTTCAACCCTAATTGTGTGTGTGTGCGTGGGCGCGCGTGTCTGTTTGTGTGTGGCGCGCACCTTGCGAGTGCACGCCTCTGGCCCTAGACACATGTCTCTTTGACAAAGGTTATCTTCAACCCTATTTATCGAAGTCTATTTTGTGTCCTGTATAAATATTATGCATAGCCAGTCCTGACAACGGGCCAACATTTGTACCTGCAAGGGTGTGTTATTTTTTGTTTTTTTAACGTCGGCCTATCTCCGCGACTATGACCAATCACCGACGCCAGGGATCAGTTTCACCCCACTATCCTGGAAATTTTGCCGAACCCCTGCCTTTCTGTAAGGGGGGTAGGGATCTTTAACGTGCCCAACATCGCACGGACACGGGACCGACGGCTTTACGCCCTCTCCGAATGGCGGAACGTGCAGACATTCGACTTGCTCAAATGCAATGCCAGGACCTCGGTTGCTGTTAATGTTACAGTTTGTAGTGAAAACGTGAAAGAAGTACCCTGGGATCGAACCCAGTACCCTTCGGTTCAGATACATACGTTCTTACCCCTGAACCACCGAGGTTCTGAGTATGTTCCTATATTATATTGTGGATACGTGTATTTGCTTGTTTTTTAAAGTTCGGGAACAGTCGAAACAACGAATTTCATAAGCTCCATGGGATTCGTTTAGAATCGTCTTCTAGGAAGGTTTTATTAAAATTGACAGTTTTTGCACCGTTATGAAGATGGTTTTAATATTATGGGTTCTATAAATTCAACTGATTTTGTCGGTGATATATTACTACAAGACATTATAAGCGCCCAAAAACCAGGGACCCTACCTTAACAAGAACATAGTCCTCAAAACACCACAAAGTCACACATTAATGGTGTCACCAACAAAATCAACTGAAGTTTTAGAATCCATTATATTAACACCATCCTCACAACAGAACAAAAACTGTCAAGTCTAATAAATACCCTCAAGTGTACGACTCCAAACAAATCCCACTGAATTTTCGAAATTCTTTGTTCCGACTACCTAAAACCTATTATATCCTCATTACAAACATACAAAATGACCAATAAATCTATAATTCCATCCCCCTTAATCCGCTAAGTACCGTTACTAAAGTACTTGACTAAATAAACCTTACCTACCCAACTAATGACTGTAATAACGAGTCAGGTAGATGCCACGCTATAAATAATACAAGACGAGGAACGGTCAGATCTCTTCTAGGTCTAGGGTTAAACACACTGAGACCTTAGGGACGACCTCCAGCAAGATTTGGAAAGGAAGTAGACTGCGGCCCCGTAACGAACTATAACACTTTAACCCACCCTTATTCGCCGCTCTAAGGGGTAGGCAGATTACGGGCCTAGAGGGCATTTCCTTTCATTTTTACTTAACCTTTTGAAAATGGCTCCAAAATAGGAGCCGACACGTTGAGCTATAATAAATTATAGACGATATCCAACTAAGAGAAAGAGAAAGTGGGTGAAAGAAGAGAGTGGATGGGATGCAACTATCGCTTCATGCTAAAACCCCTAAATCTATTTTAAGTGGATAGATAATACAAAAGGCAAACAGAAGACAGATTTTAGCTCAGTGTCCATACTTCGCTTATTACTTGGCAGCTATGTCAGGAGGATAGCTTAACAGTCTAACTATACCTTTTAGCATTTTAGCATGAGCGTGTGGCAGATGACCTATCGGCCAAATAGTGGACCTTAATAATTAGTAAAACCTTAATAACAACTTAAAACGTACAAGTTGTAGAAAAATAGTTTTACAATAAATCATAGGTTTCAAGTGCATTTTTAGTAAGATCTCGATAGGTTTATTCTCGATTGCTTATAATTACCAAAATATTTGTTCCTAATTTTTGAAGTGAAAGTCTTATATACAAGTTTTACCTCATTAGTCAATTGCTGGATAATTAGATTTTAAACGCAAACAAAAGTTTTTACCTTAGTTTATAGTAAATTAAAAGATAATTTGGCTGAATTTTAAAGAAGCCTATATCACTGTATGGAAATTGGTGGACGTCTTGTCCAGCAATAACTTCATTACGTTAGAATTTTTATTGTAATTCTTTCTTGTTAGTGAATTTTCGTAGAAAAAGTCACTAATCGGGAGATCCAGACTTTTGAATTTAAAAAAAATGTCTTTAAATGACGGCAAACTAGGACCCCTACAATTCATAGTTCATTAGTTTAACTTTATATATGTATATATATATATATATATATATATATATATATATATATATATATATATATATATAAGGGAGGAGTAACAGTCGTTACACGTTAGCGTGCTAAAATTTGTATACTTTTAAGGGCAATTACGACCAAAAAACGAGGGCTATATTTTAAAGAAAGTCACTTTGTACTAAAACTCAAGTTTAGTACAGAGTGACTTTCTTTAAAATATAGCCCTCGTTTTTTGGTCGCAATTGCCGTTAAATATATATATATATATATATATATATATATATATATATATATATATATATATATATATATATATATATATATATATATATATATATATTGTGTCCAATACAAGTACAAGCAAATAATACTTCTTTGTGTGACAAGCAGTAGAATTATATGCCAAATGAATATTACTAACTCAAAAAATAATGGACTGATTTTGATTAATTTTGGCAGGTTCCTTCCTTTTGTAAGAAAATTGAATAAGATCGTTATCCAAAAAAAATCGGACCAGGTTTACCGAGGAAAATTTGGGTTTTCTTTCGGAAAAAGTTTTTATCTCCGAAAATAAATAGCTATGGTAACCAAATGTTGTGAGTAAGTTACAGTTATAAAAGGTAAACCACATACCAAAATTTAGATCTCTAGGTTAAAATAAAAAATTAATAGGCATTTCATGAAAAAATGTTGGTGCTTTTAGTACTATAACGCACTTGCTCCTTCCAGACCTATCTAATGTTATAAATCAATAAATATTTTCTATAGAACTCCATTTCCAATTTTTCATAGATATGTCACACCCCCTGCCATGCGAAAATCTTTAGGTGGTTGCCGTCAAACGCAGGGGTGGAGTTGGGAGTAACCAGGTAGAATGTTGTCACGGCAGCTCCAATTAACACAAATTGTTATAAATAGAGACTGTGTACAATCAACCAACAGTTTTGTAAATTGTCAGCCCTGGCCCATTTTATTCCTTAATACCGGAACGAAGTATGTAAGGCTATATATATATATATATATATATATATATATATATATATATATATATATATATATATATATATATATATATATATATATATTCTCACCATAATTATAAACGCAAGACCGGTTTCGCTCTAATTAGAGCTCGTCAGTGCGCGATATTAAGGACACACCTATAAAGTAATACGGCTTAAGGTAGCCAGCCTCCTAGAAAATTGTGAGATGTACGACAGGGTCGCCATCTCTCAGTGCGGAACCAGTTAATATGTTGTCACGACAGCACCAGTTAACAATTAAAATTAGCCAGGGCTGACAATTTACAAAATTGTTGGTTGGTTATACACAGTCTCTATTTATAACATTTTGTGTTGACTGGAGCTGTCGTAACAACATATTACCTGGTTCCACATCGAGATGGCGACCCTGTTGTACATCTCAATGTTCTAGGAGGCTGGCTACCTTACTCACTATTACTTTAAAGCTGTGTTCTCGCTGTAATTACTATAGCGCACTGCGGAGCTCTAATTAGGGAAAAACCGGTTTCTAATTATGGTGAGAATACATCTAGCCTTACTTAAATTATAAAATTTGACGCAATATTCTTTATCTTAGACTTTGGGCCCCTTGGGCATAACAAGTTATACATTCAGAATTAGATTTCCTATCGAATGCTTATAAGATATACAGGTTGTTCCGTTAGAAAACATGTTTTCGTCAATATTTTTTTAGTGTAGATCGTCGTAATCAGCACATAAAAATATACAAGTTTGCTAATTTAACCGATTACATAGCTCCAATAATAACAAAGTTGGCAATAGTGCCGACTTAACTTTGAACAGTATCTTCAAAGTTCTGTAATACGACATATTTTTCCAGAACCTATAACAAGTGTGTTCTATTCGATGCTAACATTCGGTCGAAAAATCAGATGTGAAAAGATTAAAACCACTCTAATGCAAATGTAATTACGTGAGGGAAACATATTGCATTTCAAATATTGAAGCCGTATTACTTTATAGGTGTGTCCTCGCTGTAATTACTGTAGCGCGCTGACGAGCTCTAATTAGGGAAAAACCGGTCTGTGTTTCTAATTATGGTGAGAATACATCTAGCCTTACTTAAACTATTAAATTTGACGCAATATTCTTTATCCTAGACTTTGTGCCCCTTGGGCTTAACAAGTTATACATTCAGAATTAGATTTCCTATCCAATGCTTATAAGATATACACGTGCTCCGTTAGAAAACATTATGTTTTTGTCAATATTTTTGTAGTGTAGATCGTCGTAATCAGCACATAAAATACACAAGTTTGCTAATTTAACCGATTACATAGCTCCAATAATACCAAAGTTGGCAATAGTGCCGATTTAACTTTGAACAGTCTCTTCAAAGTTCTGTAATACGACATATTTTTCCAGAACCTATAACAAGTGTGTTCTATTCGATGCTAACATTCGGTCGAAAAATCACATGTGAAAAGATGAAAACCACTCTAATGCAAATGTAATTACGTGAGGGAAACATATTTCATTTCAAATATTGAGGTCGTTGTTAATTAAATATAATTTTTTAAAGGAGATCATATAGTTTTTCCATTTACAGTCAAATTCGTGTAATTATATTTTTGATTAGGTGTTAAAGAGGATCTAATAAACTTGGCACCTGACCAAAATTCGTATTAATCCCAGCTACGTATAAGCTTGCACTACATCGGGATTGCTTTAAATACCAGTTGTCGTTGATGTCATAGCGTAGGTGAGATGTATCTGAACACTGGAGTCGGGAGGTTAGTCAGAGTGTAAAATTTATGCAGAGTGAATTAATAAAAAAAATATTCTAAGGAATGTAAATATACTGACTTTCCAAAAATGCAAACACCCAGTAAGAGTCGACGAATTACAATGAAATTTTCTATACTACTCTGGTTTGTCTCTGCTAAAAAATGATAACACTATGGCAAGAAATTTTAACAGGTTTTCTTTCGCTTTTTTTATTTTGTTTTATTAAAAAAAGTATCGATTTAAATTTGCGTTTCTTTCAGTTTGAAGCAATATTTCGTAGCGATTTGTGCTCAATTTATTTAGTCATTAAGTAATTGTGCTTAAGCGCCGTTCACATAACAATTACAATCATTCAAATGAATTTAAAAGGGGGTGCATTGTTAGGATGCGGGAAGCCGCTTTTTCAATCAGACAAATTTCCGACCGCATAGGACCCAGCGTGTCAACAGTGTTACAATGTTGGTCCTGATGGTCTGAAGAAAGAATCCATTACTGTTGTCATGGATCCGGATGACCTCGAGCAACTTCAAGATCGTAATTTAAGATTGCAGCTTTACAAAACAGTTTCCACAGTCGATCGGGAATGCTTGGTTGTGAGTTTTACAACAAATAGTCTCTATGGCAACGATATATCGCAGAATACGTGCTTTTGGACTTCGTTAGTGTGGCGGTGGTTCCGACCGCAGTGTTTCCGTCAACACTACTCTATGTTTCTGCATAAATACTCTTGACAGTTAAACGTTGCGTTACGTTATGCGACAGGCAGTTGTCAAGAACTACGGCATATAAGAGACACCAGGCGATCTCTCTCTCTTTCTCTCCTCGCTATCAACCACTATAGTGAACACACGTCCTCTACGCTCGGTCAGTTATCTGTTATGTACTCATGTACTGTTGTAATTGTTATAGTTAAATGTATCATATAGTTTATTCAGTTAGTGAAATAATAAAATATATTAAATGTTTACGTATGGATTTAATATCAACAAGTGCAATTAACAAACATATTGGTGACCCCGTGCCGCAAGCCGATGAGCCTGATGTTCCAGCCGACGTCGCCTAACTTCCACGCACGTGCCCATGCCTACCGAAAACGAATATCTAAACAGGTCAGTCCTTTCTAATTTAAAAATTATCTATTTTTTTTTTCACAATGGCCGAAGATTCTTCAAGCAGCAATATCATGGCAAGGGTTGCAATAAAATTACCTCCTATATGGAGACGTAACGTGAAAATCTGGCAAATGCAGGTTGACGCCCAGTTCGATATGTCGCAGATCAGTTCTGAAAAGACAAAATTCAATCATGTACTCGCTATACTCGATCCTGATGTCGCAGAGTCAATTTCAGATTTTTTAACCCAACCATTATCATCAACCCCCTATTCAGATCTAATGAAACGTCTTTTATTAGAATTTGAAGAGTCCGAAAGTCGCAAAACAAATAAAGTTTTTAGCCGGTAGTCAGATTAAAGAGGATTTCCTTAAAATTTTATTTTTACAACGTTTACCAGTCAACGTTCGTTCAGTTTTGGCTTCGAGCAACGATTCTCTAGAAAATTAGTCGGTTATAGCAAACAAAATCGTGGAATATTCCGGAGATAAATACAACGTGGCTGAAATTCAGTCACGCGAGCCCGACAAGCTAGCCAAGTTAGAAGCGCAGTTAGAGAAGCTAGCAGCATCAGTCAAGGAATTGCGAACGCGTTCCCGATCTACCTCCCGAGAAAGACCCAAGCTTCCTCGAAATTCCATAAACACAAATTCCTCAACCTCCACGTGTTGGTATCATGAACGATTTGGCAACAAGGCCAAACGTTGCATCCAACCTTGCAATTTTAAAGCAAAACATGTGTCGGAAAACTAATAAGGCACTCCCTCCACGCGGCAGGAGACGAGATCCACCTAACACGCCGCCTTTTTATTTTTGATAGACGCTCCAATATGAAATTTCTAATCGACTCTGGAGCGGATATTTCAGTTATTCCACCCACTCACGACCAACGGAAATTTCAATCGAAACGTACCTTGTATGCTGCAAACGGGACTCCTATTCATACCTATGGCGAACAACTATTAGATTTGGATCTAGGTTGACGCCGTAGGTTCTGCTGCGCTTTCAATCACATCCCAGTAGCACCTCAAGATATTCCCAAAACAGCAGTCATTACTCCATTTGGGTTATTCGAATTTGTTAAAACCCCATTTGGCCTTCGTAATTCAGCACAAACATTTCAAAGATATTTACATTCAATTTTAAGACATCTTGACTTTGCCTACTCCTATCTTGACGATATTCTCGTTGCATCAGCCTCTGAAAAAGAACATCAAGAGCATCTAGCAAAACTTTTTCAGACACTTCAAGACAACGGCATCCGTATCAATTCATCTAAATGTGAATTCGGAGTGTCCGAAATTTCATTTTTAGGTTTTCGTGTAAATAAATCTGGATTATTTCCACTTCCTGAACGCATCAAAGCTATTACCGACCTACCTCTTCCCGATACCATTGAAAAACTGAGAAGATTTCTAGGTCTCATAAATTTCTACCGTCGTTCTCTTTCACGTGCTGCGGAAATTCAGCAACCACTATTCGACCTCTGCGAGAATCCCAAAAAAACGCGACAAACGTAAAATAGAGTGGACTCCTCAGACTCGAGAAGCATTCGAACGTTTGAAAGAGGCACTAAAAAACGCTACACTAATAGCTCATCCGTCTTCTTCGCTACCACTGATTCTCCATGTCGATGCTTCTGATTATGCGGTAGGCTCTTCCCTCCAACAACTACGTGATCAAACACTAGAACCCCTAGGTTTCTACTCTAAAAAGCTTACTTCAGCCCAAAAATCTTACAGCACCTACGATCGCGAACTTCTAGCCGCTTATCAGGCAGTTAAATACTTTAGATATACCCTAGAAGGTCGCCATTTCACCATTTATACGGACCACAAACCTTTGACATACGCTTTTGAACAACGCGTCGATAAAGCATCTCCAAGGCAACTACGACATTTAGACTTCCTAGCTCAATTTACCACAGACATTCGCTACATACCAGGTCCTACAAACATTCCCGCAGACTATTGTTCTCGCATTGAAACAATTTCACTTTCTTCCACTGTGTCACTCCAATAAATTGCGCAAGCTCAGTCATCTTGTGAGGAACTCAAACACCTTCTGCAGTCTAAATCTTCCTCATACAAACTTCAAAACATGCCTCTTGACAACGGATTGATTGCAATTTTTCTTCAAAGAAACTTCGCCCATTCATTCCGCTTAAATTTCGCCGAAAGATTTTCGATTCTATCCACAATTTATCTCACCCAGGCATATCAGCTTCAGTCGATCTGGTCCAGGATAGATTTTGTTGGCCCAAATTGAAACGCGATGTATCTCTTTGGTCTAAAACTTGCATTCCCTGCCAGAAAGTCAAGATATGGAGACACACTTCCAGTGCCATTGGACAATACACCCCAGCCATGAGAAGATTCTCGCATATAAATGTTGACATTGTGGGACCATTACCACCATCACAAGGTCAACGCTATCTGTTAACAATAATAGACAGATTTTCTCGATGGCCCGAAGCAATTCCATTGTCAGATATTACAGCAGAAACAGTAGCGAACACTATTTTATCATGCTGGATCTCTCGTTTCGGTGTTCCGCAATACATCACCACAGACAGAGGTAAACAATTCGATTGCCACCTTTTCACACACCTCACTAAAACACTAGGTGCAGACCACATCAAGACCACAGCTTACCACCCAGCAGCAAATGGTGTAATCGAGAGATGGCATAGAGTTCCGAAACAGGCCTTGAAAGCTCATATGGACGAAAACTGGGTCGCTAAATTGCCAATTGTGTTACTAGGACTCAGATCGTACATAATTACAGAATATCGCTCAACACCCGCTGAAATAGTCTACGGAGAATCAATCAAACTTCCCACCGACTTTTTCAACAGCACACAAGCTCATGATGTTCCACCACTTATATCTCAGCTGAAAGAAGACATAAGGAAACTTCGACCAGTACCTCTTAAACATCATACTGCAAAAAAGGTATTTGTTCGCATTGATATTCCGCGAAAAACCCTCGAACCAGTTTATGACGGCCCCTTTGAAGTGTTATCCCCAACTGACAAAGTCTTCAAAATCAAGAAATCACACGGAGAAGAGACAATTTCTGTTGACCGTCTTATGTGTGGCGTTGGTTCCGACTACAGTGTTTCCGTCAACACTACTCTATGTTTCTGCATAAATACTCTTGACAGTTAAACGTTGCGTTACGTTATGCGACAGGCAGTTGTCAAGAACTACGGCATATAAGAGACACCAGGCGATCTCTCTCTCTCTCTCTCTCTCTCTCTCTCTCTCTCTCTCCTCGCTACCAACCACTACACGTCCTCTACGCTCGGTCAGTTATCTGTTATGTACTCATGTACTGTTGTAATTGTTATAGTTAAACGTATCATATAGTTTATTCAGTTAGTGAAATAATAAAGTATATTAAATGTTTACGTATGGATTTAATATCAACAAGTGCAATTAACATCCATAGTTAGTATAGACCATTTTTATGTCTGTCACTGACATCTCGACATCGTGCGTCTCGGCTTGGGTGGTGTAACAGCAGGTCAAATTGGGATGGGGAATGGAATCGTGGTGTGTTCTCTGACGAGTTTCGGTTCTATATTAGGTTGCAGAAGAGTAAAACGATTACGTGGAGACGAATAAATTTATAATTTGCTGTGGAACAGCATACCGCACTTACACGGAGAGTGATGGTATGGGGTGTGGTAACATACTGTAACAGGCCAACTCTAGCTAATTACTAACAGAAATTTGAATGCAAATAATGACATATGAAACCTACTGCAACCTGTTGGATCGCCATATCTACGAGGGTTAATTCAATCCCCTTTCCAGGAAGACAATCAAACATGTGTGGATCATGATTGGCATTCGACTGGGTAATTTACTCCAACCACAAAATACCTAGTTGACCTTCGTCACCGAATTCAAGAAGCCTGGAATGACATTCCTAAGTATATCATAAATCATTTAATTTCAAGCATGCCTCGAGAAGTTATCGAATCCATAAGAAACCACGGCGGACCCATTATTAAATAATTTTGTAATTTTTTAAAATATTTTAGTTTGAAAATGTAATTATTTTTCAAGTTTCGTTAAAGAAACATTACGTTAGATTTTACTAAAATTGACCAACTCTTACTGGATGTTCGGATTTATTTCGAAAGTCAGTACGTTGTTCAATCTGCAAAAATATTAATATGTTTACAAACATACTGAACCGTCTATAATAAAACCCTGTTTTTGTTGCAAATCTCATAGGAATCTCTGATTCTTACCTGTCCAATCTAAACCCCACGAAAGTTATTGTTGCTTAAGGCTAACCGCTAAAGTTGTTTGTGGATTTGTAAAGAATTTCTGTAGCTCCTGTATAAATTGAATAGGCCAATGGCTGGTTTTATTAAAAAGAAAGAAGATAGGATATGAATTATTTTGATAATGTTAATTCTGATGTTAAGCTAATTATATATCCTTATGACATATCACCACAAATGTAAATGTGTAAGAAGTTGAAGGTCGTCTCGGATAAGGTGTGGTCGTTTTGAATATAACTGGAAATGTTATTAAATCAAGGTTAGGAATATTGATGTATTAACATTTTTATGTGGTTGAACATTAGTATTCTATGCAGGAAGCCCACTATCCAATAATGAACCTAGTATTAAAAAAAATAACTTAACGAAGTATACTACACTTTAGATCTTGTCATAGCAGATAACAAAAGTAATCATAATATTATAGAATCTAAATCTAAATGGACATCTAAAGAGTCAATACACTCAACTCAAGATAATTTTCTTTGAAGATTTTTTATCGTATATGTTTAAACTAATTCACCTATACATATATTTATTGCTTAGAAAAAGCTGCGCTTGTGACTGTATTAATACGATTTTATTAAGCATCCTCTAAAACTTTTTTTGTGATAACTGCAATGTCACTTTTTGAATTTATTCAAAATTTTTCTTTTTCTACTGCCACAGACGCACTACTTGGTCTGTGTTTTTATCATAGCTAAAAAGCTGATTTCCATTTATTTTGTAAGATGCTGTAGCAATAATAATAGTTCTGTATGGTAAAATTTTACAAAAAAATAGTGTCCTAGCAAAGATTTCATTAACTTCAAAGAGGTCAATGATTTATACACTGATAAATCGGGTCAATAAACTGAAGTTTTCAAAATTTTAACATTTTACCATGTGATAAAATAAATTGAAAACAGGGACCCATGCATGCATGACGTTGCATGTAAAAATAATGCAGAAAGGTATAAAATCTAAGTGTCTACGAATATATATATATATATATATATATATATATATATATATATATATATATATATATATATATATATATATATATATATATCTCCTCGCAGTTCTAAGATTAAACACACTGAGATATTAGAGACGGTTTCTAATTAGATCTGGGGAGTAGGCAGATTGAGACTCAGGAATCGCACTGCAACATCATCCCACTCTTATATAATGCGTGAGTAGACAGATTGAACAAATTACTTCCTTTAATATTTCCCCAACTTTGAAAACGGCTCCAAAACGAGAGTCGAAACTTCCTGTATCAACAAATTTTGGTTACCATTCAATCAAGATCCAAGTATTTCCCACAAGTATACTAATGGAAACCTTTTGGAACACACAAACAGATACACACACACACAAATATATATATATATATATATATATATATATATATATATATATATATATATATATATATATATATATATATATATATATATAAACACACACACACACTTTATTTGTTTGCTGTACTTTCAGTGATTTGTTTTTTGGCTACGTGGACTGCAGTTTAGAACCGTCCCGGTTCATCCTCAGCACCCTACTGACTATGATCTTTCCTGTGCGCTCTATGTCTGAGACTGTACGTGACGCTTGCGCGTTGAGCTTCTATTGGTCGGTTGACTGTTCTCTGACTGGTTGTGTGTATCGGTCTCCTGTCTTGATCACTGTGTTTTGATAATTTGTCTATTTGTATGGCTTTTATTAAGATTTGTTTAAATATATAAGCTAGTATTTTAAGCGCAATTTTACGACCAAAACTGAGAGCTTAGAAATTCAAGAAAGTTATTATGTATTAAAAACTCAATATTTTTCGATTTCACTTGAAATCATCTTCAGTAGTAATACAAATGTTTAAAAAGTTACAAAAACATCCTTAACAACAATATGAAGCAACTTACAATACTCCGGCTAATAAAAGTCTATAAAACCATACTAGAATGTGAAACATTGCCAAGCATACCGCACATCACTGGAAAGCTTACAAAACATTATTAATCCTAGGTGGAAACAAAGTGATAACAATGGAACGCAAAGAACGGTCGGAGCTAAGATCAAAAACATATGAATTTTAAAATTATGATCAAAACAGTTAACATCATTAGTAGTAACCAGATATCAGTGTGAAGTGGCCAAAAATTGTGTCAATCATATTTGACAAGCAACGTCACCGTGTTAAATACACTCTGAGAAACCCATATCACCAGCCTATACCTTTTAAAGACCTGATAATCGTTTTACTAACAAAGTTGCGTCATCCGAGGATGAAAAAATTCTAATCTTTAAAAGTATTGTGGTAATTTGGGTTTTACAAGTGTACTTATCAGTGCTCATCACAGGTTCCAATCTTCACTTACTCACTGTGTATTTATTATTCCCAATATACTACATCTAATTTAGTAATTTAGTGATTTATTTTTTATATTCTTGTATTTTTCCGCTCTTTTGGCAAAAATAACTTTATTTCCTTTATAAAATTTAATAAATTGTGTTTATAATATAAAAGCTTGTCTTGTCCCATCTTTTGATCTCTTGTAGAAAAAGTGTTTAATTTTCATAAATCATATATACTCGTATGTAGCGACCTACCGAACTTGTCCGAGCTTTATGTAAATATAAAAAAATTTAAACTGACTTTGATAATGGGTTTCAAGGGTCCCAATTTGCGCCCATTTAAAGGCTTTTTTTGACAGCTTTGAAGTCGTGAAAAGGAAATCTGCTTAAAACGGAATTTTAAAAATCCTCTTTCACGGGACGATTTTGAATCTGGTTCTTTTTTAATGACCCAGTTTAACATGATAAAACTTTTTAACATTTTGTGCAACAAAGTTGGCTTACAAGGTGATGAGTTGAACTTATAAATTCTGGGACCAATTTATCCCTCAAAGAAGTCAGAATTGTTGCAGAAACTATTATTAATAATTGTTGTGTTAATTGAGTCTCTATAATCTACTGTAAAAATCTTTTGTATTAGATATAAAAAAAACATTACAATATATTTCTTGTTTCTGTGTAAAATATTTCATTTACAATTTTACTATGTTAAATCTACAATTTAGTTTTTCTTTTACAATAAATATATATTACTAAAAATGAGAAAGAGTAAGTAATTGACCCTCACATTTTTCCACGTCTAAATTTTAATATACCCTTTAAAACAAATAAGCGGGCCAGATATTATAAGTCAACGAAAATCGGCAAAGCATATTTATATACAAATAAATATAAGATCGTGAAATCGTTGACCTCTTTTGCGCGGAATGTATGTAGGAACTGTTTATGATGTGAATAAAGGTCATCGTCTTTTAATTATACATTGATCTATGTTTACTAAATTTATTGGCTGCTACAGTAAATTACAATCGTCATTATTACAAAATGGTAATTTGAGGCAGCGATCTGTGTTTATTTACTTAGGCGGAAGATTTTTTGTAACTAATTAACAATAGCTAACTTTAAAATATATTTCCCATGTTAATTATAAATGTAAAAAAATCACAAGAAATGTTTACAAAGTGAATATCAGACTACCTGCTAAGTGCCTTCTCAGGAACGTTGGAAACTATGCAGAGTTGAATCAGATCCTGTTTTAGAAATATCCACGGCAATATAGTATCTAAGTACACTACCAAGAAAATGTTTGGTAATAGAACACCAGTTAATAAAATTAAGTGATTAAAAACTATGTAACAATATTTGAGATCCTAGTGGTCAGTATGGGAGGTGGTGCAAAATAGCATTTTTAACAAAATCCTTTGTAGCTTTATCTACCGTGCTTGCTGAGTTTGTGAAGAGGAAATATATTACTATTCTTAAAACGGTTAACGTGCAAAAATTCAACCAATACATGACCATATATCCTAATAACTGTAGGAAAATATAGTGATGCAAATTGAATCATAACTTCCGCATCGCTGTAAAAGTCTGCTACCTCCAGAAATACTTTTTCATGGAAGGAATTTAAAGCACATGACTTGACTAAAATACAAATTAATATCCAACCCCTTTAAAATCAGCCTTGATTTGATTTTTCTAAAAAAATCTAGTAATATCCGTATTTCTGTACCTATATAGTGGAATGACATTTGTCAAACTAAAGTAATTTTTATCTCCTACAAATTTAAAAATTTTGGTGAAACTATGGGTAGCTTGGAAAGAATACCAGTTGGAAAGACATTATGGAAAAGCAGAGATGTATGGCAAATGAAGGTGATGGTTGAAGTGTTAGAAGGTGCGAAATAGAAGAGAAAAAATAATTTAAGTTTGGTACGTCAAAATCTGAAGTTTATTGAATTTGTGTCGGACTGTCAAACTATTTAGGATTCAACCTTCTAAATTATGTTATATGATGCACCACAAGTCGCATAAGACTTATTGTATTAACATATTGTATAATTTTTGCCAATAAACAACAACAACAATAATAATAATAATAATAATAATAAGCTCCTAAACTATATATTACTCAATTTTCAATAGTGTCAATTTTTTTAATTCATTTTGTTCTGATATGGTCTTATTTACAAACAATAGAGACGCTTGTGAACTTGTGTATCAAATTTGAGGTCGATGGCTCAATTACAAAATAATTTGATATTTCACCGTTACGTGATTAATCACTACTAGAATCTCATAAGAATATTGTAAGGTGCGTCGCAACGTTTGTATGCATGTTCTGAAAAGGTCTCGTGAAACAATATATTACTCGATTTTCAATCTTAAGTAAACATTTCAATCAATCAAGCCCCTATCATTCTCCTGAAGCGATTTTGTTCAAAACAATCTAAACCTTTCGTTGGTTTAATGCTACATGTGTAGAACATTTGAAGTCGATAGCTCAATTCCTGCCAGAGTTATCGCAGGAATTAACAGACATACCGCTGCAGACCGGCACAAACCTTTTTCATTTGTAAATCAGGTTTTTTGTATGTTTTGAGATTTTATAAAACGTTTACGTTGAAAAAATCCTTATATTTTCTGTCCCCGTAACCATACTTTCACACGTTTAAGACGATGTGAAAATAATAGAATATGAAGCATTATTGGTACTTGCCTGGATGAGATCAGTTCAGATTTAGACCTGGCTGATGGACTATATAACCAGTTCTAGCACTTAAAACGATAGGAGAAGGAATATTTTTGATAATGTGGATTGAAATATATGGTTTTATATAATTAAAAGAACTGGAATGGGTGACGGAGCGCCTTATTCCCAACCCATACAAATAGCAAAGTACCATAATTGATATTAACGGATAGGGAATAAAAGCTAAATTAAGAAAGGTGTATATGCTAAGTGAATATTGGAACCTGCGATGAGCACTGATAAGTACACTTATAGAACCAAAATCACCAAAACACATTTTTAAAGACTTGACGGTCGTTTCACTAACAGTATTAGCGTCATCGGCGGACACAATGCTAAAAGAACTAACAAAGGAAACCATCGTCAGGTCTCTAAAAATATGTTGTGGTGATTTGGATTCTTCAGGTGTACTTAAAAGGTATGTACAGAAAGGCGGCCTATTATCGTCATATTAATTCAATGTATTCATTGAAGATACAATAAATAGGCTAAAGGAAAAGGTAGCAGGAAGCCAAATAAATTGACAACGGTACCATTTCATAGCGCTGATAGGATAAACAAAGAGAGTATTACAAAGAATGCTGAATGTGCTGGATAGCATGTGAAAAAGAATGAAACTAAAAATTAATATGACAGAAAAAAAAATAAATATTAAAGAGAAATAAGAATAGGACTGCGAAAATGTAAATAAAATAAATTAGCCAACAACAACAACTTGAATACGTAGAAACGTCCACGTAGCTTATAGAAAATTGGTGAATCTAGCAAATAAATGAGAATTGGGATCGCAGTGGCAAAGTAAGGATTTAATAGGCACAGTACTCTTAGTAACAAACAATATAATTTGGATCTGAGGAAGAGGTTCATCAAGTCATACTTAATGATAAAATACCGAGGTTGGTTACTGTGGTTGGAAACTAAAACAAAAAAAAAACAGAATCACCCCAAAACTAAAACAGAGAGTTATGCGTTGAGCTTTTATGACTTTATTTCTATAATAAATTGCTATCAATTTTTGAGTTTTTTCTTAAGTTATAACTTTAATTCTTCTGTCAGTAAAATTTTGGACACTTAAGCTGTTCGGGTCACTTTTGTCCAGCGACTTTGTTTATGAAATTGATATCATTGTTTGTATCGTTTACTGATCTGTTTCTTTGTTTGCTGACTTGATGTGTGTAATAAAGCAAAGTGATACATGTTTGACATCTGCCAGTCTGCCCGACACCTGGTCGCCTGTCTACCTGATTACCTACTCGTCTGCCAGCCTGCCCGACTTCTTAGAACATAACTTGCATGTATTTACTTGCTCTACGGTGTAGTCTATAGGGACAGTATATTTTCATTTCAGTTCGTCTTTCGATTTTGTGGAGAATATATGTTCGTTTGTTTCTTGCAATGTATCGTAAAGTTATACAGTCTCATACCAGACCTCTTACACAAAAAGAATTAGAAGAAGCACAGGAGACTTCTTATATATCATCTATAGATTTTGACAATCCAGTGGACGGGTGGAACCCATCTGATGAAGAGGAGTTATGTTCTGAAGCGGAGGACTATGTTTCTGATGTAAATGATAGTAACTCTGAATAAGACGAATTGAAGGAGCTAGTTGATGTATGTCGAAGTATGTTATCAAAGGACAAACAGATTCAATGGTCTTCTGAACCTGCAGCTCAACGAGGCAGATATGGTTCTCAAAATGTAATTTCTGTAATACCTGGACCTACTAGATACGCCGCTTCAAGAGCCAAAGATGAGTTGTCCACTTTTTTATTATTTTTTCCACCGGAAATTCAAACAATAATATTGACATACACAAATATAGAAGGCCGTCGACTTTACGGAGATAACTGGAAAAACTTCGATGTTATAGATTTACATTCCTATCTTGGTTTGTTCATCTTAGCCGGTGTTTTCAAATCACACAATGAATCTACAGAAAGTTTGTGGGATGCTGAAATGGGACGTAATATATTTCGAGCCACTAGTCTTTGGAAAAATTTTCAAGAGTGATAAGGGTTGATAATAAAAATAACAGACAAGAAAGACGGGAGCGTGATAAATTTGCAGCGATTAGAGAGCTCTGGGACAAATGGGTGGAAATTATTTCAAAACGGTTCAATCCTGATGCTTATGTAACGGTTGACGGGCAGCTGGTTGGATTCAGAGGCGGATGCCCTTTCAGACAGTGCCGAGTAAATCGGAAAGGTATGGTATAAAGTTCTGGGTTTTGTGTGACAATGTTACTGCCTATGTCTGGAATATTTAACCTTATATTGGCAAACCCCCTGGTGAAACGAAGGAAAAAAATCAAGGTATGAGGGTTGTTTTAGACTTACCTCAAGGTCTAAAAGGCCATAACGTCACTTGCGACAATTTTTTAACAAGTTACGAGCTTGGACAGATGCTACTAAAACGAAATATTACGTTGATTGGCACCATAAGAAATAACAAAACTTTTATTTCACCAGAATTAATTAGTAAGAAAGTACCGAAAATGACTTCTAGATTTACATTTACTGATAATACAACATTGGTATCATATATCCCTAGGAAATCTAATAAATGTGTGGTGTTGCTACATTACATTGTGATAAAGTAATATCAGTATTCGACAACGAAGTTGTCTTCATCAGTAGCTGTCGCTAAAATACCTGTATGGGCAAAACTATCCTATTTATATACCTAAACTAGCTACACTAGAAATTATGAAATACCGGTAATGCAATACCAGATGATGCAACACCAGATGATGCGATACCAGAGGATGAAATCCCTGATGATGCAACATCGGTGTACATCATGTGTAGTGTAGTTAGTTTAGGTGTATAAATATATAGTATTATTTTGCCCATACAGTTAACTTAGGGACAGCTACTGATGAAGACAACTTCGTTGTCGAAAAACGTGTCTAGCGCATAATTCTCTGTTGTTATTTGTAGGTTTGAAGCGACTCTGCCTTTTGTTTCATACGTAATAAAGAAGTGCTGTAGTTTATGGGTAATACAGAAAGCGGTATGTCAAAGCTAATACATAAAAGGCGGATATCTACATAAGGTGTTCTTTATCAAAGCTAGAAAGCCTGAAATAAGACAAAACTAGATAGTACGCTCTAGTAAAATCACAGAGGATCATTAAAATCAGTCCTAGAGATTCCGTTGGCAAAGGCCGTTAGGCTAGCTCCATCTTAAATTAAGTTTAATGTAATAAAAATATTTTCTACCATCGTATTGACTAAAATATGTCGCCCGGTAAAAAGTCTCAAATTGGCATTTTGCTTTAGTGTGCCTACAGCTTGATGTCTAATGTTTGCATCATATCTCAACCGCAGGCAATAATTTAACTGATATAAGTTCGTCCTTTATATTTACTAGGAAGAAAGTCAAGACTGCCTAAATAGGTAGTGAACACCAAAATATTAAGAAACCGAAAAAAGTCAAAGCATAGTCGCTCAATAAGTTCATAAAATTGTCGTGAAAATCTAAAAACTGGAGCATCGAGCCACCATTAAAAACATTTATTTGCAGGAGTTTAAAGGTAACTAGATTCACTAAAAATGCCTAATACCCTTATCTCTCGTATGCAACCGTAAAAAACAGATTGTGTGTTCAAAAAAAGCAAAAGTGCAGAGCGGATGGGGATGCAGTTAATGGCATATTTTCAGACGGTCCAGATGGTTAGCAACGAATATATGAAGCATTCAAATTATTATCCAAACACGTTTATTATATGGTTCATGTCTATTTGATCATAATAAAATGCCTGCAAAATTGATCCCCTAATATCTTAAGGTGATTAGTAGTAAAAAGAGTAAAAGCATCACATTCAATCTGTGCCCAGTTTAATAAGCAATTTACATGGATTTTCCATTAAATAAATTTAACATTTACCTACCTAATAGTTTTTCATATATTTGTATTACATGCATGAAAATACCCAAAAACATATGTAGTGGACAAAAGAAGACTTTTAAAATCAACAAATTTCGATATATTTTCATGTGACCGCGAACGTCCTGCTATTGGTCGTAACATAGTTGGGTAGTATATAAATATTGTGTTTACATTTGTCTTGTAGTATGAAAGGTACGGTTATCGTGTTTCTGCTGGTTGAATAGTGTAAAGTGTGAGTAATAAAAGGGGAGGCAAAGGTTTTGAACAGGCGCAATCAAATAATTTGCCAAGAATTGGTTAACTTATGATGACATCATACTTTGGTGAACATCCCTACTTGATAAGTGCTGAAATAAAATAGCAAAAGCTGTGAGCTATGTGTAAATAAGTCAATGCTAGTTGAATGCAGTATATCATGTACTTATTCATGTCATTTGTAGTATATTCTGCTTTGAATGAAATCAGGAACATGACAACAACATAACCTCAAATCTACCATATGTTTTTGATTGGACAATGTTGTCTGAATAAATTACAGATAATCCATGGAAGCAAACCCAAAAATTTCATAATTAGTAGCCATGATTTTTGTCGGTTGTTAATACTAAGAGTAATATGTGAAGTTAATACTTAATATGTACAGATAAACATACCTTCACCACATAGAAATTACAACCTTACTTAATAACGTATGATAACAATTTTAACCTTATATCACTAATATTAATTGTAAAAATGAGGGAATACTTACATTAAAATGGTCTTCACAACAATATAAGGTGGGTTTCTCAGATAACTATGGATTTTTCCTTTCATCCCGCTTTATAAATTTGCACCGTTACTTTATAATTTGAGCCACTTTTGGAACAATAAAAAATAGTTCCCGTGGAGTTTTTATATTCGCATTTGTACACATTGGTACTATATACAGTATTTATAAGCTTTATTTTCCATAGTATCAAATAAAATAACGTTCGGAAGCCAAGATTCAATCAATAACTTGCAATACAAGATGTAAACACACAGAAGCAAGTCCATTGTTAACATTTGTACTGTTGAATGACGTCACAGATCATGGCGGCAAAATAGTGGTGTTTGAAATCAATTATGAAATTCGCGTTTTAAAATATTTTTGGCATCGTTATTTTTGTAGTATGTGAAATAAAAAAAGTTCGGGACGCAGCAAGTGCGTTATGGTAATAAATTTTTATTAAATGTTTTAAACTTGAATAACTCATTTTTCTATAAACTTAGAAAGTTTAATTTTGGTACGTAGCAATTTCTTTCCTAAGGCAAGATATGCACCAAATTTCATTAAGATAACTTTGTAATATTCGGAGAAAAAATTTTTTTTCGAAAGAAAATTCAAAATTTGAATAACTCAATTTTTCATAAACTTAGAAAGTTGAATTTTGGCACGTAGTAAGGTCTCTCCCAAGGCAACATATGTGGTAAATTTCATTAAAACAGATTTGTAATTTTCGGAGATAAAAATTTTTCTCGAAAGAAAACTCAAGATTTTCCCGGAAAACCCTGTCCGATTTTTCTGGATAACGAACTCATCCAAGCCATTAATAAAAGAAAGGCAGTTGCCGAGTTTTATCTAAATCGATTGATTATTCTTTGAGTCATCGGATATATATATATATATATATATATATATATATATATATATATATATATATATATATATATATATATATATATATATATATATATATATATATATATATATATATATATATATATATATATATATATATATATAAACATATAAAAATTGAAACTGACCACGGATATGGGTTCTAGGGGTCCTAGTTCGCGCTCATTTGAAAAAATGTTCGTAAAGTCTCACCATCGATACCTCTCTATTAGTGAATTTTTTGAAATAAAAATTCACTAAAACTTATTAAAAATTATATTTGTCTATTAGACATGATAAGAAAAAACCATGCAAATTGTTATTACTATACATAAATCTTGGGTATACTTCCAGGACTCATAAATTAAGCAGCAAGCAAGGGCATGAAAACACTATGGTTCCTAAAAGCCTAAGAAGCTCCGTATTTAAGAATCTGCTGGAAAATTTTGTGCTTCAACGTTTTGGAATTCCTGGGCTTTAGTGTTTGTGTAAGAGTAGACTAATAACTGGGCCATAATATCCAACCCATAATCATGCCATGGAAGAAAATATACAAAAAATATGGTCGCAGCAAGTGCGTTTTGGTAGCGAATTTTCATTAAATGCTTCAAATTTGTATAACTCAATTTTCTATAAACCTAAAAGGTTGAGTTTTGGTGTGTAGTAAGGTATTTACGAGGGCAACATACCAACCAAATTTCTTCAAAATAACTTATCTTTCAGATACAATTTATTTTTCTGAAATTTTTTTTTAGAAGAACTCGTTTGATGGGGGGGCTGGCTAACGAACTTATTTAAGTTATTAATAAAAGAAAAATTATTGCCGAGTTTCATTAAAATCGGTTAAGAGCTTTTTGTGTTACCGTGTGGATATATATATATATATATATATATATATATATATATATATATATATATATATATATATATATATATATATATATATATATATATATATATATATATATATATATATATATATATATATATATATATATATATATATATATATATATATATATATATATATATATATATATTTATATATTTGTGTGTGTGTGTGTGTGTGTGTGTGTGTGTGTGTGTATGTAAACATATAAAAATTCTAACGAACCTTGGTTTCGAGTTCTAGGGGCCCAAATTCGCGCTCACTTGATAACATTTTTGGAAAGTCTCACCATCGATACCTCTCTTATAGAGATTAAAAAAAAAAATGCGCTAAAATGTGAGGAAGGCCATCCAAGGGTGATCTTTTTTAAGGCAGTTCTTCTACAGACATATTATAATAACGCAATTCGTGATTAGGGTTTAAATTACACAACCACCACATTGGTGCACTAGATATGACCACCATCGCTTTCGTCAACTATGCAAAAAGTCTTGTTTTTCCCAACGAATATGTAAAACTTTAAATCCATATCTTGAGAAAAAAAATGTTGACGCCTAGAGGCATTGCAGGTTTTCTGCAGTAATGTATTTATATTAAATAAAATAATCTTTTGAGTTAAAATTCTTGCTTGCTTCTATAGTGGTCTAAGAACCTTTCAATACGCTCTCGCAAGTTGATGAGGAAGAATAAGAGTAAGAATAAATTGGGCACATACTTAGATATTCATATAAATAATGGCTTTTCCCAATATCGGTAGACTAAAGCATTTAAAGCCCAATAAAGCAAGTGAGATATAAACCCAAAAGGCTCAAAAATTTAAAATGTTCTATGAAATATTGAACTAAGCACTTAGTGTTGCCAACAATGTCAGTTAATTCACCAAATATGTATAATGAAATAATAAACATAAACAGGTCATATCAAGTTAAATAAGCTAGGGTTAGCTCAGTGCATTCTTCTTTTGGTATACTTTGCCAGCTTCTCGAACGTTAGCAATAGTGTTGGCTCTCATTACATCATTTACTGCAGCTCTGAAAAAGGGGTTTCGTCGTTAGGATAAACCATTGTTTATGTAGGGCCTCTATAATCAGGTGTAAGAAGCTATATTTTTTTAGATGTATCATAATATGCACGAAGTATGCAATCTTTTAGATTTTGATGCCTCTCACTAGTTTTTTCGTTACCCCATTCGTGCCACGATATCATTTGTATGTATCCATTCAAGTCAAATACCTTTAGTCGTACCAGACTTTGAATGCATCCATCCATTCAACCAAGGCCTCTCTTAGAATCTGTGCTTTCATGCCGTACAGGGAAACCGAGAAAACGTGTCTCTGTGTAAATACATATTTTGAAATCGCTAAAATGGTTGCAATTTTGATTTTTAAGTTTTAGGCAAACGCAAATAAAAAATAAAACATATATTGTCAGGATGACTACTGTTATTTTTCACCCATACCTTAGCAGATGTAGGATAGTTAACTTTGAATTGCATTTTACATAAAATGTTATTATGAAAACACTATATTTATTTACTGCAAACAATTTTAAATTAACATGCATGACATTCAGTTTTAGGTAAGGTGAATGTGTAAGCCGCAGTAATAAATCTTAATGCAAGGTGATCTGGTTAAATCTACTCTCAACCATAGAAACAACAGGTTTTTATAAGTTTCATAGTGTTCGCATAGAGGGTTCGGGTTCCAAGTTGCTTTCTATCCACACCCACATAACAAGTGTATTTACATATGTGAATTTATAACATTCTTGTATAGATTAATTTGCGATGCAATCATCTTATTAACAAAATCTTGTAATATATACTTTGCAAAACGCAGCTTAATTAATAACTTCTGCTTCTTAGTACAGATTAGCATTTAACAATTTAATTAGTAGGTGAACCATGGTTGTCGTAGGAGTAGGTACAAACTTGTATTGCTTCCTAGAATGAATTCCTACACACATGGGCATATCAAAGTAATACATTGACAACTTTTATTTATTTCTTAACAGGTAAGTTAAGAGATGTACACAGCAGATACAAATACCAATATAAAATATCCAGTCGCACAAGTGTAATGTAATTGTTGGAAATACATGTCTTTATTTGGACTTATGACCGATATAAAATAAGCCAAGAAAAACATTTAACCTACCACGATTTTGATGTATATTACAATTTTTATAATTCGTAACATAACTTCATTCTTCACATTTGTCTGCAATCATATTTATAGTTTTATTCTACTTTATACTATCCCAATTTCTACTTTGTATATAACGCTGACGGAAGTATTTCTTTATTTAAAGGAAGAATGAATAGTCCGATGGAACGACGTCAGTGTTGTAAGAAGGGTGTAGCCTCTCAAAAAACCCTCAGTGGTTGATTTCTGCCTGAAATTTGTGAGCCTAATGAAGTTGTTGAGCTCCAATAATGTTATTTGGTCACATTGCAGACCCTCTCTTGACGTATGACAACTTTTAAATGCGTTACTGTTTCTTTTAGTCATCTCCGGTAATTGTACGCTCCTTCCGCGTATACCCAATCCAAAGACTGTCCCTATTATCCCAACAAACAAAAAAATTGTCGCCATCGGCTTATCTGCAGATGGTTGCGTCATTGCTTTTTTGAGTGGTCGAATCCTTTGTGCCACCATTGTATTGATTCTTGTTTTTTGGGGGATTCTAGGAGATTACCAACATTTCGTGGCCTATTACAATGTTTTTTAAAGGTCTTGGTAACGCAACGGTCAAATTTTCTTCGCAAATTACTTTGCTGAACAACGAAATCATCATACAAGATTGCCGACACGGAGGCTTCGGAGATTGCTATTTAGTGAGAGGTAATCGAAACCTTGTTTTTTTAATCCTATAACACCATTTCTTCCACTTTCTTGATGTTATCTTCGGTCCTTTCCTCTACCGCTCCTTCACTTTAAGGGCCATTTATAATAGTTTATCGGTCTCATTTAAACTGTTTTGACGAAAATTTTATTTGAAAATATGATGGATATGTTTTACCATATAAAATAGTCATAGGTTCTCGTATAATTTTTGACTCATCGCCTTTTTTTGTAAAAAACGTTATAACCCTGCCTGGCTCTAGTTTTAAATCAGTTATTTCTGCGTGTTCACAGCTTCACTAAAACCATAAAAATAAATTGATGTACACAAACTTTGACAGTAAACAATTGTCATGACAGCGCGTTTGTTTATGGCTAGGTATATTTTACATTAATAGTAATTCATAAGTGTATGTAGCCGATTCTTCAGAACCAGTGCCGCCACGATTGCGTTTATTGCGGCAGTTAATAGCTTCGTGAAAAAACTGGGTTGTATTTCTTGAGATAGTGTTGTGACGACTGGATCTGTTGTGCCAGTTGAACCTCAGTGAGAGAAAGTCAAGTCGTTCTTGATAAAATCATGCGACTTCCGAGCTTATTACGGCAGTTTAAGTCCTTATGAGAAGAAAATCGAATGGTCGTTGATATAGTCGTAGTGTGACGCATGAGGCTATTGTAGTAATTGAAGCCATAGTGAAAGAAAATAGAATTGTCCTTGGTAAAATCCTGTTGCGATCACTTAGTATATGTCAGTTGTTGGCTTTGACGAAATAATGTTCTGGCACCCGAGTCTATTGCGACTGTTGGAGCCTTGGTGGAGGAAAAACGAGTTGACGCCGATGACATTTTTAGTATGAGAAATATATCCATAAAATATCTTGCATGTTATCCTGAATAATGTTGGGCACGTTAAAGATCCCTACGCTCCTTACATAAAGGCAGGGGTTCGGCAAAATTTCCGGGATAGTGAGGTGAAACTGCTCCCTGACGTCGGTGATTGGCCATAGTCGCGGAAATAGACCGACGTTAAAGTTATAAAACAAAAAAACACACACACATTCTGAAGGTGGATGCCAAAGTAATTAACTGTAAAATTGAACAACAACGATTGATGCTTGTAAAAGCTTTTGTGATGGTATAAACAAGAGAATACTTTCTGGTGAAAATTGTGACTGGGATTGGTGCTGAGGTACACAATATTCAATTATAACTATTTCAACGCGTTTTACATAGTAGGATGATCATTCTGGTTTCGTCAATTATGTATTACCAGTGGGCAACAAAAAAACAACTTATACAAAATCGCTAATTAAAATTTTCCGAAAAATAAGATGCATATTGATTTATAAAGGTATATTGGAGTAAAAATATTACTCTCCATGAACATAAATGTAAAAGAATCAAATGTAAAATTTGAAAACAATGATCTATTTATCATGTTTGTGATTGAAACCGTCGAGGCATACATGAGGATGATCAGCGCAGTACGTAGTTACCTACTTATTTTCCATATTTTTTGGGTTTAGTTTTTATGGTTTTTTTTTCTAAAAGACTCGCGGCCATATTTTCTTACATTTTTAACCTTCTCCATATTTTTATAAGCTGTGTCTTCCAATCACTTGCTTCATATATTACCAATATTGTTTTTATCTTATGTTTTCACGTTTTCCTCTTGAGCTTTGAGCAAATCTTCAACCATTTTTTGTCTAAATTCAGTAATAGTACTACCACTACCCGCTCTACAGGAAGTAATTTGCATTAGTGACCACTTTGGACCAATGGTTCTGTAATATACGCCAGAACCACAGGGAGGCTAAAAAATTTGTATTTTCAAGTAATACATTTTTTTTACATGAGAACACATTAGAAGATTTTGTGTTGGATTCTAAAGACGCTATTAAAATTTCATCAAGGCGTTAAACGTGGCAACTATTTTACTTTCTTTGGAGCATATTTTCTTAAGAGATTATTAATCCAAACCACCCATCAAACTTTTCTAAGATTTATTTTATTAGAAGTTAGGTGAGAGACATCTCATATTATTTAAAAGTCTTGTACAACTCACCAGTTTTTATGCAGAACAAAACTTGTCGAATACAAGGTATCCGATTTATATAACAAATGAAATTGTTAATTCTGTGCACCCCAGAGTACCTAGGTCTAATGTAATTAATTGCGTTGATAGAGTTGCATTCTCATTTATTCAACACCTGAATATTCTGCTACTAATGATCAATTATTAACGTTAAGGATTAATTTACCAATCAACATATTCATACAGGTTTCCGTTCTAATAGAAAACTATTTCAATATAGCCCCAATCAGATTAGGACTTATATTGTTTTTGTCTCTATCTCTCTCTCCAAACATTTCACGTCTGTGAATGGCCCCTGTTGACATACATTTTGTTTTGAGTGGCCTTATAAGAAGAAATCGAATAGGTTTCAATCACATCGGGCTGTCCCATAAATTTCAGAAAATCTGTATTACTTTTCCATTAAAACTATTTTCCCATTTTCTGCAACTTTCAAGGTAATGTGGCATGCTGCGCCGTCTTGTAGTTATCATACTTCTTAGCGATCATGTATGGGTAGGTCAGAAAATCATTCGGCTGATTTTGTAACAAAGAATCAAATAACGTTTAAAATTGATGGATTCTTGAAAAAATAGTTCAAATTATTTTATTCCTGTAAATCCCACATCAAACATTAGTTTTGGAATTGTACTAATCGCGAGTCTTAATCGTGAAATTAGGGTTGATACCACAATGAATTACTAAATTGTGGTTTATATGGATTTTTTCTGTTTTAAAATTTTTGTAATTATACCTTCACTTAGTTTATCTGGCAGCGAATACGCTCTTTTGCGCAAAAATATTTATAATTTTTTCCTGCAGATATCATAATATTTAATATCGTGTCCTCATTAGCAACGCGTTTTTGACGTTTTAGTGAATTTTCTTAAAAAAAATTCACTAATGAGGAGATCCCGACTTTTGAATTTTGAAAAAATTTCTTCAAATGAGCGCTAATTAGGCCCCCCAGAACACATATCCGGGGTCAGTTTCAATTTTTATATGTTTATATATATATATATATATATATATATATATATATATATATATATATATATATATATATATATATATATATATATATATATATATATATATATATATATATATATATATATATATATATATATATATATATATATGTATCACACCGATAACTCAAAAAATAATGGGCCGATTTTGATTAAATTTGGTGAATACCTTCCTTTTGCAAATGGCTTGGATAAGTTCGTTAGTCAAGAAAATCGACCCAGGTTTTCCCGGAAAATTTTGGGTTTTCCTTCAAAAAAAAATTATATCTCCGGAATTAACAAAGTAAGGACAACGCTGGTTTATGTCATTATATGTGAGGCGCCTACCAAAATTTAGCTCTGTAGGTCAAAAGACAAAAAAGTTATGGGCATTTAAAGAAAAATAAATTGGGGTTTTCCTCAAAACGTCAAAGTGACAATTTAAAACATCAAAATTCGCAACATTTAGACAAAGAACTTGAATCTAATACGGGCTATGGAAAGAAATTGTCTTAAGAAGAATGTTTTACAAACCCTGAAGTCTTAGTTTCAACCGTCATCGTCCTTCATTTTACTAAAATATTTCCAGAAAATTCATTTCAAATAGACCCTTTCTCTGATGTTTGGCAGTAGCCTTAGCTATATAATTTATCGTTTAATGGTATATAATTTTTGTAGAATTTTCGTAAAAAATCAATAAAGCTCAATATCTCCGTTATTATACAAGATATGAAAAAATATTGTATACATTAATTATACGGTGTCTTGAGCCACACCTTAAAAAATTATTGCTACCATCACAGGGTGGCCCATAAGTCGTTGGTGATACAAATAATATTTTTTTTAGTGGAAAACGCCTTATGCTTTTGCATTTTCCATCGAAATATAATGCATGTTTGTAAGTTAAGAAATTATGGACGCAGCAAGTGCGTTATGGTAGCGAATTTTGATTAAATGCTTCATATTTGAAAAGCTCAATTTGATATTAACCTATAAGGTTGACCAAGAAACGGATTTTTTCGGTTACATTTTAAGTTTACTTTCGGAAATTTTTGTACGTTTTCAAACAATAAAGTTATTTTGATGAAACATGGCACATTGTTTTTACTATATAGGTTATACTGGTAACCAAATTTGATGCCTGCTTTCTGAAAAAAAAACACATATTTGCTATTAAAAACATTTTTATGAAAATTCACTACCATAACGCACTTGCTGCGTCCAGAATTTTTAATTTAATAAATTTATTGTAAACATTTCCACGTTTGAATTTCATAAGTAGGTATTTTTCTCAATGTTGTATTATGTATATTTTTTTCTAAGTGTCTGTCACTAACAATTTCTGCAACTTCCCGATAAGTTTTATAATTTTCTCCCACAATTAAAACCATTTATATTTTTTTTCCAAAAGCAATGTCGCCGACATTTCTGCTTACATAGAAGATGTGTTTAGAAGTTAATTGATTTGAACTGATTACAAAGAGTATACTAGTAATACTGTGTAGACATAATAAATTAACAGTGTTGTAGGGTGGGAGTGTGGACATAAAAAAAAAGGTTTTTAGGTATAACTACATATGTGAATATACTTTTTAATTCAAAGCAACTGTTCTTCGTAATAATGGTCGATACTTAAAAAATTAGCTATTTTACTTTTAAACAGAATTCATATCTTTGACAAACCTCGTATAAGACTAATAAATTTTGATCCTTAGGAATTTCGTTAGGGTCTTATCAGACGATGGAGAACCATGTATAGAGTATTTTTTACTGTAAAATTAATAATAAAAAAAATGTATATGCGACCAGCTTAAGTAGACACATTATATATATATATATATATATATATATATATATATATATATATATATATATATATATATATATATATATATATATATATATATATATATATGTGTGTGTGTGTGTGTGTGTGTGTGTGTCGGAAATAATAGGCAAAAACCTAGGAGGTGATTTTATTCAATTGATGCTTTAACTTCCAATCAAATTTTTTCACAATCTGTATTAGTAAATTTATTGCTTTACAATTCAGCAGGATTGTAAATAATTTAATTATGTATTCTTGTGTCAAATTTTACGTGATTTCGTTAAAGACAAAGGGCTGAAACTTCCCCTGGCCTGTGAATAATTACTGTCTTTTTTGTTCGAACGTATTTTAAAATTTAGATTGAGTGTTGTTAAAAAAAACCAAAACCCTATAGATTAAGTTTCGATACTTACATTGCGACAATATTAACCGTGTTCCAGAGAAATGCTTTTATATTTTCTTTTGCACTGAATAACACTTTTTCACATTTTCAATATTAACAGAGCAGGCTTAGGAAACATTCGTTACAGTTGCTTTTAAAACAACCTTATGTGGCATTTATTTTGGACAATAACCGTTTCATTCTGTTTGTCTTATGGAATACTTTTAAGTAGTCTGGATTCTCCCAGCTTTCGATGGATGGCACTAGACATTTGAAATTGCGGTACCCTTCTATTCGGGTATGCTTCACCACACAAACGGTTTTCTGCAAGTGCATTGCCGTCAGTCAAACCATAATGATAATGCATGCCAGGAAATTTTAACTATTATTAGTTATCTTATAACTAATTTTACCAATTTCATAAGAAAAACTGCATGAAACTGTCAAAATAAATTCCACATTCCCTAGACAATTACGGCCAATGTTTCCAAAACACGCTTTGTGCATATTGAAAAAGTGGTTTTGTTTATCTAGTGCAAGAGAACCTTCAAAAGCCTTTTTCTCTAAAACGGTTTATTTCATTGCAATAAAACAAGAGAAACTTTTTGTAGATTTTTTTGTTCTTTTAGTGGCGTCCTATCCAATTTTTTAAAAATGTTCTAACAAAAACATTATCAGTCATCATCTACAGGTTAAGAGAAGCTTCGGCACTTTGGGATTCACGCCAATTTTGACACGAGAATAGAAAATTATATTATTTCTCATCTTACCAAACTTTAAAAGAATATATTGACTTACGAAAGGTGATGAAAGATAATCGATTGAAATAAAAAAATCAACAGCCTGTAACTGCGCTATTTTCGGGTTTTAGAAAACATTTTATAGGAACTTGTGGCATTAGTTATTTGAGTAGAATGACCTATCGAGGTTTTTGTTCATCATTTTGGGATACCTGTACATACATATATATATATATATATATATATATATATATATATATATATATATATATATATATATATATATATATATATTGTTTATTTAGTAAAATATGTGTATCAAAGAATGATGAATTCATTTTGATCAAACCTTCTTTTGCACGTCCTTTTGCATTCTTTTTCCTGGTGTTGTGAGTTACAGCTAACGACTTCAGCTCTTTTGCAAATCATCCTTGTCAGTACAGAATAAACTGTGGGTACGACCAGCCAGATTGGCATACTCCAAGATGCTTCATTATGTTTATTTTTGCAAAATTTCTGCGACAACCTACTTTTGTCATTGCTTTTTTTAATTGCCATATAAGATGTTTTGCAATTCACTCTAATTATAACCTATTTTATAATGTTTCGCTTAACCGACTCATTTAAAAATGGCGGCCGATTACAAAAAATATCTGTGCTATTTGTTTTTCAATAAGAATGAACTTATTTTTGTTATAGTAAGACTGTTTAAAGACAAAAAATAGGTCTTAGGCGTTAGACAAAGTTGAATATGTATATATACTTTCTTTTCTTTTTCTTTATGTGTATGTCCTGGAAAAGAAACATCTAAAATGCAATAATATTTAATAACGTATCATCATATTTGCCTATTATTTGCTTACATGAAGCGAGAAAAGTGTGTATGTGTTATACTTAAAAATATCGAAATTAGGAAAAATCTGCTTTAATTGCAAGCTTTTTTGTTAACAGAAATTATTTTCAATAACTATAGTATATATATACAAGTATGTAAATTTTGAGTCATAAAATCTTTTATAATGTGACATTTAATTTATATGCAGATCTGGTGGGTTCATTGCCAAAAAATAACAATATAATTGTTTGACTTGTTTTGCATGTTAGATCTGTGACATATATTTTTAAAAATTGGCAAGTTATAAACACCTCTAGAATGTAAAAATGTATATAGAATGCTTAATAAGTATCTTTGTAATAAAGTTTTTTGTTAAGAAATAAACATGAAATGAAACGAAAATTAACTATTATAACTCACTTTTTGGGTCAGTACTTTTCCCAATAAAGCACTTACCCCAGCTATCAGACTATCTGAGGTTACATTTTCCATAACCTAATGTTTCCCAGTTTATGAAAATGATAATAAATTTACATTCGATAGCAAAACTCATAGAAAAATATTTATACTGATACTAGATTTTCTCGCGTGGACATTGGCTTTTTCAACGGAATAAAAAATTCCTATCCTACTTTTTTACTTTTTGCAAAAAATCGTTGTTAATTTTACCCCTTGCACACTAAAGTACTGAAATTCCAAAAATACTATTTGTTTTCTGGGACGTTTGTGTCAAGTTTCATTCAAGTGAATACCAAGAAGTACATACATACAGAGTTTTCCACCTTCTTGCAATTCTTTAGAAGTTGAATGGTGAAATAGGAGTTTCAGGTAAATCTGACAAAAAAATGTCCATTAAAAATTCTACACATTCATTTGCCCCCTTTTGGTTGAATTTTGGGGAATGAATGTATTGTAGAGAAGTAAATTCGACCAACCAAATTTGTTTTTCCATAGAAACTTATTTTTGTGGTATTTATTTTTATGGTATTTTTTAAATAAATTTGACAAAAGAATATGTTCCGATTTAAATTTTTATACTCTTTTTTACCCTCTTAAGGATTGAATTTTGGGAAATGCTGAAACAATGTTTGTATTGTATTGTAGATTATTCATGCTAAGCTTCCAATAAATTCGACAAAAATATTTTCTCTTCTCGAAAACTTTTACACTTTCTTTTATTGAAGTTTGGAAAGTCCTGAAATACGTGTTTCTTTTTTGTACTGTAGAGTATTTAAGTTTCAATAAAATCTGATCTATTTTCCCATAAAAACATCTACACCCCATTTTCCACTTTTTTTAGAATAAACAACTGTTGTGTTACTTCTACTACTTGCCTGGAAGTCAAAATTTATCCTCAACAAATTTGGCGTTGATACCTACAACGGTAAAGAATTGCATAGAGGACAAACATTGACTGTCGATACAAAAAAAAAATTATCTGTTCTTTATTCTGCACAAATTTAAATAATTACGCATATATTTTTTTCTTAATTCAGAAGTATTTATTGTTACTAAACAGTAGTATTTAATGATTTTAATAATTAAAACAAAAAAGTGAAGGTATAGCAAAGAGTTATGGTAGAAAACTTTCACAAGAATGGACTACCATAAAAATTGTTAGTTTAATAATTAGATAGAGTGAGAGAAGATTGAAGCCTGCGATGAGCACTTGTGAGTACAATTTGGACAATCCACTTCATTACAATACAGTTTTCAGAGTGATGAATAAACTTTCATCCCTCTGTCAGCAAAATGACCCACAGGTCTGAAAACTGTATTGTAATGAATTGGGTTCTCCTAATTGTACTTATAATTAACTAGAAGTTAAAGGAAATAAAAATAAGAAGTCTGTGGTTAAAAAGCGAATATAAATATATGAAGAAGAGTATTTCACGATGCGTCAGAAATTCCTAGGTTATAAGATCTGTCAGTTTGTAGTTAGATCTGGTATTTGTTGGTAATACACAAGCAACGTAATCATGGGTTATCCAATATATTACGTTTTGGCTTATCGTCTCTTTTCTAGTACAAAACTTAATTTTAATTTTTTTGATTCTTTCGTTACCTTAATCCAGAATATCGGTTTTTTTGTCAATGCAATGGAATAAATTACCTTTATTATACATATTTTGATAATCTTATAAAACTAAATTTTCTGTGAAACTAGATTTTTTTTTACATATGTGTAGATACTGTGGTCTCTTAAAAAAATTATGTTACAAATTTCACTTAAATTACAAAAAATTCCAGAATAAAATTTAATTTTTTCCAGGAAAACTAACCCAATCAGGCTGCCTAACTAACTTATTCAAGCTATTTAAAAAAATAAAATTATAAATGTGGCAGGTATTTTCCTTTATTATTAGGTTGGATGATTTCGTTTTGACAAACCCAATTCACTCAGTTTAAAAAACAATTTAGTACAAGTTTGTATTTTCGAAGGTCATTTAGTTATTTTTATAAAGTTTAGTACCCATGTTGCTTTTCAGGCTTTGCTGTATGTCAAGATACTAAGTTTGGGTAATTAAGTTATTAAGTAATTCAATGAAAATTCGTTACCATATTGCACTTGTGGCATCCAGATTTTTTTGAACACTTATTCACCATTTATAACTGACAATTTTTTTATTCATACAATTATTTGTAATACAAATCAAATACTATAACGCACTTGCTGTGTTCAGACTTTTTTTTAACTGATAGGGTTGCACACACCGAGGCATTAGAGTTCATTTCCTTTTATATTTCCTTAACTTCTTGAAAGTGGCTCCAAAACAGGAGCGGTAACGGAATGAATTCTAGACGCGGTTCAACCCAAGCACCATGTATTTAACACACACCCAGCCATATATATATATATATATATATATATATATATATATATATATATATATATATATATATATATATATATATATATATATATATATATATATATATATATATATACATATGCAGCTGTCTAGAAAGTAAACCGACAAACGAAAACAGCAGATTTCAGAGATAATTTGATAAACATTTGACGTAAGTCTTCTTATTTAAAATTTTTCCTGAGTTAAAGCTCATTCAAAGCGGCGCATCAACATCAAGTTTTTTCAAATATCTTCAAAACACGTCCACATAATAAGATTAAATTTCACACGCAAATTTACCTAAATATATCTAATCGTCGACTGTATTTTTTTTATTTCAAGTACTTCCATAAGCGTCTTGTTTGGGGGACCAACGGGTATTTTTAACCATTTTTTAAAACTTTTAGTGAATTTTCGTAAAAAAAATTCACTAATGGGGAGATCCCGACTTTTGAATTTTGAAAAAATTTTTGCAAATGAGCGCGAACTAGGACCCCTAGAACTCATATCCGGGGTCAGTTTCAATTTTTATATGTTTATATATATATATATATATATATATATATATATATATATATATATATATATATATATATATATATATATATATATATATATATATATATATATATATATATATATATATATATATATATATATATATATATATATATATATATATATATCACACCGATAACTCAAAAAATAATGGGCCGAGTTTGATAAAATTTGGCATGTACCTTTCTTTTGTAAATGGCTTGGATAAGTTCGTTAGTCAGGAAAATCGGACGAGGTTTTCCGGGAAAATTTTGAGTTTTCATTCGAAAAAAATTCTTATCTCAAAAAGTAATAAGCTTGATTTTAATAAAATTTGGCATGTACCTTCCTTTTGTAAATGGCTTTGACAAGTTTGTTAGTCAGGAAAATCGGACGAGGTTTTCCGGGAAAATTTTGAGTTTTCATTCGAAAAAAAATTTTATCTCAAAGAATAATAAGCCGATTTTAATAAAATTTGGCATGTACCTCCCTTTTGTAAATGGCTTTGATAATTTCGTTAATCAGAAAAATCGGACGAGGTTTTCTGAAAAAATTTTGAGTTTTCATTTGAAAAAAATTTTTATCTTAAAAAATAAAAAATGTATGATAACCAAATTTGGTAGGTAGGTTTACGATATAAAAAGTAAACTATACACCAAAATTTAGATTTTTACGTTACAAGAAAAAAAAGTTATAATAAAATATTTTGCGCCAGATCATTTCTATGAAAATTCACTACCATAACGCACTTGCTGCGTCCCGAGATTTTTTTAAATTTGATGTCAGATATAAAAACTGTTCTTAAAATAAGATACTTTCATTTATTGTCGCCAGTATATACTGCTTTCAGCAAAAATCGATGGAAGCTTTGAAGTCCTTGTCTAAATTTCTCAATAATAACCACATTAATTGCATGAAATGATGCTGGCTTTGGAAAAGTAACAAAGTAAAAGCTGTAAGAAATGGCAACAAACAGAACTGTCATTGTTAGTTGTCAAATTACGTTGGAGTTCAACAATTAAGTGGGTATGGGTTCTAGATGCGCTAATTTGCGCACATTTGAAGGAATATATACTATTTAAATTATATCTAGTGCTCATTGAGAATGGTCGTGAGACCGAAACACTGTGTCTGAAATTAGTAAACTATTCTAATAAATATATGTTGTTGACCTTACTTGGTAAAACCGTTGCATACTAAATACACATATAGAGACCTATTCTCTGGCTTCACAAACGCTTGTTTTTCTCTACAACCAGTTTCGCCCTTTACGACATGGTCAGGCGGGAGAAAACTTACAGACAAGAAAACAAGCACTCACACGATGGTCACTCAAATTTTACCAAGTATGTTGTTATTATGTACTTAAGTATGATGTTTCACCAAGATCCCAGCGGAAATGCATTTTCTTTCATTATAAACCCCTTGATATCAGAACTCTCTATTTCCTAGCCTCGGTGATCCAGGGGTAAGAACGTGTGCCTCTGAAACGAAAGATGTCGAGTTTAACTCCCAGTAGAAACGTCAAATTATTTTTTAGTAGAGGGTGGGCAACTAAGAATGGTCGTGGGTCATATTTCAGGAACGGTTCATTGTACAGTTTCAGAAAAAAACTTTCATGAAAAAAGTTGCCATGATAAATTGCTGGAAATTATTTTCAAGTTTCTAAAATTACCGTTGGAGGGCGCAAGAACCACTGCTCGTCGGAAAATTGATATTTTCATCACATTTTCGCTTATTAAGTGGTATATTTGATACACGGAGATGAGGGCCGAGCAACGAGTGTTATCTTTTGCTGGATATATTTTTAATATTTTCAATAATAAAGTGGTGGGGCGAAGTTGAATATATTTTTTTCAATAGCTAATTACTCCGGTTTAGCTCCACGGAAGTTGATAACTTTGGACGTGTTGAAAAAACTTTTGTTGGTCTACTATTTTCGCTCATTCCAGGTTTCCTCTGTATCTCACATACACCCAAAGCGGGCGTTGTTTGAATAATTAGGTTATGTTGTTGTTTTTCTGGGAAACAAATCAAATATAACGGTATATCAATAATAGCACAGTAGAATAGGTGACAACAGACTAAAGTTACCAGTGGAAGCCGCTGTTTAATAACATTGGTGTAGCGGTAGATATTAGCGATTAAAATTGGAACTACGAATTACCACATCTTGACAACAAGGTAGCAATAAAATAACAGAAGAAGTTTAACAAATAGCATTTATTCCACTGACGTAATGAGATCGGAATGAAAAACTAAACAGGAATAACGCGCAAAAAAATATAATTGAAATTAGTCAATCTAATCCAAACGACAGTGTCAATCTCTACCAGTGAAATATTTGTAACAGCATTTTTGAATCTAAGTATCATATCGATTCTTGTGGTAGATCAATTGCAGTGTATTAAATATTTCTGTCGTTGCCATAAATAAAAATCTAAACAACTCAAATCAGGCGACCTAGCTGGCCAAGGAAGCAGACTTCCCCTTCCTATCCATCTGCCAGGAGACGCGTGATCTAAGAAATGTCTCACATTTGAACAATCATGTGCTGAACAGCCATCGTGTTGGAAATTCATTTTGCGACGAATCGTTCGTGGTACCTTATCAACAACAGTGTCAACTCATTCCTCAGAAAATCGAAATATCGCTGTCCGTTCATTGCTGAATTGAAAATTTAGGGTCCAATTATCTGTCCACTGACAATACTGCACCAAACATTAACAGACCAACGGCCCTGATGTTGTACTTCTGTTATCCAACGAGGATTCGTCTACGACCAATAGTGCATATCATGCCTACCTTCACTGTGAAATGTAGCCTTATCTGACCACAAAATTCAGCATGTCCAATAACCACTTACAAAAGTTCAACCGTTCATCGAAATCGCGAACTTCTGAACTTTGGAGCAGACCGATGTGATATAGATGCAACCTAAAAATAAATTATTATTATTAGTATTACTTAAACTTCCATTACACACCCACCGAATTTCCGTCTCCTGTTGCGTTTGTCACGACAACTAATTATAGTGTATTAGTTTACAGCCTACCTGTGGTCTTGCATAATACTTTGAACAGTGTTTCGATGTACCGCTCAGTCCCTGGATATTAATCAGCTGATGACATTCTCATCGCTGCGATCCGTGCGGGTTTTCTGGCGAACAGGAGGATGCACGTTTCCTATTGTTTGTAACCTATGCGCCGATCAGAGAAAACTCCTTTGGAAAACTGACGTGTTCCCAGGTACTTCACTGCATATACCATAGCAGCAACAGTTGTATGCATTCAAAGTATGTATACAGCTAGCATGTGAAATGCTTTTTCATTAGTGAAAATTATTTTATGGTGTAAATAGCCACACCAACAACAATGTGAATGATAATCTAATTTTGACAACTTGCTTATGCATTTTGTCATTTTCACTGCATGCTTTATGTGTTCAAAATTCTGTTACACTGGGTCATTTTTTTGTTACCCATATCGGAATGAATTACTGAGGGGATATATATTGATATTTGGTAAACATTTTCTAATCAACTCACTTCAATATGTTTGGGATAATTTTTATCTATAAATAGTGGAAACTCCGTTGTTGTGGCAACCTGCTTATCAAGATTCGGTAATTAGTAGATCAATGAAAGTGAACTGCGCTTTTCACTTTTAGCTTCAGTTTTTTGTAGCCCATTCTACTGTGCTATTATTAATATACCGTTCTATTTGATTTTCTTCCGAAAAATAGCAACATAACCAAACTATTCAAACAACGCCCTCTCTGGGTGTATATCAGATACATAGGAAACCTAGAATGAACGCAAATGGTATACCAAGAAAAGTTATTTTCAACGACTCTAAACTCATTAAGTTCCGTCGAGCTAAACCGGAGTAATTAGTCATTGAGAAAATATACATTTAAACTCCCCCACCATCGAATTCTTTAAAATATCACAAAAGGTATCACTTTATTGGAGCAATTTTCTGACCAGCGTTGTTCCTTGCGCCTTCTAGCGGTGGTCTTAGAAACTTGAAAATAATTTCCAGCGATTTATCATGGCATTTTTGTTTATGACATTTTTTCCTGAAGCTGTATAGTGAACCGTTCCAGAGATATGGCCAACGATCATTATTAGTTGCCCAGCCTGTACATACTGTAAATTAGCCTCAACCGAGGTTGCAAATTGTGTTAGGGCAAATTGAATGTCTGCACTTTCCGCCCTTCTGAGAGGGCGTTAAGCCGGCGATCCCGTGTACGATGTGATGTTTCAGCACGTTAGAGATCACTATCCATCCTACAAAACGCAGCAATTCGAAAAAAAAATTCAGGCTAGTGATGTGAAACTGCTCCCTGGCGTCGGTGATTGGCCATAGTCGCGGAAATAGACCGACGTTAAGAAATAAAATACAACAACACACCTTTCTATTCCTAAAGTGGTAAGTTAATTTAACTGAATTAAACCTTCAATTGTTAATTTTGTGTGTGTATAATACAATTAAGTTTCATGAGTTATCTGTATCTTAATTTGCACTGCAATTTTCTAAAATTTGTGAAATTAATCCAAAAAATTTGGGTTTTTCTAATCACTTGTATATTTATTTTCTTTGTAACTAAAACAAACTTGCATGTGATTAACTATCACTTTCTACCGCTATTTAACTATACTGTGGAAGTGTAACAAGGGAAAGTAACTTTCCGTGCCAACACAGATAATATTATCGATAATGCATTTGGCTAGTATTAGCAGCCTTAATTAACGGATATAAAAACTACATTGTTGTAAACATAAACAATGGCGACCTAATTTGCTTTTACGGTCATAGTAGCTTGAATGATTGTCCGTAAATTCACTTAAATACCCACTTAATATTTTTGGGTAAGTTTATTTTCAATAACTTAAGATTTTTAAGTAGTTTTTGCGGTGTTATTTAAATCTAAATAAATATGGTATGGGATTCAATCTGCAGCGGTTTTTCTAGTTAAACTTCTCAAATAGCAACGAGTGAAGATTGTATCATGTGATGAGCACTGATAACTACAATTATGAGAACCCAATTCAGCACTTTATTCATCCCTCTGATGATGCTAACTTTGTTAGCGAAACGATCGTCAGCTGCGAAAACTGCTTTGTGATAAATTGGGTTCTCCAAATTTTACTTCACAAATAAACCTAGAGTTAAATTTAATCCGCTTTTTCTCGACGCTTTATTAGCCGAAATGCATAATTTGCTCGCTATTAGCTTCCATTTTTGGTATCGTTACTTTATTTTGATAGAAGAGAGTGCCAAATATGATAAGGAGTAATTAGTATTATTTGTCAAACATTAAAATGAACCAAAATTTTACCAAAAGTTATTTGGTTTACCTTAAACTAACAAGTGCAGAAGAACAAGCACAAGCAGTTAATCGTCGGGCTAAAAATGATTTTCATAAATCAATATAAGATAAAGCCACCTGATGTCCAAACAAAACCCGAATTTCCTGGTCTATAGAAAAAGTTATAGGTCGAAATTTCACCATCAGCTTTATTGAGAGGATATATATATATATATATATATATATATATATATATATATATATATATATATATATATATATATATATATATATATATATATATATATATATATATATATTAAACTGTCTACAACAAGTAACTCCACAATTTTGTCGATAACGAAACTCTTACGCATGTTCTCATCGGCTCGTCTAATGTCTACGCTTGACTATTTATCAATAAGAATCAAAGAAACCAACTCCTTAAATGCTGACTTTTCTAAAAATTTCAGTTTGTGTCGTGGATATACAATAATGTGAGTGACTGTATAAACTGCGTACAAGAAATATGGTAGCGACACAAAAAGGCAAATATGTTTGTAAGTACAGGCCGGCATTTGTCAGCTTACTATCCGATTGACGTAAGCTTTACAAATCAAAATATCAAATGGTGTTTATACACTCAAATGAAAAATAACAGCATTTTCCGTCCTTGTCTATAGATGGTTATCGGCCTACCTGTAAAATTGTGTGTCTGTGATTTGTGCTTTGCAAATCTGGTTGACGTTGATGCCCCAACAATGCCTAATTAAAAATGTAGGAATTGAACTTCTTAAAGAGAATATTGTATTCTCTTTCGATTGAAAGAACATTGCCTAAAATTTAAGGTATAGTGTTCCACAATATCTTTGACGATTTTTCCAATCTATTTTGTGCTGCGAATAAATTAAATGCTAGCTGGTTAAAAATTACTTTTAATAGTGGAAATTTGTAGTGATTCAAAAAAAAAAATTCCAACAGTGTTTTATTATTATTTTTTATAAAATTAGGTTTGTACAAAGAAACGTAATAGGATATAAGCTAGGTAGGTCATAAAAGTAAAGGTGGGCGGGCCTGAAGGCCCGCCCGTTGAGATTGAAATACAGCCAGAATCAGTGAGTGATAACGCACATGATAAGAACTCAGATACCACATACATTGATTTTGAAAAGAAATACAAACACACGGATCAAGATCCGTATTTTGTGCATGTTCAACATTTAAACAAAATTGGAAGACTGTTTCCGATTCGTATAGGTCAGCACTTGTTTACACAAGAAACATATAAAAAAGAGATAATAGATATTAAAGTAATAGGATTAAGTAAGGTTAAGGTTATTGTTAAAACATATAAAACTGCAAACGAACTTATTAATAATGATACTTTAAGGAAGACTGGACTAATTGCATTTATTCCAAAATATTACACCCAGAGAAAATTAGTTTTCACATATAGAGACATAATAGTTAATAATGATGTAATATTCATATGGATGAGAGGACATAGTCAGATAATAGGAAACGAGATTGCTGATAAACTAACCAGAGAAGTTATAGTAACTGGGGAAATTCTCAACATGGTATTGGGACAACTGTTAGGAGAAAATGGGCAAAAGAATGGGATGCATATATAAAAACATCTAATAATGATTATGTGCTATTAAACCTAAATCTAACAAATAATACCAAGAAATATGGAACAGAATCGAGAAAATTTACAACAACGGTGATATAAGAGCCAAATTTCATCATGGCAGATATCCTGCTTACCTCAATAGAATAGGAGTACTAAACATCCCGTTCTACACATGTGACGGTTCCACTATTGCTGATCTTAATCATATAATTTTTTCTTGCCCACTCAACTTCATGGCCCGCAATAAATTGTTAGACGCGTTGAAAATAATCAACGTTACGATGCCACTTATCTAATAATGATTATGTACTATTAAACCTAACTCACCTATTAGGCCTCGATAATAAGAAAGTGTACATTTATTTAGTTAGATTTTATAGTGAAATTAATTTAAAACTGTAAATAATAGTATGTATGTAGTTAAATAGGAAGCTAGGAATAAAATAAACTGGTGGTTTATATTAAACAATAACACTAAATAGTTAAAAAAATTGTACAAAATTATACATGTAACTTAATTTAGAGTCCTATTGTCTGTCCCAGTGTACAACCTCAATTACTTCCCTGGCCCAGTTAGTTTGTGTATGAGCCATGGAGAGTCCCTTGGCGAACAAGTATCCAAACAAATTAGAAAGAAGAAGAAAAAAAAAGAAAAAAGGAAAGAAAAAAAGAGAAAAAGAAAGGATCTAAATGTTAATATTTACTTAGATCACGTATAAAAAAAGTGTATATACGTATGTATGTATATATATATATATATATATATATATATATATATATATATATATATATATATATATATATATATATATATATTTGTGTTTGTATATTTATGTTAATATATACTTATAGCATAAACTAATTATATAAGACAAAATATAAGCACCGTATCTAATTGATATGTTTAAACTTAGCAAATCGATTTCCTACTTGCCACTTATCTATACCGTGTCATACATAAAACTTCAAATCCACACTGTGTAATTTATAATAGTCTGTGGCTAGTGGAGGATCATTCCGTTGCCATCCTTGCATTTGAACACACACGCTCCTACCTGCCACAAAATTCACAAAAACTTTTCGACGAACCTTTCAAAAAACGCCGGATATGTGTTCTGGGAAGCCAAGTTCGCGTTCATTTGAAGAATTTTTTTCAGAATTACAAATCGCGATCCTGATTTGTAATTTTTTCTACGAAAATTCACTAAAGAAAAAAAATTGAATCAGCAACGACTTATGGGCCAATTGTTTCTCGTATCTTGTATAGTAACGGATATATTGAGCTTTATCATAGAAATGTGTCTGTATATATGTAAACAGATACAAACTGAAACTAAATCCGGACATGTCTTCTAGGGGGCCTAGTTAGCGATAAAAAGTCGCGGTCTCTTCAAAAGCGAATTTATTCTACCGAAAATTCGCTAAAAATTATAGGCTATTAAACCATTAACTCTATAACCATAACTACTTCCAAAGCATATAGGCTCTATTTGAAAACAATTTTCTGCAAATATTTTTGTAAAATGAAGGACAGTGGCGGTTGAAGCTGAACCTTGAGGCTTTGTAAGATACAGCTCTTGCGCCATATTCTCTACATAACCCATATTCGTTTCACGTTCTTTGCCTAAAGTTTAACATATCAAATCGCGACTTTGACGTTTTAAGAAGAAAAACTATATATTTTCAAAGTATTTTTTCTGGTAGTTTGCACCAAAACACTTAATATTTAACTGTAATGTACAAGAAATTTTGTTACCCATTCAAAATATTTTGGTTTTGTGCGTTTTTCTGGCCATCAGTGGCATCCAATTTTTTTGTAAATGCCTATAACTTTTTTTATTCAAACTTAGATATCAAAATCTTGGTATATATTATACGGTTTATATTTAATGTAAACTTGCGTACCAAATTTGGTTGCCATAGCTTTGTTATTTCCGAAGATATAAAAAAAATTCTAAAGGAAATGTAGTTTCCCCCGGAAAAGCTCTTACGATTTTCCTGGCTAACGAACTTATCCAAACCACTTGCAAAAGGAATATACTCAAAAGGAGTATACTCACCAAATTCAATCACAATCGGCGCATTGCTTTTTGCGTTTTCGGTGTGATACGTACACACACACACACACACATGCACACACACGCATATATACAGGTGAATCAGACCACTCGTGCTAGTCGTTTATTAGCATACTGGATGCTCTAAGGACAAAATAAAATATGTTTGTATTCCCAAATCTGGTACGCTCTATCGATTGGTGATGGAGCCAACGTTCGGAACAAACCGGAAATGCGTCCTTCTGAGCCAAATATTGGATTTATAAATAAAACATCGTATTTTTTATTACAGATTTAGGTTACATGTAAAAAAATAAGAAACTTTCATTCGAACTACTTTCCCGATAGATGTCACCACTAACTTTGATAATTAATTTTAACTGCTCTTAACACAAATCAGATCCAACGACAAGGACGTGGTTGTTGTGTGTGAGGAGAATGGATGGCAGAAAATGTAAGCATTCGCAAATGTTCAAAGTGTCTGCCACCTTGATTCACACATTCCTTGCTCCGTGTTCGAACGCTGTCGGTAGTTCGCAAGATTTCTACGCCGCTCAACGACTGGCAGGCTTCCCGGATTTGCATGTTCATATTATATTTTGTTGTGGGTTGATGTCCGTAAATAATATCTGTAACCCGGCACCAATAAAAAAAATCCAAGGGTGTTAAGTCAGGTGACCGAGGCGGCCACGCTACAGGCCCTTCTCTTACGATCCACCGTCCAGGGTACAGGTTATCAATGACAGTACGTGCTTCCAGCGAAAAATGGCTTAGACAACCATCCTGCTGCATCCACATCGACTTTCGTTTATTGAGCGAGACGTCTTCCGGATGTTGACAAGGGACTTTGTCGACGAAGTCAGTGTAGACACAGCCAGTTAGGATGCCATCGAAAAAGTAGGGCCTGATGATTTGCCACCCGATGAGGCCACACCGTGTGTTGAGGCTCCACAAATGCTGGTTGTACACTTCTCGCAGCCAATGATGATTTTCTTGAAACCAACAATGGGCATTGTGAATGTTGACCATCCCTTTGCTTTTGAATGTGGCCCCATCGGTCCAGAGAATCGATCGATGGAACTCAAGTTGTTTGGTTAATGGCCATTAGCAAAAATCGATACGTTTTTGGTAATCCCTGGGTTCAAGTGCCTGTGGCAAATTAATGTGATAGGGATGATAATGATTATCTTTTAAAATCCTGCATATTGGCATTTGATTCACACCGGAATCAACCGCTATCCTCCTGGTTGAAACATGCGGTTTCATAGCAAAAGCAGCCAGAATGTCAGGTGCCATTTCGTCTCTTAACGGCTGCCTAATCTGCTCTGATTCTTATTGTGTAGAGGTCGAATTTGACCAGTTGTTCGAATTCGAATCGCCAGGCACCTAATTAAGTTGTGAGATTGAGGAACGCAGTCACCGCACTTCCCTGCATACATTCGTTCGGCTTGCTTATAATTTTAAGACATTCGCCTACCACCATGAGCATATCGAAACATTCCTCGTTGGAGAGCATCTTTGCCTTGTCAAAAATGACACTTAAATGATTTCACGAAGCAGTAATTAGATGATTGATAATGTTTGACAGAAATGTCCATTGCTGCCATTTCCATGGTTACACCTGGTATTTGTTTGGTAGATACTTGTTTTCGTTTTTTGAAAACCAGGAATTTGGGAAGCAAGGTGGCAGACACTTTAAACATTTATGAACGTTTACATTTTCTGCCATGCAGTCGCCCCACACACAACATCCATGCCCTTGTCGTTGGGTCTGGTTTCTGTTAAAAGCAGTTAAATTTTTTTTTCAAGGTTAACGGTGACATCCATCGGGAAACCGGTTCGGATAAAAGTTTCTTATTATACATGTAACCTAAATCTGTAATAAAAATACAATGTCTCATTTAAGAATCCAAAATTGAGGTCAGAAAGACCCATTGGTTGACCAGACCTAACTGGCAGTGTGTACGCTGACTTCGTCGACAAAGTCCCCTGTCAGCATCTGGAAGACGTCTCGCTCAATACACGAAAGTCGATGTGGATGCAGCAAAATGGTTATCTAAGTCATTTTTCGCTGGAAGCACGCAATGTCATTGATAACCTGTACCCTGGACGGTGGATCGTAAGAGAAGAACCTCTAGCGTGGCCGCCTCGATCCCCTGACTTGACATCCTTGGATTTTTTATTTGGTGCCGGGTCAAAGATATTGTTTACGGACATCAACCCACAACAAAAAATGATATGAAGATGCGAATCTAGGAAGCGTGCCAGTCGTTGAGCGACGTAGAGATCTGCGAACTACCGACAGCGTTCGAAGACGGATCCAGGAATTTATGAGTCAAGCTGGCAGACACTTTGAACATTTACGAACCCTTACATTTTCTGCCATTCATTCTTCCCACACACAACAGTCACGTCCTTGTCGTTGGGTCTGATTTGTGTCAAGAGCAGTTAAAATTAATTTTCAAGGTTAGCGGTGACATCTATCGAGAAAGTGGTTCGGCTGAAAGTTTCTTATTTTTTTACATGTAACCTGGATCTGTAAATAATGCCATGTTCCATTTAAAAATCAAATATTTGGGTCAGAACGACCCATTTCCGGTTTTTTCCGGAAGTTGACGCCATCACCAATCGATAGAGCGTACTCGATTTGGGTATACAAACATATCTTTATTTTTTCCTTAGAGCATCCAGTATGTTAATAAACGACTGGTACGGGTGGTCTGATTCACCCTATATATATATATATATATATATATATATATATATATATATATATATATATATATATATATATATATATATATATATATATATATATATATAGAAACTGACCCCGCATATGTGTACTAGGGGGTCTAGTTCGCGCTCATTTGAAAAAAATGTTAAATTCAAAAGTCACGATCTCTTCTTTACTGAATTTTCTCTACGAAAATCCACAAAAACTGCAATAGTAAATATATCTAGGATTATTAAAACGCTGCCATGGTGTATTTTTAAGATGATGTGTGTTTAGTTTTCAAACATCCGTAAGTATAATTTCATTTCTCAGTTAAAGTATTCTGTATTATTTATTTGCAATTAGCTTGTTTTATTAGATTTCTACACAGCATATGACATGTATAAATGTAGGTAGTATATAAGGCCAACAATACGAGTGATAACAGTAAGAAACTAGTTTATATCTGGTTGATATTGAATGTATACTTATTACAATTTGTTTGTAAAAGAAACTGTACAGAACATAATCATTATCCTCAAAAGCAGTCATGTAGAAAGAGCCACATATTTTTTCCATCATTTATAGTTCTGTGTCAGTAATATTCTTTTTTATGAAGCTACATGCAAATGCAGATTAACACTGATAGCGCTTGGCACTAGATTTTCTAATAAACAAACCAGATGAAGCAAAGATTTACTGTATACGTATAATTTATAAATGCTACAAAATATTCTTCTGAACACATCACATAATCATTTTCATTTTACCTGTCTGATTATCACCTTTGCCTAGTTATTATCCTTAGAATAGAACACAAATCGGTCGTCGCAGCAGGTACGCTTCAGAAGTGTGTGTGTGTTTTGTCTCTTAACCGTCGGTCTATTTTCTGTACTATGGCCAATCACCGACGCCAGGGAGCAGTTTTACCCCACTATCCTGGAAATTTTGCCGAACACCTGCCGTTCTGTAAAGAAGGTGGGGATCTTTAACGTGCCCAACTTCGCATGGAAACGGGATCGACAGTTTTATGCCCCTCCCCGAAGGGCGGAACGTGCAGACATACAACTTGCTCAAATACAATGCGACAACCTCGGTTGATGTTAATTGTTAAGCCAATTCATTTAAATATGCAACATATCCACCAAATTTCATTAAAATAACGTTGTAATTTTCGGAGAAAAAATTTTTTTAGAAAGAAAACTAAAAAATTGAATAACTCACTTTTCTATAAACCTAGAAAGTTGAATTTTGGTACTTAATAAGGTCCTTCCCAAGGCAATATATCCATCAAACTTTATTAAAATGCCTTTGTAATTTTCGGAGAAAAAGTTTTTTTCGAAAGAAAACTCAAAATTTTCCCGGAAAACCTTGTCCGATTTTCCTTGCTAATAGAAGAAAGGCACTTGCCGAGTTTCATCGAAATCGGTTAAATATTTTTTGAGTTATCGCTTTTATACAAAGAAAGACTTGATTAATGATATCAGTATACATATTTTAACTTATGCTAGAATATAATATATATATATATATATATATATATATATATATATATATATATATATATACATACATATATATATATATATATATATATATATATATATATATATATATATATATATATATATATATATATATACATACATATATATATATATATATATATATATATATATATATATATATATATATATATATATATATATATATAAATTGGAACTAACCCCGGATATGGGTTCTAGGGGGTCTTAGTTCTCGCTCATTTAAAATTTTTTCCAAGTCTGAGTATCGATACATCTCTAATAGTTAATTCTTTTTAATGAAAATTCACTAAAAATAATAAATAATTAAATTTTATGGAGGAAATAAATCATGTAAAAGCAAATTTTGGCATAGTTGTAGGGAAAGGTGTCCTAAACAACAAACAAAAAGCACTTATGAACCCTTTTTTTAGTGTTTTATCAATAACTTTAAAGCTACAGCGCTAGCGAAAAAATGTGAATATATTAAATTATTCTACATAAAGTTCTCTACAAAAAAGTTTTCGCACACTTTGTCACTAGGATCAATACATAAAGAGATATGGAGGGCGCAGGGATGGAAAAATGTTTTCAATCTGTTTTTATTGATAAAAATGAAATAATTGGGGTTTAAGGACGTATCTTGAACGTTAATTTTCATCAAAATCTAATTTTTCAACATCATCGATACTGTCTTCGATGGAGGCTTCGCTCGTACATGAACCGAGGCACACGCCGCAGGCACCGAAGCAGCCAGTCCCTGCTTTGCGGTAACCGCAGTGCTTCCCACACCCAGTGGTGCATCCGCAAAAGATCATGTTCAAAACGGAGTCCGATATCTTTAAGAGTGGGTGTGATTATATCAGAGAGGAGCACGCTGAAGTCTTCGACGGCAATTTGCTGCAATGCGTTGGTGCCCCTACCCTCACAAGCTTGCAGCTCCAGAACTCACAGCTGGCCCACTTCTTCCTGGGAGGGAGGAGATTTCAGCCTTTAGACCTTCGTGGATTGAATGATTTAACACATTTGATACCTTCCATGCTGTGAAAGGTGTGCCAGAGATCGAGAGTGGATACATTAAAGTCCGGGTTATCGAAGATGTACTGAGAAAATGTTTCGCTTGCGATATATTGCATCTGCTGCGTGTAGATCTCCAAAAGTGCAGATACGTCTTACTACGTCGTTTCCTCACTCATCCTTCCTGTTCTGCCCACGAACGGTGATGGAATCGTGAAACGTAGTCGTACGAATATTAACACTGTTCCACGCTTTGCATAAGGTTTTTTCTGCAAGACACGACCTCCTCACCACCCCCACCCCCCAACAGACTGAAAAAATGACGTTTAGAGACCCTAACCCCGCCTTGGCTTTACTCATATCCATCGGTACTTTAAGTATGTTGTTCAAGACAGCTTCCCCAACAGCTGTTCCAGAATTGGCTTCTACATGAATTATTTCCGCTATTTGGCCTTTTTTCGTCTTTGTTGCCTGGAATATTGCTTATTCGCTTGATGAGTTTGTTGGCTAGCACGATCTGGCCATTCTTGCTAGTGACTGCAACTAAATTTGCTACAGAAGTAAAGACTATAGCTTATTCCAAATTTAAAGTTTCTAGCTTCATGGAAAATTAAGTTATAGGCATTAAGTTTTGCTTCTTTTGGAAAGCAAAGAAGGGATCGAACATTTTGTTTAATAAACACACATCGAAGATACAATGCCGGATGATTCACATAATGACGTCACACTGAAGGTGTAATACCGATTGTAAGTGTGTATGATGTCTTTTAAAAAACACTGTTTTTAACTGAGCTATTTATTATGTATAATTAATCTTAATTAGGTTATTTAAAAAAATCGGGGGCCTAAATTAGCTGACCAGATTACATTAGTTAGATGATAATATTTAGGTGTGATTTAAATTAATCGTAATGAATAATGGCACTGTAAGAAAATGACCTCTAAAGCAAATGTTTGCTGTTCCTCGGAAAAGACAAATTAACCAAATTTTTAACACAATAATAATAATAATCATAATAATCATAATAATAATAAAAATTATAATAATAATGATAAGAATAATAACAATAACGATTTGAAGGTCTACTCCAAGAATGCTGACGAAATAGGAAGCATGATGGAGATTGTAAAGGGCTTCAGCGACGCGATCCGTATGGAATTCTGGCTGGACAAGCGTGCAGTTCTCCACGTTAACAGCGGCCGACCAGTAACAGAACCGGATATGACGCTAATGTCAGGCGCATTAGTTCAGGGCCTCGACTCTGATAGCGATTACAAGTACTTGGGCATCCAACAACTTCTCTCTGTGAAGACAACAGAGGTGCGACGGGCTATGGATGACCAGGTATTGGCTAGGGTGAGGAAGGTTTGCAGCGCTTACATGTGCGGTAGAAATAAAATCAGAGTCATAAACACTTGGGCAGTCCCTGTTGCTACCTACGCTTATGGCATCCTCGACTAGTCAACAACTGCTCTTCAGGAGTTCGACAGAAGGATTCGCTCCGTTATGAAAAAGCATCAAATACTGCATCCCAGGAGTTCCTTGCACCGCTTGTACTTGCTGTGAGACATGGAGGGGACGTGGAATCCTCTCGGTGGAAGTGACGTGTGACAGAAAATGCAAGCGGCTCAGAAAATACTTCTTGGAGAAAAGACAACCGTTGGTGCAGTGTGTGCAGAAGCAGAAGATACAGTTAGATTCTTTCGACCTCAAGCACCCCGATCAAGATCACGTCCCTCCTGTTGTTTCGAGTGTAGATGAGCGCCGGCAATGTCTAACGGCACCTGATGTGGACCTCCGCGCATCAACGGAATGGGTAAGGACAGCAGGCTTGTTTGCTGAAACAGAGGGATTTCTTTGCGCGATACAAGATCAGGTTATTAGCATGCACGCGTACCAGCGGCACATCATGAAGCAAGTTGTCGGCGACCGATGTAGACTCTCTCAAAAAAAGCCAGAAACGATTCAGCATGTGACGGGCGCTTGTGATTCTCTAGCCTAGTCAGATTACAACAAACGCCATGATAACGTGGCCAAGGTCGTCTATCAGGCCTTGGAAAAACGTTACGGCCTTATCGAGTCGGAAGCCCACTACTCTAAATGCAAGACTGAAGGTTTATTTCAAAAAGGTCAGGTCAGGCTGCTGTAGAACCTCCCGGTGCTCACTGACAGAGCAGTTGAAAGCCACATGCCTGAGATTTTGCTTATTGAGCAGAGAGACCGGAAGGCTTTCATTGTGGACATTGCAGTGCCGCTCGGCGACAATCTCGTTTCGAAGTTAGGGGAGAAGCGACTAAAGTACTAACCACTCACAGTCGAGTTTTATCGACTTCTACAAGCTGAGGGGTTCAGATCATCCCAGTGGTCGTATCAACAAATTGGCTTGTAACATCAAACTGGCAGAAACTTACCACCGTTCTCCCACTTACTACCGCTCATTTAAGAACAATGCAGAAAGCGGCGATTCTTGGGACATCCTACATCGTTAGGAAAGTCCTATCCCTGTAACCATAAGAAAATAAAATGTTAAGTTAACTGCTATAGTCTCCGGCTGGGCAAAATGAACGTGTTGTAAATTTCCGTGAGCGGCCGAGTCCACCACGAGGGCAAAGAAAAGAACAAAGTAATGATAATAAAATAACACCACCCACAGCAGATCAATTCAACATCCTGATAGCTCAGACTATTTCGAGGGAAACTAACATACACATATGAGTATAGACAATGTACACTACGAATAACCTATTGGAACACCACTCTTTCACATTTGAATAAAACATGAATTTATCGAATACAGGATTCGAACCTACGATTTTAGAAACCGAGCCCTACAGGGTACTTATCTGGCACACTTACGGGTTTGATATAGACCGAATGAATTGATGTTCTTAAGGTAAATTTCTTAGTAAGATCAATAGTGGGTGTTTTCGCTCATTTGTGGAAAGGGATATCAATTTCAGCCCCCGCACCTCAATATGATGATCGGTTAAGTATACCAGCACCTACGCAAGTTAAAAATCATGTTACAATAAGGGCCTTGGATCATCTGGATCTAATTCTTATATAAATAATTAGAACAAAAATAAAAAATAAAAACACAATAGTGGACGGACTAAGATTAAGGCGTCGGCACATCAATCGAAACGTCCTGAATTAAAATCCCATTAACTAATATGTTGACCTGTTCTCAACAAAAAATGTTGTAACTTATCCTTGCTCTAATAACCAATATGTGTTGACAAGGAGGGTCGGAAAATAATAATATTAAGAATAATGTTTTAGAAGAAAGTATCATGCTGTCAGCAGCGTCTATGAATTGGTTATTGTAACAATTAAATATTTAATGCTATTAAGTTTGCTCTAGTTTCATTTTTGTAACCTAATGTTAGATAACGCTTATACCAGTGACATTTGTGTACCATCTACTACCAATCTAGACCAAGTGATGGATGGGTCACAGGCCGGTCAGTACGTCTAGTAACGGCATATTCTCGTGACAAGGGCAATGAAAAACTCACGTATCTTGTCAGACATGGGAATTCTTATATTCACCTTGAAAACGCGTAATGCATGTCCAATTGCATAACAGTGTTAACAAACACACATCGGACTAAGTACAAGTTGTAAAATGCAGATAAAATAACCTGTTATTTTTATGTTAGATAAGATCTTATTTAAAACCCTTGCTAAGTCATCGAATTAGCATTTTTTGAAAACCCCGTTATAATGTGAAAATTGAAAAAAATTGGTTTTGGGTATAGCGATTGGTCGTAAAACTGATATTAAAAGAAAAGTCTGTGGACAGAAAGTGCGTTATGGTAGTTAATTTTCATAGAAATGATCTATGCCATTTTCTTTCGAAAATTATATATGCGCCAAGAGAAGTCTATATTTGTTGTAATATTAAATACATTTTGTTTAACACACACAATATTTTGGTCTTGTGCAGTACTGATCTCCAGTGGTAACCAAATATTTTTTTTAATGTTTTTTAACTTTTTAGCTTTTATTTAATGAATCTACATTTTGGCAAATAATATTCCTTCTATAACACAAATCTGCTAAATTTGGTTCCCATAGGTTTAGTATATTCGGAGATACAAGAATTTTCCGAAAGAAGACCTAAAATTTTCGTGGAAAAACTGGTCCGATTTTCCTGGCCAACAAACTTATCCAGGCTTTTTTCAATCGGCCTATTATTTCACATTTTTGAAGTTTGAGAAAAACTATAAAATTTTCTGGTGTTACTTGACCGTTTTTGCGCCAATAAAACTTAATCTTTGTCTTTAATATTGAAAGTATTTTATTAACCACACAAAATATTTTGGTCTTGTGCCTTTCTCGGATCATTAGTGGCGCCGAAGACCTTTGGGCAGGAATACAATTTTTTGGGTATCTCCTAACATGTAACCTATATCAGTTAATTAATTTTTAGAGTAGTTTTAACTTTTTAATTAATTGATAAACATACAAAACTTTTAATAAATATGTACCCAAGAAAAGTTGCTGGGTTCTTGATTCTCTTTAACATAACAAAAATATACAGGGTATTTCAAGTTTCACAGGTTTAAACATATATTTTAAACAATCTGTACCTTTTTTCTTACATAGATTTCAGTCGTAGTATTAGCTTAAGCTTAATCTTCCATCAATCAAAATATAGACGTTTTCCTAGCAAACTACGGGGTAGTACCTACAAAACAATAAATTGATACTTGTAAATGTGATTGTTTGGATAAAATTGTAATTAATTAAAAAAACATAAATTTTAAATACCTATATCAAACCCATAGTAAGAAAGTCTTAGAATTACACGTGGAACTCAAGAATAGAGTAACACACAGGGTGTTTCATAAAAAATCTACTTTGTACTGCCCTACTTTTTTCGCGAACTCTGTAAAGTACAAGATAATTTTAAAATGATCACACCTAGCAACTACATAATATATACATTTTATAAAATGTGTACCGATAAATAATCAACTATTCATTCGTTTACTCACCTTATACATATTTTCCTATATAGCGATCGCGACCGTTCCCGTTTAGACACACTGTATAGTCCTAGACTATCAGTCAAGTCCACGGTTTCCAGCATATGAAATTATAACTACAGTAATAATTAACATATAAGTGTTAGAGAATTATCATAAAATCATAATTATCTGCCCCTTGCAACATATCCCGTTTTTTCTACTTACTATACAGCTATTTCAGTTATCTTATATCGGCAGCAAGAACAGAAAGATTATTTTACTGCACTTACAAGCTCAGTTAACATTTTAAGTGTAATGTAAACGCAAACAAAGGATTTCATTTATTATGTCGCTATCTACGTGTGCTACATGTCTGTATTTCGCATTATGTGTTAAAGTAGGTGTACCTTATTAGGTCACCAAACGGGATCTTTCTTGCTAATATAGATATGATTATTTACTTCATTTGGTTTGGAAATTTGTGTCGTTAGCTATCTAGATCAGAAGATTATCTCCTAAGCATGATGCGGTTATAAAATATGGTCATTTTTCTAACTTTAATACCATAGGCTCTAGTCTAATGACAACAATAACAGAATCTGGCAGTCAAGTATATAAATGCTGCTATTCATAAAAACCAAAGAATAATAAGTAGAAAGTGGGGCTCACGTGAATCAATCACGTCAAAAAATTATTATGATTTGTGCGAAAAAATAATACAGAACGCGAGAGAAAATATCAGTATTCAGTTATGAAATGAGAGCCTTAGTGGTTCAGTGGTAAGAACGTGTGCATCTGAACCGAAGGGTACCAGGTTCGATCCCAGAGTTCTCCTTTTACTTTTCCAGTACATACTGTACAATTAACACCAACCGAGGTTCTGGAATTGTATTTGAGCAAATTGTATGTCTGCACGTTCCGCCTTTCGGAGGGAGCGTAAAGCCGTCGGTCCCGTGTCCGCGCGATGTTTGGCACGTTGAAGAACCCTACCATCCTTACAGAAACATAGGGGTTCAGCAAAATTTCCAGGATAGTGAGGTGAAACTGCTCCCTGGCGCCGGTGATTGGTCATAGTCGCTGAAATAGACCGACGTTAAAGAAATTAAAAAAAAGTCATTGGATAACAGTATAAAAATGATTTTCAATTTACTATAGTACTATACACGGTGATTCACGTTGACCGCTTAGAAGTATGTAGAGAGGTACTAAAGATGAGTCTAAAATTTTGGTTATATGTAGTAGGTAGTAGTATGTGTTCTAACTTTCTAAAATAGTTTTACATTTTACGCAAGTGATCCCTAGCTTTATTGTTTTAAATAGAACAGGCTGTATATTATCCTACTTTTATATATATATATATATATATATATATATATATATATATATATATATATATATATATATATATATATATATATATATATACAGATTGTTCAAATTCGAGCCTCACCATTGGGATCTTGTGAACCGTAAAAGATACGAGGATGGTTAAATTTGGACAAAGGTTATTATATATAAATCAATTAAACGCCTACCCGAGGGCAGCGTGAGCACTAGGCGGATATGAAAGTTGATAATGAGTCTGCTGCGAGTTCTGACAGGAAATAAGAGTGGAAACGAGGTCAACCTTAGCACTGGCAGGAAATGAGAATTGATATGACCAGTCTAGAGAAGTCCATAAACTTAATTCTCATAGATAAATGTGACACTGCCCCCCCTCTTCGTCGCGGTCGAATGCTGACATTTCGTGGTATGGCGTAACTCTGTGCATATGGACCACCTTTACCTTGCTCCTCGGGCTCCTCTGAACGCGATAGACAACGTCATTGGTCCTTTTGAACACCTTATACGGACCTTCCCATAATTTTTGTAGTTTGGGTGACCGTCCCTTGCGTGGTACTGGCTTGTAGAACAACGCCCGATTTTTATCTTTAAAACAAGCTGAATTATCTCGCACGTCATATCGGGTCTTCACGTGGTCACTTTCTACTCGTATATGCATTCCGACAGCAAAGTTGACAGTTTTCCTTCTCATCAATATGTCGAAGCTTTCTTCAAGCGAAATTCTTACGTGGTACTGGTTTTTCCGTGTAGTTTCTCTCGTACTGGTGTTTCTACTTTCAAAAATATCGCGGCGGGCCCTATCCATCATATCTACATCAGCTCTGTTCCAACAAATGTGTTCACTGACCTTTTTTCTAAGTTGGCTTCACATTTACATGGTCTTTACACCCTTCGTCTTATACTTCTCTCATAATTTCTTCTTCACTTGCTTCTGGTTGAGTAACTGGGTCGTCTCTTCCTCTCACAGCTCTCTTCACTGGAATGGCACTTTTACCACAGACGTTGCTATTTACCTCTATGGTGATTTTCCGCACTACCAGGTTACTACCAGGCGACATTATCATTTCTTCTCCGCCGATAGTCAGGATATTAGTGCCAAGATCAAGTTTAGCGCACCGACCCTGAAGTATGTCCAAGGCAATTATAATCGGTTCTGATATGAGAATTGATAGAGATAAGTCACATGCAAGTCTCGACAGGAATTCAGATGTTCCTGCCGCTGCGTGCAGCCATCTCCTTGCTGCCGTGCAATGATACCCCACACATACCCCCTTACTTGAAAACTCAAAATTTTGGGAGTTGCGCATGCAGAAATGTTATATTTGAATTCCACTCATCGAGACGAGTACGATAAGACCGCAGAAATGGGTGTCTAACCATACAAATAAAAAAGTTGGTTTGCGCCTGCGCTGCCAACCATACCTTTGTATATGTTATTTTCATAAAAATTAAAATGGTGGTCTATTATTTTGATAGCTTAGTCTAAATGCCTTTAAAAAATTCAAATTCCTCAGATTTTTCACTTCCGGTTGGCCATCTTGGTCGTCATCTTGAATTATGTCATCTCTTTATAAATCTCTTGCCATACTCTATCCATCCACCATCTTTGTTTTATCACTTTGACTCACCAGATTGTTTACTTCCGGTCGGCCATCTTGGCGGCCATCTTAGATTACGTTATCTCAGGATATAGCTCTTCGCTCTCTATCCAACTCGCCATCTTGTTTCGTGACGCTGACCTCATACGCAGGCGCAGAGCCTGGTGGTCAATGTGGTGGTTCCAGAACCGCCCATCTATACCTACTATATTTTTGCATTTTTAGATTCCGTATTGAATTCTAGACATTATATGACAAAAATGAAACATTTTCGAGTAAAATCGATTTTTTCCAAAATTTTCAAAATGTCACTCTTGTGTTTGATAAGATATATCTGCGCTGCTAATCAAAATCGTAGATTCTGTCTCGGTATGGACACTAAGGACAATTTGTTCTAAGTAAGGCGCAGTTGATGTTTTCAGTAACTTATACAGAGCGTTCTATACTAAGTGCCCAACTACTTATTTCATATATAACTTCATAATCTCAAATAGAACACCCTATATTTTTCTACTTTGTCTCTTTAAAATTTATTAACACTTCCTCATATCTATATCTTACCATTTACGAGATATATTGATTTTTATTTTATATGCTGCAGATCATACTTAAGTAGTTGCCTATTACCGAAAATGTCAAATAATTTTAACGGGTACTTCTTAGGACGTTCCATTGTAAAAAATTGTGAGTTTTAGTGAATTTTCTTTAAAAAAAAATCACTAATAAAATCTCGACTTTTGAATTGTGAAAAAAGTTCTTCCAATGAGCGCAAACTGGGCCCCCTGGAACTCATATTGACTTAAGTTCATCAGTTTAAATTATATATATATATATATATATATATATATATTGTTGCGTTCTACGGGTTTCTGATTTGTTGACGTACAAAACACAGTTTTTCAACCTACTAATTTATTATAATCAACTATTTTCCAACAGCAGTATCAACTAAAATATTTCTCTCTTTTACTAAATGACCATAAAACTATATTCCACTCTTCACCTTCTATGATCGCTTCTTATACACCAACATTTACTGCTGACTCGATTAATACTCTATGATTATTTATTCTACACCACACTAATTCAATACCGAACTAACTCACTCTATGTACCGTTCGTCTATTTATACTCTCCATAGAGATTCTAGACCTTCTACACTTTTCTACACCTGTGACTTCTCGTCCCTTTTAGAAATATCATTTCAGAGTGTTCGCTGTTACCAACACACTACAACTGACCATAGAAGTAACAAAGTCCATAAACTTAATTCTCATAGACAAATGTGACACTGCCCCCCCCCCTCTTCGTCGCGGTCGAATGCTGACATTTCTTGGTATGGCGTAACTCTCTGCATATGGACCACCTTCACCTTGCTCCTCGGGTTCCTCTGAACGCGATAGACAACGTCATTGATCCTTTTGACCACCTTATACGGCCCTTCCCATAATTTTTGTAGTTTAGGTGACCGTCCCTTGCGTGGTACTGGCTTGTAGAACAAGACCCGATCTTCTTCTGCAAAACCAGCTGAATTAGCTCGCACGTCATATCGGGTCTTCACGCGGTCGCTTTCTACTCGTATATGCATTCCGACATCAAAGTTGATGGTTTTCCTTCTCGTTAATATGTCGGAGCTTTCTTCAAGCGAAATTCTTACGTAGTACTGGTTTTTCCGTGTAGTTTCCCTCGTACTGGTGTTTCTACTTGCAAAAATATCGCGGTGGGCCCTACTCATCCTATCTACATCAGCTCTGTTCCAACAAATGTGTTCACTGACCTTTTTTCTGGGTTGGCTTCGCATTTACATGGTCTTTACACCCTTCGTCTTATACTTCTCTCATAATTTCTTCTCCACTTGCTTCTGGTTGAGTAACTGGGTCGTCTCTTCCTCTCACAGCTCTCTTCACTAGAATGGCACTTTTACAGCAGACGTTGCTATTTTCCTCTACGGTGATTTTCCGCACTACCAGGTTACTGCCAGGCGACCTTATTATTTCTTTTACTATTTCTTCTCCGCCGATAGTCAGGATGTTAGTGTCAAGATCAAGTTTAGCGCACCGACCCTGAAGTATGTCCAAGGCAATTATAATCGGTTCTGATATGACGGCGACTATGGCTCTCTGCTTTGCCTTCCTTGTCTCAATTTGCAGCTCGACGTCAGTTTCGCCAAATACCTGGATTCGATCATCACCGGCTGCATTTACTCTGTGCACTCTGTCTCGCTCTCATCCTCGCCATCTTGGAACCAGTCACTGCGAGTAATCGTCCTAGGTGCGCCTGTGTCGAAGACCATCTGGGTTTTATTACCGTTTACGTATTCGTTCATCTTTGATTTCTTTAATCAATTCCAATAGCTGGGCGTCCATATTGGCTGTTGCGCTACGTGTCTTAGGCATAGACGTACTTAAAGCTGGTACACAGTTTATTCTGTTTCAAGAACACACCCAGTTATGACTTATTGCTGACACCGATCTTCCAGAGATTCTAGAAATTTAAACGTTGTTCAACGAATATTCTGAAAAATATTTCTGCTGGCAGCTTGAAAATCCCACTTCTGACACCAGTTGTTACGTTCTACGGGTTTCTGATTTGTTGACTAACAAAACACAGATTTTCAAACTACTAATTTATTATAACCAACTATTTTCCAACACCAGTATCAACTAGAATATTTATCTCTCTTACTAAATGTCCATAGAACTATATTCCATTATTCCTTCTATGATCGCTTCTTATACACCAACACTCACTGCTGATTCGTTTAATACTCTATGATCACTTATTCTACACCACAGTAATTCAATACTGAACTAACTCACTCTATGTACCGTTCGTCTATTTATACTCTTCATAGAGATTCTAGACCTTTTATACTTTTCTTACTTATGGTCCCTTCTAGAAATATCATTCCAGAGTGTTCGCTGTTACCAACACACTACAACTGACCGTAGAAGTAACAAAGTCCATAAACTTAATTCTCTTTGACAAATATGTACAAATATGACAATATATATATATATATATATATATATATATATATATATATATATATATATATATATATATATATATATATATATATATATATATATATATATATATATATATATATATATATATATATATATATATATATATATATATATATATATATATATATATTTGTGTGTGTGTGTCACACCGATAACTCAAAAAATAATGGGCCGATTTTAACCAAATCTGGTGGGTACCTTCCTTTTGCAAATGGCTTGGATAAGTTCGTTATCCAGGAAAATCGGCCCAGTTTTTCCCGATAAGTTTTGTGTTTTCTTGTGACAGATTACAAATAAGGAAAAGCTAAGGAAAACTACCCAAAAAGTCCTGTTTTTCCAAGGCATTGCCGCTGCATACAAATCACATATTGTCATGGAAACATTTCATGATTAAGGGATTAAATCGCTTAAACATTCTCCTAATTTAAATGTTTGCTTCCAAATGCAGGCTAAAAACTTTCAATACGTTCTTACAAAAAAGTAAAGATCAGTCAAAAACGAGATGTTGAAACAGTCAGTTTCAATTAATACATACATTTATATATATATATATATATATATATATATATATATATATATATATATATATATATATATATATATATATATATATATATATATATATATATATATATATATACGCCGGTTTATATCACAAAAAGTAAACTACGTACCAAAACTTAGATCTATAGGGTGAAACAACAAATAGTTATAGGCATTTAAAGACAAAAAGTGTTGGGTGCCAGTGATGACCAGATAAACGCAGAAAAGCAAAATATTTTGTATGACTAACAAAACTTATTGTATGTTACAGACAAAGACTCAGTTGTCTGGTGCAAAAGGTCAAGAAATGTCAGAAAAATTACTTTGAACATTTGATACCTTGTCCTCTTAACACGTCAAAGTCGTGACTTGAAACGTCAAAATTGGCAACTGCTAGGCAAAGAACTTAAAGTTAATACGGGCTATGTAGAGAAAATGTCGCAAGAAATGTGTTTTAAGTTTCAGCGTCAGCCGTTCATTTTTCTAAAATATTTTTAGAAAAGTCACTTCAAACAGACCCTTTCTCGGGTGTTTTAGCAGTAATTTTAGTTATAGACTTTAAGGTTTAATTCACTATAATTTTTAGCCAATTTTCGTACAAGAAATTTGCTAATGAGGAGGCCCCTATTTTTAAATTTTAAAAAGTTTTTTTCCAAGGAGCGCGAACTAGGTCTCTCAAGAGCCATATCCGGCGTTAGTTTCAGTTTTCATCTGTTTACATATATACAGAGTGACGCATTTCTACGGTAAAGCTCAATATTACTGTTATTATACAAGATATGAGAAACAATTGTACTATACGTTAATTATAGGGTATTTTGACAGAATCTTATAAGAATTATTTCGATAATCACCTATGCCCCATAAGTCGTTGGCGATACAAATGCTCTTTTTTGTGTCGAACACTCCTTATATTATTGCATTTTTGCATTTTCTATAGAATTGTAATTAATGTTTGTTTCTGTTATTCAATTTTTTTTGCAACTTTTCAGATTTTTGGCACATATATAATGCAACCTAATGCAAATGACGCATTCAGAGACGTTTTTGTTTATGTTATTTCATAAAAAAATCGAGATGCCGTATCCGGCGCGCTCTCAAATAGTGAGTCAAATAAAAAAATAAAACTGTCGTAACTCAATTGCTTCAAATAGAACAGTCTGTATTATGTGTTTTAGAAGTGAAGGGTATAATAATATTTATTATTATGCCCTTAACATTTGTATTATTAAATTAGGGGTGTGTTTAAGTGATTTAATGCCTTGCAAAAACAGAACTTTTTGGGTAGTTTTCCTTGCCTTTTCCTTATTTGTAAATCTGCCATTAACGGGGACTAATAATTCGCAATTATTGCTCTACTCATATCTAGGAAGTCATAGATTCGGCGATAATCCTAAAACACTTAAACAAACATTTTCCCTCAGTTTTATTAACATGAAAATTCTTATGCCTTCGAGAACTACAGTCTTATTTTCGTCGATTAATTCTTTGTCGCTAAGTCATAGACACGTACCCATGTTTCATTAGTGGTAACACGATTTAATAAATCAGTATCTTATTTAAACTAGACATAAATTAACATCCCTTTCTGGCTTCTGGTCCCCATTTGGAGATAAATTTTGTAGATTTATTTTTCATATCTAAATTGACGTAATCTATATCATGGAAGTATTTGTATGGTACGTTCAATGCATCAAATATTCGTGTTAGCTCAACTCGGCGCTCTAGTAATATCATGCCAAAAACTGAATCGATAATATTTTCGTGGGATGTGCAGAGACATCGGTCTCCGTGGCTCCACCTCACCTTAAATGGAAAATCTACCTCTTTTGAAGCAGGTTAGCCAATATTTTACGATCGCTTATAAATGACAATGATCGTTAAGGGTAATAAGAATATCTTCTTAAATCTGTTTGCATTTTAATGCTTTTAAATGCTGGTACTTGATGATGGCTCGATACTCCATTTCTCTTATTTTTACTACACCGGTCGACAATTTTTTATTCAATTTTGTTAGGCGACTTTGCTTTGGCCTTTTGATGTTAGATTTCACAATGACATTTCCGATAACTTATCCTTCGTTGCTACGCTATCGCAATATCTTGATTGTTCCTGGAAACGGTCAACAAACCTAGACATGAACGTAACCTAGTTGAACTAACTGAAACAAATTTGTTAGAATAATCAGGTCAGATTATTAAAAATTTTGTAAACATCTAAAACAAAGAATTGTTGAAGACAGATACAGGATTAATGCCAAGTATATCATGAACGCAACAAATAAGGCAAAAGCAACCTGTAGTCGTGGCTGGAGTGTGTAGACTAAAATAAAAACCCTGTTTAATACCAAATAATTATACTTGCAATGAAGTGAAGAGGAGAAGTTGAATGAAATAAATAAATATTTCTTGAATATTTGTGAGAGTAAAATGATGAATGGAAAGAGGTCCGAAGCGGATTGAAATGGGATTGATTCTAGTCTCTTTATGGACCCACTTGACTTGAATTAATCAAACTGCAGAATACTGAAGCCTATGGGTTTGATGAGATGCCGGTAGGAGTGTTGAAATTTTGTAGATACGAGTTGATGGAGCCATTGCTTCACATCGTCAATATGTGTTGAAAGCTGGGATGCAGAATATGCTAAAGATTTCTCTAGTGATCCTTGTCTTCAAACGAGGTAATAAACGAAAATATTTCTGAGAATATAAATAAAGGCCGAAATAGCAAGTTTGTTTTTGGACTAGTCGAAGGCATCCGACAATGTATGTTAGCGAGTGCTGATTTACAAGATCGAGAAGATCGGAATACGGGGATTTCCATTGAGATTGATTGAAAGCTATCTCTCAGATCGTAGACAGTGTGTGAGAAGTAACGATTGGGAAACAAGACGGACGGTATGTTCATCATACCAAACAGTCCGCTATGAGGTGCCGCAAGGCTCTATTCTTCGACCACTGTTGTTCCTGTATCAAAAATCTTACGGGGAGGCTTCAGTACATGACTACTCTTTATGCAAGTACTTAAAGAACTTACCAGGAAACAATTTTAGACAAGGTTTATATATAATAATGTTTAGTCTGTCAACTTATTCGATTGAAGATTTTTGTCAACACAAGTTTTAAAAGTTTTTTTGTTTCCACTTGTGTGTGACAGGGTATTTTTGAATTTTGTCTGTTTATATTTGCCTGTGTTTTCCTTTCTGTCTGTTATTTTGCTTTATTTATATGACAAATTTGGTATGTGTATATTTTTAACTTGAAGTATTGTTGAATTTCTGTTTTGTGTTATGGATCACGGATTGTTAGATTTTTCTATTATTTTTTTGGCCTGGTCTGCTTGCTGTTGTGATTATTGGCTAAATAAAGCTTATTATTATTATTGGTTTGGCGAATAATTTGAGAATAAATTTTGACGTCTTAGGGTATATGGATGCATTCTAACTTATTTATTGGTAAAAACGAATAAAAGTGTTCCAAGTAGATTGGTCAAACCCATTTTATTTTTATAGATGATTAATCTTTATATCAACGTCAGTGTTACTGCAGCAGTAATCACGTAAGCGGAGAATTTTTGTATTAGAATTTGATAAAATAATTTAATTAAAAATAAGATTTTGTATTTTATAATACAATCACCAATTGAAAAATGGACTTAAGGTAATATTGGATATGATAAGTACTTTATTTAATTATTTTTGAATGTTTCCAAAATTGTATCAATTATTTTACAAATCATATATAAGGTTACTTGCGATACGTTGCCCAACGTATTAAAGTCAAATGGAATATAAATCTAAGCAATCTATAACATTTTTGTGCGAAAACAATAAGTACCTAACTTATTCTGTTATGTAACATAAACTTGCCTCTGTAAAACTTTTTCCCATGTACGTCAATAATATAAAGGAGTATATTGCGTATCATAATACTTCAGAGGTATGAAATATGCTACGATAATTATAATTACTCGTTTCCATATTATTTCCCATGATGTAACGGCAGCAGAGAAGACATTTTCTTATTACTAGATATTTCTTAATTTTCAATGAAAACATGGCGTATTGTTTCAGTTTTAATTATGTGAATACCACTATCTGTTTTGCAATCACAAACATGCAATTAAGGTATTTTGCTTGAAAAATATATAAATTAACACTATTAAGGAAGATGCTTAAGTTACCATAGATGTTTCGAACAGTCTCGGTGGGTTAGTTGACCTACTAAGACGACAAACTAGGTTGAAAACCACATCCTACGTATTTATTCCCTCATCAAAAAATATTTTATACGGTCAAACAAACTTGCATTTAAAACCTGGTAAAGCTGTTGTAATTGTCGTAGTAAAGTATCAAATCTTACCCATGAAAGAGGTGTAATATGTCGCATTGGGCAGCTTAAAGGTTTCTACTGTTTTCGCTAAAAAAGGAATACTTAGCAAAATGTTGAGTAGTAAGACAAGAATGCTACCAACGTTAAATAAGATAGATGTAACATCATCACCATCACAATCTAAAGGTAATACCACCTCGTCGTCGCAACTATGACTCTCTGTCTCCAGCAATTCTTTTAATTTCATTAAAAGTTATGCACTTCATCAGTTCAGCCAGGCGTTCCAAAAACATCTCTCTAGGTTTGCCTTTTTTTCTTCTTTCCAGATATGTCTTTCATTTCTCTGCATGTCTACAAAAGCTTGTTGTTTAGTCTTTATGTTTTCGTCAGCGAGAGTCGACTTTTCTGACCCATATACTAGAATATTCCATACATGTAACCTGTGAAATTTTCTTCTCAAGTCCAAGTTGAAATGTTTATATGAGAACAGTACAATTCGTTAACACATTAACCATCCTGTGTAATAATGCTTTCAAGGTATGTAATCTTTTCTACTTGCTTAATTTTTTTCAGTTCATATCCATTTTTGCATGCGTTTGCATACTTATCTTCATTATTTTTGTTTTCATCATATTAATTATTAGCTTCATTTTTCTTAGCACGCTATCCAATTCACTGACAAACCTTTGTTGTTCTTTTTGCATTTCTCATATCAGTGCCCCTTATGCAGTAAAACTGATGTCCATTTATTTAGACTCCTACTGCCATTTCTTCTAGCTTATTTACTGTATATTCTATGATCAAATTAAAATAATTGACGATAATGGACATCCTTGCAGATACATACATACATAATACATTATATGTATGTATGTATATATATATATATATATATATATAATATTTAGTTTCATATTCATTCATACCTATTAAAGTGCTCTGATTTATTTATTTGATACTCAACATAGACACACAGTAATTATCCGCATAGAGCCGATACATGTTTGTAATGACAAGCGCAAAGTTGACTTTTTCTAGCTTTCGATGTTAAAAAGCACATACACATAGCTATACCTTGCTATAAATAACAAAACTGATTTAATATATTTCCCTTTCTTGCGAATTCTTCGTTCCAATTACATACATCAAACAAATTACGTATATTTTTAAAGTTGTAATAAGGTAATGAAAATAAGTGCAATTTGGAGAACCCAGTTCATCACAATGTACAGTTTTTAGGCCTGACGATCGTTTTGCTAACAATGTTTGCGTCATCAGAGGGATGAATAGACTAAGCGAATAAAAACTAGAACTACTATTTATATATTAGTTGTCAAGCAGTTGCAAACAGCGTCCTCCAGGAAGGTATAGTGACAAACCCCCACAGTTGAGTCTTAAATCCCTGTAATTAAAATTACATATCTTCTTTTGTAAAACTGTGTGTCGTTATCAAATATTCCTTCTAAGAAGGATACTCTAATTATTAGGATAACAGTTTGAACAATGAACTACACAGAACCGAACCTACTCTATTCATCGAAACATTTTTGTGCAAATTTCTAACGATATATATGTATATATATATATATATATATATATATATATATATATATATATATATATATATATATATATACATATATATATATATATATATATATATATATATATATATATATATATATATATATATATATATATATACATATACATATACATATACATATACATATACATATACATATACATATACATATACATATACATATACATATACATTCGTAACCATCTAACTGTCGCGACTACCAGAAATTTTTTATAAGCTTGAGATTTTCTTTATCTACATAATTGTTATCCGAAATATGCTGAGCAATACATGATTTATCAATACTGCCATATCTCAGTTGTACTAAATGTTCTTTAAATCTAGTTTCAGTAGTTCCTTCAGTTTTCTCAACATACTTAACCTATTTCATAGATTCTTGACGCTTCTGTGGTTTTATCTTTATCCTTTGGGTTACCTCGCTAATTTTTTAATTTATTTATTTTTGCGTAGAAAAAGTTAACTGCAAATGGAGTTTCTTAAAAATGCTAGGAAAGCATCTCGTGATTCGCGACTAAGAGTGAACAGGAAATGCATAGATGCATAAATGCAATGTACGCACAATTGTTGGCCAGTGCCTTGGCTTATGTGATATGCCGGGTGGTGCAACAATAACTCCTCCGGGGCCAGATAGAAAATTCAGGGGTCTAAATTTTCAAGGTGATTCTCCAAGGGGATTTCTTCCAGGGGACTTTCTTGTTGCTTTGAAAATGTTGCGTTCTTGAGCTTCAATTGCTTTGTAGTCTCCATTTCTAGTTGTTGCTCCCAGGACCATAATTGTATACAAGAGAATTGATCACATGCTGGTAGACATACTCATACTGAGAGGCTGAACTTGGGCGTTGTTGTATCACTGCGAAGGTCCTTTATCCGTTTGTTCACACTTATCTTCTGGTTCCTTCACTTGTTGAATACTGACAGAGTGGTGTTTCCAAACCTTATATTTCCATGTGAGCATGACCAATTGAACTGCACAGGGGACTGACCTGATTCATTGTTTCGCTTTTGCAGAGGTAATCTCTAGGACAACGGCTTGGGATAGTGTGAGTTCTAACTTCTGGCTACCATTGTTGAGGACTAGTTGCGAGTATTTGGAATGGGGGGTCATATTAAAATAATTTTGACTAGGACCTTGTTTTACAGGAAATGCACAATGCACAAGGGTGAAAATAATTGTAGGGATAGACTCGACTAATGAAATTTTAAAGGCAAATACTAATGTATAGTTTTTATAATAACTTTTTATTGTGGAAACCTCCTTGTATAAAGCTACACTATTTGTATCAAGTTTGTAAGGAAAATTAGTCACAAAGTGCCCCATTCTTTTAAATCGTACTAATAGTCATTAATAAATCTAATATGGATGAGTGCATGGTGTTTAATTTGACAAGGCTATTTCATTAACTTACATTCTGAAAATACTTTTAATTTAGTAGTTTCTGTAATTAATTGTAAAAACACAATCTATAGGGGCATAATGTGTTATTAAAATTTACTTTTGTTCAAAACCTAAGGAGGCCAATCACAAATGTTTTTTTAAATATTTTATCTTGACTTAATAGTATTGAAGCTATATTATATTTTTCTATGGTTTGCTGCATTAATATTATTTGACTATGAATTAGTATTTGTGTATAGAGGATGTGGCTGAAACAGGAAATGGCGTTCAGACAAATTTTTTTCTCAATGTGATTACATTTTTATCAGGTATGTTAACTACTTCGGAAGGTCTTTCAAATTTAGGGTTGTTTTTATTGCGATTATCTACTTTAGTGTACACCTGCGTTTGATCTTTAAATAATTCAGTATCATTTGCTTTGCTATTGACGTTAGAAATTGATCTGAGCTCGTTTTCTCTATTAAATCTTTAATCTTTACATACAATATTTTTATTTTATTTTTGTGTGAAATCAGATAGTTTTGTAATAGCTTTTGGTGATCACTTATGTCAAAAATATCCCTATTTGATGTGGTTAGTGCATGAATGCTAAAAGTGCGTAATTCATTAGGTATGTTATGGGTTCTTTAGAGTAAGATTACCGTAATATTCTAATATGCTCAATTAATGTTGAATGTAGTCTTTCAATAGGACCGTTAGAATTTGGGTTTTTAGGTGTGGTGGACAATTGGAATGACTATATATGGTAATTTAGGGTGATTTACAGAATTTATCTGTACTATGTTTGTTCGGGTATATTGAGAACCTGGATATTTTTTTTACATGTTTTCTACTTGCTCAGAACCTGTTTCAGTCTGCATCTCTACATAACTGTTAAAATTCGTTTTGTCAAAATTACGGGTGTCATCTTCAGGAATTGGATAGAATTCTGGCTGAAATGAATTATTTTAATAATTTTCGCCAAGGACGGGATTTTATTGTTTAAATTCGTTTTGAATTTCTTGGTGGTATAAATGGGACTGTGGTGGATTTGTGTTAGGTCTATTAAAACCTCTTGAATGAGTAGTGAAATTTCTAGATGAGGTATCCATTGGTTCAGGCTTGTAATTTTGCCTAAAATTTGGATTTGAGCGTGTATGCAATGCTGAATTTCTTTTGCAGATATGTGCATTGGTGTTGACTTATACTTTGGTCTAAAATTGGGATTTAGCCGTAATACATTTTTCGATGACTGCTGTGGGGCTGAATCCCGTAAATTAAGGGGTGATCTATATGTGGGCTCTTTATGCAAATATCGGGGGTGCAAAAATGCGGAACGTTATTTTTATTATTTTGTTAATTGGGTACATATTGAGAATTTTTGAGTAAGAATCGATTTGTTACGTTAGTTAATAAATTTGGTGTTTTAGCATTATTTGTTGGGTTGTAGAGATATCTCATTTGTTTTTCTCCGTACTCAAAATTTTCCTCTTCCAAAACAAGTGACATTGCTTGCTCTAGATGAATCGGTTTTTGTAATCGTATTGCCAGTCATAATTGACCACTCAAACCATGTAAATAAGTTTGCAGTGCCATTTTATCGTATATTTCATTTTTGACTAGACTAATACCTTCGTTTGCAATGGTTTATCTTAATTTTGTAGATAAAAGACTACGTGAGTCTTGTATTCTCATACCAAATTGGTACGGTGTTTCTTTCGGAGCGGGCTTTAATTGCGTAAGATCCCTAGCTAAAGAATCTTCGTCTATTTGATCGCCGAAGTATTGTTAGCTGCTTAATATGAGGCCAATTTGTGACATCCCTACTTCCTAATAATGTTTTAGTTCTACCTTTTAATTTGCTTATAACTATTCTAAGTATCCATTGATTATTTGGATTATCATCATTTGTTCTATCAACAAATGATGTAAAAAAATTCACATGCTGAGATAAATAAAGCTAAAGTATGCTGATCCCCATCGTATGCGGGAATATCATTAATGTGATAATTTTGTAATTGATTCGCCACTAATTAATTTTTCTCTTAAATTAATTTAATGTATTAAATTATTATATATTTTTTTAGGAATATAAATTTAGGAGGTCCTAAATTTACTCTATACTTTTATTAATTAGTTTGTTAAAATATTACTGATTTTGAGTCAGACATTAATCGATTTTGGCGTAGGTTGGACAAGGAAAATAAAATAAAGAAACAATGAAAGCACTATTACCAGTATGAAGTTCAACACCGTGATCTTTCTTATTTGCTTCAGCATCATAACATACAGCAAATTAGACCAACTTCGTAGGCAGAAGTTCCGTATCAAACCTTTTTCTCTTATGATCGCTCGCGCACTCACTGTCTTTTATTTTAAGTTTACTACCGGTTATTTTTATTAACTTAGACGATGTTGTTCCCTGTTGAATTCTGTTGGTGGCTCTAAGTTTTAAACGATAAAAATCAAAGTGCTGGTTTTTGCGACGTTGTCAAAAGAGCACTAAACTCATACTACCGACTGCGCCACTACGAGTTGTACTTCAGAGCAACTTTATAAATGTTAAATTTATTTCACTTAACTTACAATCGTACAGTTATTAATATAATATAAATTAAATGTTGTAAAATATAAAATATTATTGTGAGTACTCTAAACTGTTAAGGCTGGAGAGAAAACACTAACTAACTTGAAAATTAATTATTACATATATTTATAAACTAACTATGCTGATATGTTAAACAATAAATTATTTGATTTGTAAATGTCCCAGACGCTGACTGAACAGGAAATGCACATATGCATAAATGCAAGGTACGCACAATTGCTGGCCGATGCGTTGGCTTATGTGATATACCGGGTGGTGGAACCATAACGCAGTTTAAATGATAAGCAGACAACAGTTCTGTTCTTAATTAATAGCAAATTGCATTTTATAGATATATTAGTCATCAAAAATAGAGGCGCTTTAGCATTTGACATCTACAGGATCTAAGGAAACCACTACTGTGACTTATATTTCGATTGTATCACACCATAATTTTCCACAAAAAACAGGTAGTTTGACTTTTCTGGTTAATAAATGAATATAGTTTCCCTTAAATGAAAATAAGATGCAACAGAGAACTTGAATATATTAAAAATGTAGTTAAGTATAATGGTTACTTTGTCTGCTTAGTCGAAAATTGGTCAATAAACATAAAACAAAGAAAATGTTAGTGGAATCTACGACTTTTAGAAAAGATAAAATAGACAAAACCGTTGTCTGCTTACCAAAACCGCGAATCACGAGAGGGTTAATAGTATTTTTAAGAAAGCCAATTCACAGCTAACATTTTCTACAAAAAATACATTATAAAATTTGATACGCAACCCAAAGAATAAAGATATAATCACAGAAATGTCGGGAATCTATGAAATAAGCTGCAGGGATTGTCAACTTAAATATGTTGGGCAAACTAAAAGAATTATTGAAACTAGATTTAAAGAACATTTAGCGCAACTGAGATATGGCACTATTGATAAATCATGTATTGCTCAGCATATTTGGGATAAGAATCGTCATGTAAATAAAGAAAATCTCAAGCTTATCAAAAATGTCAGGCAGTCGCGACAGTTACATGCTTACGAAAGTATATGCATATATATATATATATATATATATATATATATATATATATATATATATATATATATATATATATATATATATATATATATATATATATATATATATATATATATATATATATATATATATATATATATATATATATATATATCTAGAGAGAGAGAGAGAGAGAGAGAAAGCGCTGTCCGCAACTGCTTGACAACTGAGATATGAGTAGTAGTTATAATTTTTATTCTCTTAGTTTATTCATCCTTCTGATGACGCTAACATTGTTAGCGAAACGGTCATTAGGTCTAAAATTTGTATTGTTATGAATTGGGTTCTCCAAATTGAACTTATCAGTGCTCATCGCTGGTTCAAATTTTTACTCATTAGGTAGTGACTTGATGTTGTCGATATTTTTGTTGCATAGAGTCTGCTTTATTGCTGTTATTGGTTACTTATTTTATTGCTTTAATTGTTGTTAACGTTCTTCTTGTTATAGGTTGATTCCATTTTTATGTTAAATGTGGAAACACATCACATATACATTTTAAAGATTTTTATCAGTCATTTTTATTTTTATTTTTATTTTTAAAGAAATTTTTGATTAAAATATCATAACGTAGCAACGAATTTTCATCTGTGGTTGTCATGATTGCGAATAAATGAATTCAACTTCTGCTGTTTGATGGTGCTGTCAAACAGCGGATCCGGCTATAGAAAGGAAAGAAACATTTGTGAAACTAGACAAATAGTCTCTACGTCTATATTTATGTCTGATTTACGTATAGATTGAGAATAATGTCCCATCCCTCCGAATTAATACAGATTTCTTTATTGTATGCTACAATATTAAGCTTTCCAAATTATCAAATGCGTCGCGCAGCGTACAAAACCAATATTTTTTTTTAATTTAATATTACTGGCTGCGTTATCTCAGGCCATTAGCACATTCATTTCCAATCCTCCATTAGTTTACTAATTTTCCAGACAAAGTCAACTTCTCGTTGGCTCGCCCAGGAATCGAACCCGGGACCTCTCGCTTAGGCCGGCACCTAGCAACCTGCGCCACGAGGGCGTCTACAACCAATAATTGTATCACAATTCTTCTCAATTATTTTATTCTTACTTTAGAAGCTTCTTTATTAAGGGAACAGGCGATAGCTTAATCTAGAAACTCATATAATAATAAATGCTTTTGCCCGCGGACATTAAACATTGGGTTTAATATTCTTGTATATGTAACTATTAAATTTTTATAGATTATCTGGCATACGCTATAACCACCTAGTTGTTTCGTTTAGTGTTCCGAGATCTTGACGACGAAAATCATACACCTAATTATTATGTTATGAATATAATTATTAGGTGGAAACTACTTGATCCATTTAAAGGCCATTATAAGTCCTATATCTGGGCTGATAGCGACCTTGACTTTTACTGGAATTATACAATGATTAGTTTGTGTTATATATACACTTATATAAAATTTCTTTTTATAATTTTTAAATATTATATGTAAATTGTCTTGTAAAAAAACCAAACCTTGAATATATTAAGGGGTTTGGGGGCAAAAATGTGAAAACAGATTAAGAAAGACTTGATTAATGATATCAGTATACATATTTCAACTTATGCTAGAATATAATATATATACTAGAACAGGTGTAGCACCTCTAGGAAACACGGGAACCCTATAAAAATAAAAATAATAAAAAATATTATCTGAGTAACTCTGATCTACAGAAAGTAAAGTATATGCACAAATTATGCCAATTAGCGGCCTTAATTGAGGAGAATACGGTCGTCGGCGACTGACACTATGTAGCCAGGTTTAAATGGCCCCTTTCATTTTATTTTGCCAGAAAAGAAAAAGGTCCGGACGCAGCAAGTGCGTTGTTGTCTAATGGTACTGAATTTACAAAATATATTCTGAATCATAAGAACTCAATTTTACGTCCACATCGTCACAACGTGTGGAAGTATCGCATCGGCGACAAAAATTTCAATTTTTTTTTGCTTAAACGTCCTAAAAAGTATCAAAACATATAGAAAACATGATTTGGGAACGAAATTTTTTGTCTGTCGGTCTGTCTGTTTGTAGCCACGATAACTTTAGAACGAATTGAGATATCGTCTTAAAATTTGGTATAAAGCTAGCACTCGACAAACGAACGATTCGGATTGTTTTAGGTAAAATCGCTTTAGGGGGTAGAAGATGAATTGTGAGGTGAATGGTAAAAATCGACATTTTTATGGAATTTTTATTTAAAAAAATTCACTAATAGAGAGGTATTGATGGTGAGACTTTGCAAAAAAAATTTCAAATGAGCGCGAACTAGGACCCCTAGAACCCATATCTGGGGTCAGTTTAAATTTATATATATATATATATATATATATATATATATATATATATATATATATATATATATATATACATATATATATATATATATATATATATAGGCTGTTCCACGTCGAGTAATGTATTAGATTATTTCCGAAAATATTCATTTTTGAGTGCTGAAAATTTGTATACGGGGGTTTCCGAAGATGCTTTATTTAATGGAAATAATTTCCAAAATAACGGACTTCCGGTTGCACCGTAAATATATATATATATATATATATATATATATATATATATATATATATATATATATATATATATATATTTAAACATCGTTATTTCAAATAGAACACTCTCTATATTATTGCATTTTTAGAATACTTATCTAATTTCAGGTTAATAGTTATTAGATTATGTTCTCCCTATCTTCAACTGTCTTCGAGTTATGTCAATTTATTTGAGAATTCTGTTCAAGGGGAGGCTGACTTAATAAAGGTGATTTTATTTAATTTGTCAGACACGTTCCAAGGCCATTAATCTTCGACATGATTGTGAGAAAAAATTGTTTCATATACAGGGTGTTTTTTAGGATGTATTAGAATTTGGTGTGCTTTAAACTACAATAACTCATTTATTTCAAATAGAATACCCTATATATTACCTTTTCATTGAATAGAGCAGATAATTCTCTTTCAAACTGTTTTAGCATTTTCTATACCTAAAGTTAACACACACACACACACACACACACACACACTTCCTTGAAAAAGGCCTCACTAGCTACCACAATTCAACTTTCTAAGTTTATCGAAAATTGAGTTATCCAAGTTTGAAGGATTTAATAAAAATTCACTACCATAACGCACTTGCTGCGTCCCGAACTTGTTCGTTAAAACTCGAGTAACATAACATTTTAGGCTTTATTTATTAGAAAACTTTTAATTTAATCTATCATCTGGTATAGTTTTGCTGAAATAAAATTAGGGGTTGAATATGTGGGGGTGGAATATTGTTGACAAAAATTTCAAATTTTTTTTGTGCTAAAATGGCGTAAAAAGTCTCGGACCATATTGAAAACTTGATTCCGGAACGAAACTTTTGTGTCTGTCGGTGTGTCGGCATGTAAGTCTGTCTGTTAAAAGGGGCAATAACTTTCGAACGAATTGAGATTCAAATTTGGTATCCAGTTAAAACCCGACAAAGGAACGCTTCGAATTGTTCTTGGGTAAGATCGCTTCAGGGGTGATTTGGTGAAAACTGACATTTTTTCAATTAAACTCGAGCAATATAATGTTCCAAAAGTTTATGGGTACAGACATACAAATATTTTCTTGGTGGTCAAGTCATGGGCCCCAAATTCATTCCATGAGAATGTCTTTCTGAAGAAAATAAATTATCACAGCTATGTGGAAGTTATGACTCAATTTGCAGCATTATTTTATTAACCTACAAGCTTCAATTTTGGTACATAATTAAGTCTTTATACTAGAAAGGGAAAACATTGCTGAACATTGAAAAACTTACCTACAAGAATTGTATCAGAATTGTAGAGAAAATTTAAGTCTATATAGAGGAGATAAACCCAGGTGATATAGGGTAGCCCGTTTTAAAGAGGAATTTGAGCCCTTAAAGAATTCAAACAATGAAAAACTCCTAGTGTAGACGAATCAGCGGCAAAATCGTGGTGAAGCAATTAAAAAAGAAATTTTTCAACTGATCGCGGAGTATTATAGATCGGAGAACTGTCAGTCAGTTTATGAAGGGTAAATATTTACTGTTCCAACAATGGTTAACGCGTGAAAACTAAAAGCAGGACAGTCATGTAGCAAAGATTATATTAATCATATTGTAAAACCGAATAAGATGCAAATTCAATGAATACTAATGAAAATCTGGATTGGATGGATAGATGCATTATTCTCAATCTATACAAAAATCAAAGTACCATAATATATATAGGCGGATGTGAACTTGAAGCTAAAATAAAGGTAGGCGTCCGGCAAGGTGGCCACTATCGACATATTTGTTCAATTTATTCATAAAAGATACAATGAACGGATTGAAGGAAAAGACAGCGGGAAGCAAAATGAAGAGACGACGGTTCTATTTCAGATATGCATTTGACATAGCGCTGATAGAGGAAACGGAAAATAATAGCAAACCACGCTTGATGATCTAGATGGTGTACTAAGAAGAATTAAACTAAAAAACAATATGACAAAAAGTAATAAAGATAATAAAGGTATTATTGCAAAATGAATAAAAAGTTGAACGACCAACAACTAGGGCAACTACAAATGTTCATGTACTTTGGAAATATTATTACAAATAAAATTTTGAGAATGAGGCTCACAATGGCCAAGCAGGCATTCAATAGACGAAATACTCATTCCACTAATACATATTTTAACTTAGACCTGAAGGAGAGACAAAAATGGCGAAGACAATGTACACTAATAGAAGATAGAGGCTGGCAAAATTTGTAAAATACCGACAGATATGTACTTGGAAAAAAAAAGAGGTGGAAAAGACGAAAGCTGCAGGAAAACCGGGCTCTACTGATGAAGTTCAAAAGTTACAGTGAACGTGCTGCTGGAGACAGCGGGTCATAGTTGCGACGTGAAGACTTCACTGGGTTTAGACTGCGATGATGATAATAAATAAAATCTATATAAGGGCAACATCTGTATCAAACCATCAAATTTCTTGAATCTCAGAGGTAAAATTTTTTAAAGATGATTTTTTGGTAAAACTATTTTGATTAAGGTGGTTAACGAACACTGACTCCAAGTTACCCCTATCTAAGCTTTCGAATTTCGAATACCTTGGAAACGAACACTGCATCAGGGCCTTTAAAAGCATTCATTTTGGTGTAGGTATAGGCAGGTTAGATTAAAACATCGTATTATAATTTCATCTCTAGTTACTACCAATTTCCCCAAGCCTACTTTATGAAAATTTGCAAATAATCGTTGACACAACAAAAGTAGATTGTTTAAAGAAGGACACATGTTGTAAAGACTGTTAATAAGTATTGACTTGGTAATAGGACGCACCTTTACGAAATAATTACAATGTTATTACATTAGTAACAGTGATTCAATCAAAACTAAGTACCTGCAATGAATTAATTAAGTACCTAACCAGGCACTACCTAACTATACATATAGGAGTATGATACAATATCTTACTGTAATTAATGAAAGGATGCTACATTTTTGGGGTAACGCTTGTACGTAATAGGAATAGTAGGTAATAGATTATTGATATAATTAAATACTGTCAGTTTGTTTATAAAATAGCACATACAGTATACACCACATTATAAGAGCACTTCGCACTGGCACTAAATCTGCTCTTAGTTTATAAGATAAGAAATTTTCCTAACACAGCATCAATGTTTATCTTTTCTATTTAGGGGTGGTGTTATTTATTTTAATGTAAATTAACACACATAGCAAATAGCAATAATGTTAAGTGTTTTCGGCATTACCAAAGGAGTCTGTGAGCTACACTAAAAATGCTGAGAACTTGGATAGTTAGTTCTAAAACATGTTTAAAAGACTTCTTTTGGAAAAGAATTGGTACAGCCCAGCAGAATTTACTTTTTAATGCTTTAAATAGGGTATTATATTGTATGTTTCGACAGATTATTGGTTTTTTTATTTCTTAATATTTTAGAATTTTTAATTTAATTTTGACACTATTCCAGCGAAGCAAATATGCACAATTTTGTTAGTTTGTATTTTGGGTAGAAATAAAGCTTATCATTATTAATAACAGATAATATATAAAAATACTTTGAAACTAATTGAGAAATAACTTATAAAATTTAACTTACATCAAATTAACCTTACTTAACAGGCCGAATAGCTCGGTTCGCGAGGTGAGTAACCTCTAGAATCGGACTAGGAGGTCGCGGGTTCGAGTCCCGTATTCAGGCAGTCGGTCTTTTCCACTCGAATGTGGGAAGGTCGGCCTCTGATGAGTTATAGGTGGTGTCCTTTGTCTATATGTGTGTGTGTGTGTGTAAGCTTTCCCCGCACAAGTCTAAGACTTCTTGGTGCGGACTTCGTCTTGTGGTGTTATTATAACATAGTATTTGTTTGTTTCAGAAATAAAGTGCGGTCACCCCGCAGTTCCACTTAACGCTAGGATTACTCTTAGTTCTCCTACACTTGCTCCCGGTTCCATTGCGACTTATCGTTGTGACGAGGGTTACGAAACTTTCGGTAATACTGAAACCACCTGCTCTTCTTCTGGAAAATGGGTGGGGGAACTGCCTTTTTGTGGTAAGTATATTTGCTACTTTTAAGGGTTAACAAAATTATAGAAATACTCAATAACAATTACACTTAACACCGGAACAGCTCGTCGAAAAGACAAAGACTTTGAGTTGGGTTAAAATTTCTTAAAATGTTTGCATATAACCCCTTGGAGATCTGCTGAAACGTCTTGATCAAATTGAGCCTAATTAGCTAGGTAAGTAAGTAAACTAAGTACCTATATTTTGGCATAGTACACAGGATGTGGCACCAAGAACATTATTCAGCTGAATATTAATAACTACACGCATTTGGGTTATGAAAATTTATTATCGTACCTCCTTGATATAGGTAGCCAAAGATTATAAAAAAAAATCGCAATGCGTGCGAATTTCTGGTGGTACGGTAAGATTTCAGCAACCCGATTATTTTAATGGAACATGTATTTGCATGTTGGGTCTCCGATTTATATTTTTGCTACATGTTTATTAACATACCAAGTGCCAAATGAGTCATGACATCAGGTGGGTTTATTTTTCCGATTTTCTTCATATACTTTTCTTCTAAATTAATTTCCTTTACGTAATATAACTCCTCCAGATAGGGTTTCCAGTGCTCAGCAATATATTTCTTTTCTAGTAGTAAATCGTTGACCTTGATTACTTTACTGTTTCTTTCGGGTTTATGTTGTAGTCTCCCCATTTGCTGATAAGCTTGAATTGGCTGTTCCTTTGCATCCACATTTATTTATTGTATTGCTTATTTCTTCTTAATATTTCGTTATTTATTACAGTCTTGTATTGAATTTAGTATTGCTGATGTCATCTAGGGTTTCCTTGGTTCTAGTTTCTTCTTGCTCAGTATTTTTTACGCCGATATTCCTTCGCTGAAAATTACCCTATTGCTTTTTTCTTTAAACTTGTTCAGTTCCTTTGCGTCTTTTAGTTTGTGCACATTCAATTTCCTTCTTGCATTACCTCTATTATTTGTTAAGGTGTTTTTGCATTTTGATAATACCATATCATGGTCACCATCTCTATATCTGCACCAGGATATGCGTAGCTGGAGCTTAAACAAATTTCTGTGGCATTTGTTTGGAATAATAATATATATTTGATGCCTTCTTGTGTCCCCTGGTGCTTTCCATGTATATGGTCTTCTTTTGTGTAATTCAAACACTGTGTAGTTAGGCCATTTTCCTCACATAAATCCATTAGTTTTCTGTCTCTTTCATTAATTTCTGCCAGTCAATTTTCCCGCACAACACTTCCCATTTGTTCGTCTACTACCGCAATAAAATTACTCATTATAAGTAGGTACGCTTGGACTTGGAAAACCCAAATCACCACAACATATCTCTTTAAAGACCTGACAATCAGTTCTCTAACAAAGTTAGCGTCACCAGAGCATAAAAAACAGGAATTTTTCATCCTCTGCTGACGCTAACTTTGTTAGTGAAACGATCGTCGGGTCTTTAAAAAGATGTGTTGTGATTATTTGAGTTCTCCAAGTGTACTTATCAGTGCTCATCACAGGTTCCAATCTTCACTTACTCCCTCATTATAATTATCGGATCCTATTTCCACTGTGTTACATATTTCTTTTATATTATAATACATATATTTTACTTCTTCCTCCTTGATTTCTGATGTCAAAAAGTACATAAGTATCCTATCGTTGACATGGTATGCATTCCTTACTTTATCGGCCCATTTGTCCTTAATAAGGTTGCGACCCCATTCCTTTCCTTCTCTTCCACTACATATCATTCTGGCATTAGCATTTTCTAGTTTCTATTTTCGGATGCCTTAGTTCCGACATGCCAAGTGTGTGTATATATATATATATATATATATATATATATATATATATATATATATATATATATATATATGTCCAGGTTTTCATTTTGTTCTTTGCTTCTTCCAGTTTTCCTGTTTTTAATAAGCTTATAACATTCCTATGTTCCTATATTTTACATAGTTTTAATGGTTTTTTCACCTGACGTTCTAGTTGGGGGGGTTGAATGCAGGATTTTGCATGATCACGGTCTGGGAAGCCTGACCGCGTCTTTTCCCACTAGGTCCTTATTTACGGAGGTCAAGATGTTCAAAAATGTTTCGAACTTTATCTATCATGTTTGCTATTTTGGGAAATGGGCGTCCAATGCGGTGGTTTTCCGTTTCCTTCCGGCCCCTTTATGAGCAAGAGTGAGTTTTGCGATAGAAAGGAAAGCAGGTAACGTGAAAATGAATATTACGTAGTGTAAGAACATGGAAGAAAGATGTTTGTTGGACAGAGGCATTAGCTGTCACTGTTAACGCCTTTTAACACATGTAGGAGATTCCTTGGACCTAATATTTTCAAGTCTTTAAGCTACAGAGGACATGGGAGCATATTTGTAGCTATATTGAATATATATATATATATATATATATATATATATATATATATATATATATATATATATATATATATATATATATATATATATATATATATATATATATATATATATACTAACTGCTGCTCTGTTTTTGAAATTAAATTCTACTGACATTATTGTACTGCCGAATCCCCCAAATTTAGGTAAATTTGCATACATTTGATTATGTGTAATACTGCTCTAAGGTAATTATTTGATTTTTTAAGGAACGAACATCGCCTATCGAAAACCAGCCAATCAGTCGACAACTGTGAGAGGAGGTAGCGCCTTGAACGCTAATGATGGTGAGAAGAGTACCGACCATGATGGAAAAAGATGTTCAGAGACTCAGAAAGAAGCCAGTCCTTGGTGGCATGTTGATTTGCTGAAACCCTACTCTGTAAAAGTTGTGCGAGTTACCACTCGGGGATGTTGTGGTCACCAACCCCTACAAGATCTTGAGATCAGGGTGGGCAATAGCAGTTCTGATTTGCAAAGAAATCCGTTGTGTGCATGGTTTCCTGGAACGATAGGTAGGTGATTAGAGTTGTAATATAAATTTGTAAAACAACAAAATATCATGCTACTTCATAAATTATTTGATATAATTATGTTTCTGGGAATATTATATTTTTCATACTTATATGTGGATACATAATATATATTGTACCTATTATATATGGGTACGTAAATTTTTTTGTAATGACGGTTTCAAAATTTTACAAAAAAGAACATCACTAACCAACCTAGACGAACTAAAAGTTGGCACCTTCTATAAGATGATGAGAGACATAAAATAACAATGACAACTGTAAAAACGTCAACAAAGTTTTGCTACCATTTTCCTCTGTTTTAAATGATTAACCTGCACTGAAATTTGAAATAAATTTCGTCTAAATTATTCAAAACTTCTGATCCATATTGTTCATTTTTTTAAAAGTCAGCTGATGGTGGTTGTACTTATCACCAGTAAATGTCTGTCAGACATGTCTCTTGCTGACTCATATCTAACAAATATTCGGTTTAGCACGCCACTGGTGTAATATATAGTTTACTTAGTTCCTCTACGTCTTCATATAGCCTCTTATATCCACTCCTCGATATTCTGTTTGCTTAACTATATTTACCTAATTATGTCTGAAGTAATTGTCATCATATAACTATCTGCTCTGATATCCTTTTCAGACAGGAACTGCAGTTTTTTCTCCATAAGCTTTTTAAACCACCTATTGTCAGACAAGCACTCTTACAGAGTTCAAGTAGGGTGGTACTTAAGATTTGCCAAATTAATAAAATTGTCTTTAGCATAATTTTCATTATTTCATTGGAAGCGTTCTCCTTCAAAACCTTATTATCTCTTCGAGATGAAAGTACGACTAGGTGGTATTCTGATGTACAAAAGTTTATTTGTGCAAACCCTTTAATCACAACTTCAATCGTCACAAATCATGAATTGTTTCCAGCAGCCTCTGTAAACGTCAACCGAACATTAAAATTTCGCGTGTAGTAAGGTTTTTAAAAAATATTCTTATTTAAAACGCCGAAAATGTCATTTAATCCATTAACAGAATTTGATAGGCCGAATTACTGAGTTTGCAAGGCGAGTAACCGGCAGAGTTAGGAGGTCGAGGGTTCGAAAACCGTATTCAGGCAGTTTTTTCATTCGAATGTGAAATAGCCAAACTCTGATGAGTCATCATGCATGCTGTACTTTGTCTACATGTATAAGTGTAAGCTTCCGCGCACAACTCTAAGATTGAAGAATGCAGAATTTGTCTAGGGGGATGTTACTATATTATTGATATGCGATAGTTACTATACTCATTTATTTATAATACTAAATTCTGGAAAAAGATGCATCCGTTCTGTACCTAGAGCTTTTTTGTGGTTATATTTTAGAATACCTGAAAAATAATTAACAATACTTTCTGAAAGACAAGTTTAAACACAATCTATGTAGACTAGTACCTCATGTAGCAAGGTAAAACAAAAATGTATAATAACTTAATTGAAAAACTGAAACATCAAAAGTAGATAATAATACTATAATAATAATAAAATGGCTCTGCTCAGTTCTTGCGTAAATTCATTATTATATCTTAATTAAAAAATAAAACACATTATATACCACTAAAACTATATGACAAAATACAAATGTAAATGCCTACCTTCTAGCTTTACAAGATGTTTTCAAACGTAATCCTTCACAGTTACTTCTCAGCTGATCAGGAGAAGGGCCGGAGGCCAAATCTCTACTTGCATATTAGGTCGGAACAGATTTACTAAGTTAGGGCAAGGCAATCCATAAATGTGACACATATTTTGTTGCTTCAAAGATCTAAAATTCTTGCATTTAAAAAAAGTAACATTATTGGAAAAATATTTGGTAAACATTTATATTATTAGATATAGGTAATTTATAATTTTGTTCAGTCATTATATCCATTTGGCTTTGTCAGAAGAGACATATTCTAATCGGGAATTTGTTTTTCAAGTCGGCGTATCAAAGTTTTTTAACAGAAATTCGTTTCAAAACGTTCTGAACCCACAAATAAAAAATCCACTGTGTGTGTGCATGTGTGTAGAACGATTTTGGAGACACACTAAGTGTTGGGAAATAAGCTTTGGAGATGTCAAATTCGCTGCCTCTAGTCATTTTCGCTAAAATATCACGATTAGCGGCCACTTCGTTTATCTATAATTATTTGATAAATACGATAATTAGAGCCTCGGTGGTTCAGTGGTAAGAACGTGTGCCTCTGAACCGAAGGGTACCGGGTTCGATCCCAGAGTCTCCTTTTACCTTTTCAGTACATACTGTACAATTAACATCAACCGAGGTTCTTAAATTGTATTTGAGAAAGTTGAATGTCTGCACTGTATCCATGCGATGTTGGGCACGTTAAAGATCCCTACCCTCCTTACAGAAAGGCAGCGGTTTGGCAAAATTTCCAGGATAGCGAGGTGAAATTGCTCCCTAGCGTCCGTTATTGGCCATAGTCGCGGAAGTAGACCGACGTTAAAAAATATGGTAATTTTCGAAAAACCAGAGATAATAATATTATTTTTATTACATTAAATTATTAGAAATGTAAACCAAAGTCTGTTTAGAAAACCAATTTTACAACAAAACTACTCCTAGGTGATTTCTTGCATTTATTTTGTTTTTAAATTTTTTCAAAAACATGAAAATGCGTTTCGTTATTTGTTTATCAGACGCCATAATAAAAGGTGTATACAACAGAACTTGATTTGGCTGCAGATAGCATTCGACAAGGTCGAAGACAACCGGAGTCTATTTGTTTTATAAACTATTTCGTAATTAAACATTTTCATTCTTTGCCTTCACTTAACACATAAAAGTATTATTATAGAAAAATTTGTTCAAGATCTAGTTATATTAAAATAATATATTTTACGAATCAGCTACTTATTTTTTTAGTTTCGTAACAGTATGCTAAAACAAAATTTTCTGTTTAAGTGAGTTATCGGTTAAGAAGAAAAATATTTTTCATTGTTCTTTTTTGCTGGCGGAATAAAAGTTTCTAATGATAGAATGTAATTGTGGTAGAAAGAGATAAGTTTAATCACGAATCCATTGTTATTCAAGGAGAACCATTGCAAACTTTCCACAATAAATACAAAATGTATTTCTTGATAGCTGCTATAATTTTATTCTACTTGTTACTAAATTATAGGTTCACATATTAAATTGGAAGAACATAATTTTAATTAAACATATAGACCCAGGGATACAAAGAGCTCCTTCTCTTAAATTTATTTATTACTTAATCCTTGAAATACTTGTGGTCTTTGTAAAGTGCGTTCAGTACTTTACAATGCCATAGCATATAATGCTTGCAATAGGTAATTAACATATTATTTAAATAAAAGTTCCCTTACAACAGTATCGAATTTACCTTTTTTGAAAAAATCAAAAGTTCATTATGTGAATATACTGTAAAAAAGTAATAAAAAATTGTAGTTACCCAAATAATGACTATGCTTGTAACTTGTAACTGACTAAGAAGAAACAAATATATATATATATATATATATATATATATATATATATATATATATATATATATATATATATATATATATATATATATATATATATATATATATATATATATATATATATATATATATATATATATATATATATATATATATATATATATATATGTTATAAGGTTAAAAACATACTCGTACATATTTGCATTGTAACAAAAATCAGGTCAGTTTGAAAAGTCTAGGCGCAGCGAGTGCGTCATGGTAGTGAATAAAAATGATCTCGTACCCCAAACATTTATCAATGTTATCAATGTTTATAACTTTTTTTGCAACGTACAAATCCAGGTCTTGGTGTGTAGTTTACTTCTTATAACGTCAACCTATGTACCAAATTTGGTACCGTAGGTTTGTTCCTTTTGGAAATATTTTTTTTCCGAAAGAACACTTCAAATTTTCTCGGAAAACCTTGTCCGATTTTCCAGAGTAACGAGCTTATCTAAGCCACTTACCAAAGGAAGGTATTTGCCACCTTTTATTAATATCAGCCTATTATTTTTTGAGTTATCGGTTTGATACCCACACAAATATATTATATATATATATATATATATATATATATATATATATATATATATATATATATATATATATATATATATATATATATATATATATATATATATATATATATATATATATATATATAATGAAACTGACCCCGGATATGGGTTTTAGGGGTCCTAATGCGCGCTCATTTCAAGACATTTTTTCTAAATTCAAGAGTCGGTATCTCCCCATTAGTGTATTTTCTCTACGAAAATTCACTAAATTATTACAATTTGTCAACAAGCCAAACATTGGACAACCCTCTATAACAACAAAAATATTCTCATTATCCTATTTTAAGCGAATTTTCGTACAAAAAAATTCGTTAATGATGAGTTTCTGAATTTAAGACTTTTCTTCAAATTGTCACGAATTGGGATTAGGACTTTTAGAGCTCAATCCCAAGGTCAATTAAAGGTAACAAAATTTATGTTTAAATATATGTAGGGATAATTATATTTAAACCATTATTGGATACACTTACGTGTTTCGTTCTTATTATAGAGGGTGCGCGATTTTGACCCTCGACATCATTGGTAACTCGGAAACTGTAAAAAGAGTCGATTTAAAACGTCAAAATTGGTGATTTTTAACAAAGGTTCTGGGACTGATGCAGCAAATATTGCATTAAATGTCTTAAACAAGGTCCTATATTAATGTTTTAACTGTTACTCTCCTTCATTTAATTAAATATTTGCAAAAAATGTATCTGAAATAAAAATTATTTGTTATAAATAACTCAAGACCGTAGAAAATTCACATATAAGCTTACACCTTGCATTTTTCCACACTTGTCATGTTCTCTGACCCAGTTGTAAGGACGTGTACTGTATCAGGAAATAATTTTTTTCTAACGGCGCTTCATATTTCCTTGATCTCTTAAAAATGGCTCCAAAAAACACAATCTCATATATATATATATATATATATATATATATATATATATATATATATATATATATATATATATATATATATATATATACAGGTTGTGGGATTTTAAGCCCCGAAATCAATGGAAACTTCGAAAGCGTAACAGAGACACACTTGGCTTAATTAGACAACAGCTGCACAATTACAAATGTAACCGATCAGAGGTACTCACAGATTTTTAAAAAGTTCCATAGCTTTCTTTGTTTCTTTAACGTCGGCCTATTTCCGCGACTATGGCCAATCACCGACGCCAGGGAGCAGTTTCACCTCAGTATCCTGGAAATTTGGCCGAACGCCTGCCTTTCTGTAAGGAGGGTAGGAATCTTTAACGTGCCCAACATCGCATGGACACGGGACCGATGGCTTTACGCCCCCTCCGAAGGGCGGGACGTGCAGACATTCAACTTGCTCAAATACAATGCCAGAACCTCGGTTGATGTTAATTTTACAGTTTGTACTGAAAAAGTGAAAGGAGTACCCTGGGATCGAACCCAGTACCCTTTGGTTCTAGGGCACACGTTCTTACCCCTGAACCACCGAGTTTCGTTCAAAGATAATCAATTTTGTTTTGTTTTTTTCTTTTTTCTAAGAAGATGGTGCTCATAGTACACGATTCGTGATCAACTTTCTTAATAGTGTTTTGGACAAAAACTGGATTGGTACTAGTGGACCTGTGCAGTGACCTTCGAGGCATCACTTATCCATTTACGTCCGAAAAGTACGAGATGATAAAAGCCACTGACGGCTCCTTGATGTGCGCATGCGTCAAGATACTTCAGGAAACTGTCCAAATAGGAATTAAAATTTTTTAATATTACTTGAAAGCAGTTGATTGTATTATAATATACAGACTCTGTATAGTTATTAAGGTATCATGGGCATTATTATGTTACCCAACAATAATGAATCAATTTTCAGATAAGTTAACATATAATTAATACCCTAATTGTTATTTATAATACCCTAGTGCGTTATTGTCAAATAACAGAGCCTAGAGTATTATTTTAAAAAACTTACACTTCACACGTTTTGAAAAACTTACAGTTCACTTTAGCTGGTCAAAAGTCAATTTTAATAAAGTCGTTATCAATGAAAATTAGGTATAGCCTTTTAAAGTTAAAAACTCTGGACGCAGCAAGTGCGTTATGGTAGTGAATTTTCATAAAAATGTTTTTTTAAATAGCAAATATGTTTTTTTAAAAAAGCAGGCACAAAATTTGGTTACCAGTATAATCTATATATTAGAAACAATGTGCCATGTTTCATCAAAATAACTTTATTGTTTGAAAATGTATAAAAATTTCCGAAAGTAAACTTAAATTGTTCCCGAAAAAACTGGTTTTATGGTCAACCTTATAGGTTAATAGCAAATTGATTCAAAATTTGAAGCATTTAATGAAAATTCGCTACCATAACGCACTTGCTGCGTCCCGAATTTCTTTTCTTACAAAGATGTATTATATTTCGATGGAAAATACAAAAATGCAATAACATAGGGCGTGTTCGATTAAAAAAATCACAAAAAAAAAAATTGAATCACCAACGACTTATGGGCCACACTGTAATTGTGGAAATATTTTTTAAGGTGTAGCTTAAGACACCCTACAATTAATGTATACAACTTTTTTTTGTAACTTGCATAATAACGGATATATTGCGCTTTAATGATTTTTTACGAAAATTCGACAAAAATGATATACCATTAAACGATAAACTCTATAGCCAACACTACTGCTAAAACATCAGAGAAAGGGTCTATTTGAAATGAATTTTCTGGGAATATTTTAGTAAAATGAAGGACAATGACGATTCAAACTAAGAGTTCAGGCTTTGTAAAACATTATTCTTGAGACATTTTCCTTCCATAGATCATATTAATTTCAGGTTCATTGCCTAAATATTAACAATTTTGACGTTTAAAATCGCGACTTTGACGTTTTGAGGAAAACCCAAATTTGTTTTTCTTTAAATGCCTGTAACTTTTTTGTCCTTTAACCTACAGCGCTAAATTTTGGTAGGCAATTTACCTATAATGATATAAACCCGTGTACCGACGCCAGGGAGCAGTTTCACCTCAGTATCCTGGAAATTTGGCCGAACGCCTGCCTTTCTGTAAGGAGGGTAGGAATCTTTAACGTGCCCAACATCGCATGGACACGGGACCGATGGCTTTACGCCCCCTCCGAAGGGCGGGACGTGCAGACATTCAACTTGCTCAAATACAATGCCAGAACCTCGGTTGATGTTAATTTTACAGTTTGTACTGAAAAAGTGAAAGGAGTACCCTGGGATCGAACCCAGTACCCTTTGGTTCTAGGGCACACGTTCTTACCCCTGAACCACCGAGTTTCGTTCAAAGATAATCAATTTTGTTTTGTTTTTTTCTTTTTTCTAAGAAGATGGTGCTCATAGTACACGATTCGTGATCAACTTTCTTAATAGTGTTTTGGACAAAAACTGGATTGGTACTAGTGGACCTGTGCAGTGACCTTCGAGGCATCACTTATCCATTTACGTCCGAAAAGTACGAGATGATAAAAGCCACTGACGGCTCCTTGATGTGCGCATGCGTCAAGATACTTCAGGAAACTGTCAAAATAGGAATTAAAATTTTTTAATATTACTTGAAAGCAGTTGATTGTATTATAATATACAGACTCTGTATAGTTATTAAGGTATCATGGGCATTATTATGTTACCCAACAATAATGAATCAATTTTCAGATAAGTTAACATATAATTAATACCCTAATTGTTATTTATAATACCCTAGTGCGTTATTGTCAAATAACAGAGCCTAGAGTATTATTTTAAAAAACTTACACTTCACACGTTTTGAAAAACTTACAGTTCACTTTAGCTGGTCAAAAGTCAATTTTAATAAAGTCGTTATCAATGAAAATTAGGTATAGCCTTTTAAAGTTAAAAACTCTGGACGCAGCAAGTGCGTTATGGTAGTGAATTTTCATAAAAATGTTTTTTTAAATAGCAAATATGTTTTTTTTTAAAAAAGCAGGCACAAAATTTGGTTACCAGTATAATCTATATATTAGAAACAATGTGCCATGTTTCATCAAAATAACTTTATTGTTTGAAAATGTATAAAAATTTCCGAAAGTAAACTTAAATTGTTCCCGAAAAAACTGGTTTTATGGTCAACCTTATAGGTTAATAGCAAATTGATTCAAAATTTGAAGCATTTAATGAAAATTCGCTACCATAACGCACTTGCTGCGTCCCGAATTTCTTTTCTTACAAAGATGTATTATATTTCGATGGAAAATACAAAAATGCAATAACATAGGGCGTGTTCGATTAAAAAAATCACAAAAAAAAAAATTGAATCACCAACGACTTATGGGCCACACTGTAATTGTGGAAATATTTTTTAAGGTGTAGCTTAAGACACCCTACAATTAATGTATACAACTTTTTTTTGTAACTTGCATAATAACGGATATATTGCGCTTTAATGATTTTTTACGAAAATTCGACAAAAATGATATACCATTAAACGATAAACTCTATAGCCAACACTACTGCTAAAACATCAGAGAAAGGGTCTATTTGAAATGAATTTTCTGGGAATATTTTAGTAAAATGAAGGACAATGACGATTCAAACTAAGAGTTCAGGCTTTGTAAAACATTATTCTTGAGACATTTTCCTTCCATAGATCATATTAATTTCAGGTTCATTGCCTAAATATTAACAATTTTGACGTTTAAAATCGCGACTTTGACGTTTTGAGGAAAACCCAAATTTGTTTTTCTTTAAATGCCTGTAACTTTTTTGTCCTTTAACCTACAGCGCTAAATTTTGGTAGGCAATTTACCTATAATGATATAAACCCGTGTACCAAATTTCGTTGCCCTTACTTTGTTAATTCCGGAGATATGAATTTTTTTCGATTTTTTTGAAGGAAAACACAAAATTTTCCGGGAAAACCTCGGCGGATTTTCCCGGCTAACGAACTTATCCAAGACACCCGCGAAAGAAAGGTACTCACCTAATTTTATCAAAATCGGTCCATTATTTTTTTAGTTATAGATGTGACACATAAATATTTAAGCATATATATATATATATATATATATATATATATATATATATATATATATATATATATATATATATATATATATATATATAAACATATAAAGTCTGAAACCGACCCCCGATTTGGGTTCCAGGGGTCCTAAATAGCGCTCATTTGAAGAAATTTTTTCAAAATTCAAAAGTCGAGATCTCCTCATTAGTGAATTTTTTTTAAAGAAAATTCACTAAAAACATACAGGCGAATTGAGAACCTCGTCCTTGTTTGAAGTCGGTTAAAAAAAAGCAAATAAAAGGTATTTGGGCTTGTCCGGGATTTGAACCTGGGAGCTCCCGCACTCTAAGCGGAAATCATACCTCTAGACCAACGAGTCAGTTGTTGGAGCTTTGTTTTAATGTCGTATTCCAGCGGGCGTTTTAATTATTTTAGTCATAATTAATGTTTAATCATTTATTTATATAAAAAAACTCGTTTTTTGGTCAACCTTATAGGTTAATAGCAAATTGAGCTATTTAAATATTAAGCATTTGATCAAAATTCGCTACCATAACGCACTTACTGCGTCCAGAATTTTTGTTCTTACATCCATGCATTATATTTCGATGGAAAATGCAAAAATGCAATAACATAATAACAGATATATTGAGCTGTATTGATTTTTTTTTACGAAAATTCTACAGAAATTATATACTATTAACGATAAACTATATAGCTAAGGCTACTGCCAAGCATCAGAGAAAGGGTCTATTTGAAATGAATTTTCTGGAAACAATTTATTAAAATGAAGGACAATGACGGTTGACACTAAGACTTCAGGGTTTGTAAAACATTCTTCTTGAGACATTTTATTTCCATAGCCCGTATTAGATTCAAGTTCTTTTCCTAAATGTTGCCAATTTTGACGTTTAAATCGCAACTTTGACGTTTTGTGAAAAACCCCAATTTATTTTTGTTTAAATGCCTATAACTTTTTTGTTCTTTGACCTACAGAGCTAAATTTTAGTATGTAACTTGCCTATAATGATATAAACCCGCGTATAAAATTTGGTTGCCCTTACTTTGTTAATTTTGGAGATATAAATTTTTTTCGAAAGAAAACACAAAATTTTCCGGGAAAACCTCGTCGGATTTTCCTGGCTAACGAACTTATCCAAGCCACTTGCAAAAGGAAGGTACTCACCAATTTTGACGTTTAAAATCGCGATTTTGACGTTTTGAGGAGAACCCAAATTTATTTTTCTTTGAATGTCTGTAACTTTTTTGTCCTTTAACCTACAGAGCTAAATTTTGGTAGGTAACTTGCTTCTAGTTATATAAACCCGCGTATGAAATTTGGTTGCCCTTACTTTGTTAATTTTGGAGATATAAATTTTTTTCGATTTTTTTCAAAAGAAAACACATAATTTTCCGGGAAAACCTCGGCGGATTTTCCTGGCTAACGAACTTATCCAAGCCACTTGCGAAAGGAAGGTATGTGCCAAATTTTATCAAAATCGGTCCATTATTTTTTAAGTTATAGGTGTGACACATAAATATATATATATATATATATATATATATATATATATAATATATATATATATATATATATATATATATATATATATATATATATATATATATATATATATATATATATATAAACATATAAAGTCTGAAACTGACCTCGGATTTGGGTTCCGGGGGTCCTAAATAGCGCTCATTTGAAGAAATTTTTTCAAAATTCGAAAGTCGGGATCTCCTCATTAGTGAATTTTTTTTAAGAAAATTCACTAATAATTGGGGCACATGAAACTTCCACGCTATATGATATAGAGGTAGAACTGGTGTCATTGTACTACGGTCAACTTGGCGTTTGTTTGGAGTGCACATTGCTACTCTCTGTGTAAAAAAAAGTCTGGACGCAGCAAGTGCGTTATGGTAGTGAATTTACATAAACATATTTTTAATAGCAAATATGTGTTTTTTTTAAGAAAGCAGGTGTCAAATTTTGTTACCAGTATAACCTATATAGTAGAAACAATGTGCCATGTTCCATCAAAATTACTTTATTGCTTGAAAATGTACAAAAATTTTCGAATGTAAACTTAAAGTATTCCCGAAAAAACTGGTTTCTTGGTCAACCTTATAGGTTCATAGTAAATTGAGCTATTCAAATTTGAAGCATTTAATTAAAATTCGCTACCATAACGCACTTGCTGTGTCCCGAATTTCTTTTCCTACAAACATGCATTATATTTTGATGAAAAATGAAATAACATAAGGCGTGTTCGATTAAAAAAAAGATTCGTATCACCAACGACTTATGGGCCTCCTGTGATTATATAAACATATTTTTAAGATGTAGCTCAAGACTCCCTATACTTAATGTACACAATTTTTTTCGTATCTTGTATAATAACGGATATATTGTGCTTTATTGATTTTTTACGAAAATTAGACAAAAACTATATACCAGTAAACGATAAACTCTATAGCTAAGACTACTGCCAAAGCATCAGAGGAAGGGTCTATTTGAAATGAATTTTCTGGAAACATTTTAATAAAATGAAGGACAATGACGGTTGGAGCTAAGACTTCAGGCTTTGTAAAACATTCTTTTTGAGAAATTTTGTTCCCATAGCTCGTATTAGTTTCAGGTTCTTTGCCTAAATGTTGCCAATTTTGACGTTTTAAATCGCGTCTTTGACGTCATGTGGAAAACCCCAATTAATTTATATTTATGTCCCTGTAACTTTGTTGTCTTTCAACCTACAGAGCTTAATTTTTGCAGGTAATTTACCTATTATGACATAAAAATTCGAACCAAATTTGGTTGCCCTCACCTTGTTATTTCCGGAGATATAATTTGTTTTCGAAAGAAAACATTATATTTTCCGGGAAAACCTGGGCCGATTTTCCTGGCAGCGAACTTATCCAAGCCACTAGCAAAACGAAGGTATTCACCAAATTTAATCAAAATCGGCCCATTATTTTTTGAGTTATCGGTGTGATACATACATATATATATATATATATATATATATATATATATATATATATATATATATATATATATATAAACATATATATATATATATATATATATATATATATATATATATATATATATATATATATAAACATATAAAAATTGTGAAACTGGCCCCGGATATGTGTTCTAGGGGGCCTAATTAGCGCTCATTTGAAGAATTTTTTTCTAAATTCAAAAGTCTGGATCTCCTCATTAGTGAATTTTCTTTAAGAAAATTCACTAATGTTAAAGGTAATTTACTTACATTGGAAAAAGGTTTATATCCTTGGAACATCTTGAAGGAGGTAACAAAAAATATGTTTACACTATTTTTGTTTCATATGAATGTTTTTTCCACTTCCATAGTTATATTAAGGGAAGTGAGTATTTAATATATTTTTAAGCATTGTTTTCAATTCCAAATTGTTTTCGTTATGTTTCCCGGGAAATCCCGCGGCTTTTTACTTCATATGTAAATAGTCAGCGGCTTTGGCTTTAAACACCTGGTAAAAACGGGTTCTTCAGATTTTTAGCGAATGTTCACTAAAAGGATTCTCACTGGGAGAGGAAATAACTTTGGAATTTTCGATTTTTTTTTAAATGAGCACGAATTAGGTCCTTTGGAACCCATATCCAAGCTCAACTTCAGGCTTTGCGTAATAGTAATAATAATAATATATTTCGAACATAACTTTTCAGTGTGTTATACGATCAACCCTAAGCTTTTGCTTTAAAATACATACATATAATGTATATATATATATATATATATATATATATATATATATATATATATATATATATATATATATATATATATATATATATATATATATATATATATATATATATATATATATCTTTTGGAATGTTGCACTACACTGTAATCACTTTTAAATATACACTTTATTTGTTTGCTGTACTTTCAGTGATTTGATATTTATTTACGTGGACTGCAGTTTCGAACCGTCCTGGTTCATCATCAGGACGCTACAGATTTTTGCAAATATTTTAATTAAATGAAGGAGAGTTATAGTTAAAACATAAATACATGACCTTTTTCAAGATATTTCATGCAATATTTTTTGCATCAGTTCCAGTGTTAAAAATCACCAATTTGCTAGTTTTAAATCATTACTGTGGCATTTTCATAAGTTAAACTATTAAATTTTAAAAGTAATTTTTCTTGTGCTTCTTGGTCTTTTTGCGACCATTCAATTTAGATCCGTATACACTAGACAATAATATTATTGTTGTTCTCTGTTTTCAAAATTACGACTGAAATTATGGGTTATCGTGAGTCTAAAAGACACATAATATCAAAGAATGACTGCCTAATTAATAATAATTTTTTATTCGTGCTGAAGAAAAACATCATTACTTGTACATTATTTTCAGTTTGATTTAGTGTTCAGTCTGTGAATCAAAAACACATTATTAGTTTGGAAATATTAACACAAAAAAAACTTAAGATAAATGGTAATAAGTGAAAATTAAAACGTCGAATTAAAAGAAAATCGAGGTGGCCCCGGAACACAACTTTCTATCATGTAAGACAGACGTCACTAACATAAAAATAAAGTGGGATTCTGCATTTAATCTAGTTCCCAGGCAACAAATATCAGATAGTTAAATTAATAATCATTTTGTAATCTGTTAACAATCTTTTGCAAAATGTCATAGAATCAATACACATTGAATGAGTTAGGTATTTAATATACGGAGAATGCAGTTCTAATTCTTTAGCGTCGGGAAGGTGTTAGGCTGAAAAGATTCCCAAGTTCTTCAAGTACTTTTGTGGCTATTGATAGAATATTTCTAGAGACGGGAACTTTTTTACATCATACCATTGAACATTCTTGTATACGCTGCATCCGAACACCAAATTTTGAAGAAAATGTTTGTAATGCTGTCGCAAAACACCCACGTACTAGTGTTGGATGAATAGCTGCAGCGTTGCAAGTTCGAAAATCGACGGATCATAGAGTATTAAAAGAACAGCAGTTGCAACCATATCATTTAAAATTGCTAGATGAACTTTCACTGCAAGATCCAAACTCTAAGTTGAATTTATGTAGTTGGTTCAAAGGTAAACAAAATGAAGACAACGTTTTTGTAAATGCGATATTAATAACTGACGGGGCATGTTTTACGAAAAATGGTGCAATAAACCCACACAATCTGCATGAATGGAATGACCAAAATCCATGTGCTACCACTGCTAATCATTCACAATACCAGTTTAAAATCAACGTTTGGGCTGGAGTTGTTGGTAATTGTCTCTTGGGACCAATTGAGCTACGACAGCGTCTGAATGTGGCTACTTATTTAGATTTTATTCAAAATACCCTTCTAGAATTACTGGAGGATGCTGATTTGGCTATGCGAAGAGAAATATCATTTATGCACGATGATGCCCCACCAGATTATGTTTTGCTGATACGGCAATTTTTAAATAACCAGTTTTCAAGACGCTGTATTGGACCTGGTGAAAAGGCACCAGTAAAATCGCCTCCAAGATCACCTGATCTTCATATGCTTCACTTTTACTTCTGAGGATTTATGAAAGGCAAGGTTTATGCTACACTGAAGAAAATCGACAGGAACTATGGGAAGGCATTTTGCATACCTCGGATCTTGTTCGCCCAGATGCATCAGTTGTGTTTGGGGCAAGGCAGTCTCTTATTCGTCGCGTCAGCTTATGTGTAGAAGTTAACGGCCAACAATTTCAGCATCTTTTCTAATTAAAATTTATATTTTGTATTATTATTGCGATTTTAGTTACTGTATTATTTTCATTTTGACGTTTTAATTTTCACTTATTGTAAGTTATCTTAAGCTTGTTTTTGTTAATAATTCCAGAATAATAAATTGTTTTTGATTCCAAGCCCGAGATTAAATCAAATTGCAAATAATGTACAAGTGATAATGTTTTCTTCAGCTCAAATAAAAAATTAGTATTACTTATGCAGTAATTCTCTGATATTATGTGTTTTTTGGACTCAGGATTGCTAAATATAGATTTTTTTTTGTAGAACTTCAACACCATGTATGTATGTATCAACAAGGGTCTAAATGTTATAGGACAAACTCAAATTTTTAGCGCGAGGTACCAGCACATGTATGGTTTTGAAGCATAAATTGGATACCTGTATATTTATAATTTTATGGTGAAATAATAATATGTGTTAGGATTTGAATTCAAATATTAAATAGTTAACTATAGCATACTTTCTTCATTGCAGTGCACATCTGGAAATATAATCTAATGTTAAATACATAGCTTAACAGACATATATTTAAGCTTAAGTTGATTATAATTTATTGGAAAAGAGATAATTTTCCAAGATAATGTCAGTCTGTTCTATTAGTGAATTTTCTTAAAAAAATTCACTAATGAGGAGATCCCGACTTTTGAATTTTGAAAAAATTTCTTCAAATGAGCGCTAATTAGCCCCCCCCCCCCCCCCAGAAAACATATCCGGGGTCAGTTTCAATTTTTATATGTTTATATATATATATATATATTTATATATATATATATATATATATATATATATATATATATATATATATATATATATATATATATATATATTATATATATATATATGTATCAAACCGATAACTCAAAAAATAATGGGCCGATTTTGATTAAATTTGGTGAAAAAATTCCTTTTGCAAATGGCTTGGATAAGTTCGTTAGCCAGGAAAATCTGCCCAGGTTTTCCCGGAAAATTTTGTGTTTTCTTTCAAAAAAAAATTATATCTCCGGAATTAACAAAGTAAGGGCAACCAAATTTGGTACACATGTTTATATCGTTATAGGTAAGTTACTCACCAAAATTTAGCTATGTAGGTCAAAAGACACAAAAGTTATAGGCATTTAAAAAAAAAATTGGGGTTTTCCTCAAAACGTCAAAGTGGCGATTTAAAATGTCAAAATTGGCAACATTTAGGCAAATAACTTGAATCTAATACGCGCTATAGAAATAAAATGTCTCAAGAAGGATGTTTTACAAACCCTAAAGTCTTAGTTTCAATCGTCATTGTCCTTCATTTTACTAAAATATTTGCAGAAAATTCATTTCAAATAGACCCTCTCTCTGATGCTTGGCAGTAGCCTTAGCTATAGAGTGTATCGTTTAATGGTATATAATTTTTGTCGAATTTTCGTAAAAAATCAATAAAGCTCAATATATCCGTTATTATATAAGATATGAAAAAAATTTGTATATATAAATTATAGGGTGTCTTGAGCTACATCTTAAAATAATATTTCTACAATCACAGGATGGCTCATAAGTCGTTGGTGATACAAATTTCCTTTTTTTTTAATCAAACACGCCTTAAGTTATTGCATTTTTGCATTTTCCATCGAAATATAATGCATGTTTGTAAGAAAAGAAATTCTGGACGCAGTAAGTGCGTTACGGTAGCGAATTTTGATCAAATGTTTCATATTTGAATAGCTCAATTTGCTATTAACCTATAAGGTTGACCAAGAAACGTGTTTTTTCGGGAACACTTTAAGTTTACTTTTGGAAATTTTTGTACATTTTCACACAATAGAGTTATTTTGATGAAACATGGCACATTGTTTTTACAATATAGTTTATACTGGTAACCAAATCTGATGCCTGCTTTCTTAAAAAAACACACATATTTGTTTTTAAAAACATTTTTATGAAAATTCACTACCATAACGCACTTGCTGCGTCCAGAATTTTATAGATTAGTCTGATACATCATCTTCTGGATCTCAAATTACAAATTATAAACTCGAGCTGCTATTGTTATAGTGTTGTATAAATTGGAAGTATGATTGAGTAACAGTAAGGAACATTATATGCGGATCACATTATAATTTAGACCAATTTTACGTTCTTAGGCACAATCAATCACGTAAAACACTCGCCAAGAATGGTCAACTACTGAAAGCAAGATTGTGAAACTTTGTGCCGGTTGACTGCATTGTTTCATTTTGCAATAAACAATTTGTAAAGAAATTGTTTGAGACATTCAGATAATCGTTGCATGAAAATAGTTGGCGGCCCTCTAAAAAATAAATCACAGGAAGGAAAATCGTTTTTATATAACTGAATAATAAAGTCTATCGATTGAAGTGCGCGCACTATTTTATTTTCTGACGGTCTAATAGTCAAATAAGCTCGTTTAATGTAAAAGTTATTAAACACTTACGCTTTTTAGAAAAATTACTTTTCGATTAGCGCTAAAAGGAATGAAAATGTTTTATTTAAGAGAATTGGGGATTATTTGCAAAGTTTATACCATAAATATCTGTCGTCTTTAGGCCCCACTATAAGCAAATAATGATGTATAAAATGTGCAAAAAAATGTATAATGCAGGAATTAGTTATGGTAGTTTAACACTTAAGAAACGTTGAATGGGGAAACATAATGTTTAAGTAGGCCTGTCAGCAAAGTTGGTGTAGCCAACAAAATTAATAAATGTAAAAAGAGTAACCTATTTATATGTTTATTTTAAAGGTCCTAAGAGTTGTAGAGGTTTCTTACGTTGTCAGTTTATTATTAGTTCATTTTCGTAGAAAAATTTATGACTTTTGAATTTCAAAAAAAATCTTCAAATGAGCGTGAACTAGCACACCTTGAACCCATCTCCGAGGTCACTTTCAATTTTTATATATTTGTTTTTATTTCTTTTAACGTCAGTCTATTTTCGCGACTATAGCCAATCATCGACGACGCCAGGAAGCAGTTTTACCACACTATCCTGGAAATTTTTCTAAACCTCTGCCTTTCTGTAAGGTGGGTAAGGGTCTTTAACGTGCCCAACATCGCATAGACAGGGAATCGACGGCTTTGCGCGCCGAAGGACGGAACATGCATCCATTCAACCTGCTCAAATTCCATGCCACAACCTCGGTCGATGTTAATTTTACAGTATGTACTGAAGAATTGAAAGGAGTGCCCTGGAAATCGAACCCAGTATCCCTCGGTTCAGAGGCACACGTTCTCACCACAGAACCCCCGAGGCTCTAATTTATATATAATAATAGACCGATTTTGATCAAATTTGTCAAGTACCTTCCTTTTATAAGTGGCTTGGATAAGTTTGTTATCCAGGAAAATCGGACCTGGTTTCCGAAAATAACAAAGCTTTTGTAACGAAACTTGATAGTTAGGTTTATGTTATAAAAGGTAACCTATGTACTAAAACTTAGATCTCTATGTTGCAAGAAAATAAAGTTATAAGCATTTAATTGAAAGAAAAATTATGGGGTCCGATCATTTCTATGAAAATTCACCACCATAACGCACTTGCTGCGTCCAGACTTTTTATTTATGTACTTTTTTAACGTCGGCCGCTTCTCTGGTGAAATACTTATGACACGGAATATTTTCACCATTTTGAACATTTAAGAAGGACATAATCTTTAACATATCGGCGTCGCATGGTTGATGGGTCTGACAGCTTTACGTCCTCTTCGAAAGGCAGCATGTGCAAACGTTCAATTGGTTACTCAAACACACTGCCACAACCTCGGTTATGGTTAATTTTACAGTTTCTACTGAAGAATATGAAACGATCACTGACCGCTAGTTTAATTTGAAACCACGACTATTGGCTTCGGAGACACACGTTCTTACAACTAAGCCACTAGGGTTGCTCTTACATTACGCCTGACATTTTTTAAAATTTGACAATTACCGATAATAAGCAAGGTAACAATAGATATAATCTATTCGACGTACTTATTTCAATATGCTTCTTTTTAATTTGTAACAGTTAAATACTTTTTGGCTTCTTAGTCCGAAATAATGCTTCTTTGGTCAATAGAAATTAATCTATTTTATTTAGCATATAAGAACTTTGAAGGATAGAAACATTTACCGTCCTAACTTACAATTAATAATAACAATAATATTAATAGTAATAATAATATTCGATTTTATTACCAAGGACTTTGTTTTATTTGTAACATAACAGTATCAAATATTTCACATTCATACACACCACCCAGTGGCTATTTAACTATTTATACTCAACCACTGAGCAGCACGATGTTTACAAAAGAAAAAAAGAAAATTCGTCTACTAGATGTTACCAAAGCGCACGCACGCACGCACGCACACACACACACACACACACACACACACACACACACACACACACACACACACACACACACACACACACACACACACACACACACACACACACACACACACACACACACACACACACACACACAATATATATATATATATATATATATATATATATATATATATATATATATATATATAATTATTATTACTATTATTATTATAGTTTATTGACATATACATAATTTATAAAGTTACATCGAAATGGATCTGACACTTCTACACCAAATTATTAACGTTTGCTCCAATTTAACCTCTTTAATTTTATCAATAAATTCAAGTGAATTTGTTACTCAAAAACTTTTCTGTTTGATGGGCAAGCCTTTGAACTCATTTTTCAACCACTTTGCGAAATTGTATGTTGGAGAATCTATAGCTGAAACAATAGGTCTCATTTATTTTCCCGGTTTATGAATTTTTGGGAGACCGTATTTTTTGCGGAGTTAGGGATTTGGAACTTTGTCTTCCTAAATCAGGAAAATCGGCACAGGTTCTCCCGGAAAATTTTGTGTTTTCTTTCGAAAACAATTCATATCTCCGGAAATAACAAAGTAAGGGCAACTAAATTTGGTACGCGGGTTTATATCGTTAAAGTAAATTACTTACCTAAATTTAGCTCTGTAAGCTAAAAGATAAAAAAGTTATGTGCATTTAAAGAAAATTATTAGGAGTTTTCCTCAAAACGTCAAAGTTGCGATTTAAAACGTCAAAATTGGCAACATTTAGGCAAAGAACCTGACACTAATAGGAGATATGGAAAGAAAATGCCTCAAGGAGAATGTTTCACAAAGCCTGAAGCCTTAGATTCAACCGTCATTGTCCTTCATTTTACTAAAATATTTCCAGAAAATTAAATTCAAATAGACCCTTTCTCTGATGCTTTGGCAGTAGCCTTAGCTATAGAGTTTATGGTTTAATGGTATATAATTTTTGTCGAATTTTCGTAAAAAATGAATAAAGTGCAATATATCCGTTACAAGATACAAAAAAAAAATTGTATACATTAATTATAGGGTGTCTTAAGCTAGATCTTAAAAAATTATTTCTACAATCACAGGCTGACCAATAAGTCGTTGGTGATACAAATTTTGGTTTTTTTTATCGAACACGCCTTATGTTATTGCATTTTTGCATTTTCCATCAAAATATAATGCCTGTTTGTAAGAAAAGAAATTCGGGACGCAGAAAGTGCGTTATGGTAGCGAATTTTTATTAAATGCTTCAAATGTCAATAGTTCAATTTGCTATTATTAACCTATAAAGTTGACCAAGAAACCGGTTTTTTCTGGAACATTTTAAGTTTACTTTCGGAAATTTTTGTACATTTTCAAACAGTAAAGTTATTTTGATGAAATATGGCACAATGTTTCTACTATATAGGTTACACTGCTTTCTTAAAGAAACATATTTGATATTAAAGACAATTTTATGAAAATTCACTACCATAACGCACTTGCTGCGTCCAGACTTTTTCAGTATGTGTTCGTTAAACAATGTTGTCAAAATAATATTATTGGTACTTCTATTGGTCTGGCTTGTCTCTGCCATTCTTTTCCGTTGCCTCAATTTAAAAAATCCTATTCTCTTCATGTTCTGCCCACTCAAAGTTCGGATTTTTCTCATATACATTACAATATTCTATACGTATGACTTCACTTACTTGTTGCTCAGGTTCAAATTTAAATTAGTAAGGAAAGTATTTGTTTACCGAACGCTTGCCATCATCCATAATAATAGGTACAAGTACGTGAACATTTATACTTGTCGAGTTGATGACCACGTTATATCCAATTTCGCAGTATTTACTCAATACTTTTATTTTTGTCATATTGATCTTTATTTTTATTCTCCTTAACGTACCATCCAGCCCATTGAGCATCCTTTGGAATTTTTTCGGGTTTCGTTTTGGAACCAGTTTTATAATAAATGAATATTAAAAAGGTTGACAGGTTGGATCATATCAGTGGTAGTTCTACTCCGGGGCCTTCAACTGCCTACTTCCCAGATCGCACCACTAATCAACTCTATGGTCTGAGAGAGCTTATTATCATAACAATTTGCGCCCAGTTAAAGAAATTATAAAAATGTCTTGCAAATGTTACCTTCTTTTGCATTTTTTAAATTAAATTTCGCTAAAATACGTGCCTGTAATATCCTAGTTCTAACTCTACGAATAATATATAATATGCACATTCAAAAAATTACCTATTTACCGAAAACAAAAATAGAATATTTATTTTAGCAATGAAGTTGAAACAACTACTATTCGTATGAATACATGACTACTTAGTTGTCGATGATTTTTGTTTTGAGTAAACACTTTTTTAGCAGGCCTTATTTTGCGTAATACTGTATACCGTTATCTATGTCGTTGGCTCACAAAATTCGAAATGTTTTGGTATAATTTAAATGCTTCTAATGGCCAAGAACTAAATGAACGAAAAAACAAGCAGGCTACTTTGACTTTGGGCATTGATACAATAGAGCATGATGTCTTATACAAATCTTGACTGTCACAGTAACTCCAAAATAAGCGGGCGAATTAAACAACAATAGTTTTTAAGTAATGTGACAAATATTTTTACCATTAGATGTTCTAGTCTAGATTAGTCCTGGGTATTTGACTTTATTTAAGAAGCCTGAAGGGTTACTGAAACAGTCTTTCTATAACGTGATATGTGAAAATGCCATGTGAACGTGCCGTTTAATTTTTCAGATTATACTGAGAAACTGACAAACCTATTAATGCCCTACATTTTCAGTAAAACGTAAGGATCATCATTAAAAACTAAACTAAACATCATTAAAAACTAAAAATTAAAGTCCCCTAGGTTCCTTAGCACAATATCAAAAACTCTCTAACGTTATCCACGGTAAAATGGAAACCGGGCCCAGGTCACCATAGAAAGTTTTAGCTTTAGAAGGTTCGTCAGCGGTAAACGTAGAGGAAAACATGATCTTTCGGAAGGTTGTGGATACAGTTCATATCATGCATTTTATTGCCCACTATTTTGCGTAGACTTGGAAATAATTATAAGAACGAGGCAACAAGAGAAGAAGAAATGCTTGTTTAGTATGTGCAGATGATATTACTCATTTACGACAAAATACGCACCCAGTCTATCATTTATAACCAGGCAATGAAAAAAATTATTTCTTTTAAACATTTCCAAAAATATTTTTAAATGTATGCAACTTTTAAATTTCTGTCGTGCAGAAAGAAGCGTCACGTCTAAATATTAGCAGGCGCAAAAGATATTTTATAAATCTCCAAAAGGCTGGATGATTTGCCATTATCAACCAGTTGATCTGCTCCATATGTTGTAAGATCATCAGCAGTGATGTTTATATAAATATCGGCTTAGTAAGCATTTATTTACGACAGACCTAACATTTATGTATTTATACTGTATACAGTATTTGTACTACTAATAACAACAATAGGTTACATATCTTGTAGTTAAATACTATATTTGAAATGCCACACAAAAACTATTTATTCGTATAAAAAATGAAAATATTTAAATATGTACTGAATTTCCTGTGTATTTTTTTTGTAGATGAAGGCATTACGAAGACGTTTACCTGTGCAAGATCTCTTACTGGACAATATGTATTTCTCCAACTTGTAGGAGTAGAAGGATCTCTTTCCCTGTGTGAGGTGGAAGTATTCACGACTGATGGTAAGTATACAAATCAAATGTTCATATATATGTGTGTTTTGTTTCTTTAACCTCGGCCTATTTCCGCGACTATGGCCAATCACCGACGCCAGGGAGCAGTTTCACCTCACTATCCTGGAAATTTTGCCGAACTCCTGACTTTTTGTAAGAACGGTAGGGATCTTTAACGTGCCCAACATTGCATGGACACGGGACCGACGGCTTTACGCCCTCTCCGGAGGGCGGAACGTGCAGACATTCAACTTGCTCAGATACAATGCCAGAACCCCGGTGTTCATATATAGTTCGCATCATATTCAAAATATATTATAAAATATGTAATAGTGAGTATTTGTTAAGGGAGTTCTAGATGTTGCGAATAGTGTCGTATTTTCTGTATCAGGGTGGGCAATTTGAAGAACTGTAACGTGTGCGATCATCTCCACCTAATGGGGTGTCCCAAAGGGATAATGCGTAGAAACTAAAGACTATAAAGACAGAACACAACTGTAATTTCATGCAAGGCAGTCACAAATGATTTAACTTTAGATACGTTAATATAGTAAAGTTCAATTAGAAATGCAGTGTATATAAAATCAAAAAAGTCTGGACGCAGCAAGTGCGTTATGGAAGTGAATTTTCTTAAAATGTTTTTAATAAAAAATATGTCTATTTAGTACAAACAGGAATCAATTTGGTCACCGGTCTAACCTATATAGTAGAAACAATGTACCATATTTTACCAACATAGCTTGTTTGAAAATGTACAAAAATTTTCCGAAAATAAACTTAAAACATTTCCGAGAAAATTCGTTTGCTAGCTGACGAACCTTAAGTTAATAGCAAATTGCGTTATTGAATTTTGAAGCGTTTAGTGAAAATTCGCTACCAAAACGCACCTACTGCGGCTCGATTTTTTTTACAAACATGCATCATATTTCGATGAAAAATGCGAAAATCCAATAAAGAATGTTCAAAAAAAAAAGTAGGTATCACCAACGACTTATGGGCCACCTGTGGTTGTCTAATAATTTTATAAGATGCAGCTCAAAACAGCCTATACGTAACGTATACAATTTTTTCTCGTATCTTGCATAATAACAATTGTATTGAGCTTTACTGTAGAAATGCGTCACACTGTATATATGTGAACAGAACGTAAACTCGGATATGGATTCCAGAGGGCCTAGTTTACGCTCATTTGAAGAAATCTTTTTAGATTTCAAAAGCCTCGGTCTCCTCATTAAAGAATTTTTTCTATGAAAATTAGCTAAAAATTATAGACCGTTAAACCATAAATTTAACTAAAACTGCTTCCAAAGCATCAGAGAAAGTGTCTATTTGAAATGAATTTTCTGGAAATATTTTATTAAAATGAAGGTCAATGATGGTTTAAGCTGAAACTTAAGGGTTTGTAGAACACTATTTACATAATCCTTATTTCTTTCAGGTTCTTTGCCTAAATGTTGGACATTTTGACGTTTCAAATCGCGGCTTTTTACGTTTTGAGTAAAACCTCAATTTTTTTTTCTTTAGATGCCTCTTTGTCTTTAAAGTTACAGACCTAAATTCTGGTAAATTTTTTCAAAAATCGGGATCTCCTCATTAGTGATTTTTTTAAAGAAAATTCACTAATAAAAGGAATCTCATCCACGTTATTAAATAAGTGTTTGTTCTTTGATCTTGTATCCGAACCAGTGTGTAACTCAATTCATTTGATACCAATAAATACCACTCCGTCTCAATCGTTAACAATTATTTTTTTATATACAGTCCACTGAATTCGAAGTTGTGTATTAAACAGTATTGGTAACATTTATTTGTATAAGTTTTAACAACTATTATTTTAAAAATAAGTTGTGCACTCGTTCTTGTCCAAGATGGAATTTTGACAGCTTAGATCCAATAATTGATATCAAAACTCTAACAGTTACATTAACACCTTGAATTTTGCATTACCAAATTACTAACATGTATTATATATATATATATATATATATATATATATATATATATATATATATATATATATATATATATATATATATACATTTTTGTATAAAATTTACGTTTCTCCCATCCCTGCTTTGCAAACTTGACGTCATCGACAATTTTTTAATGACAACCCCCCTTTTAGTGAATTTTCGTTCGAAAAATTCGCTAATAGGGAGATTCCGACTTTTCAACTTTGAAATAAGCGCGAACTTAGAACCTTAGAACCCATATCCGGGGTCAATTATATATATATATATATATATATATATATATATATATATATACATATATATATATATATATATATATATATATATATATATATATATATATATATATATATATATATATGTGTGTGTGTGTGTGTATCACACCGATAACTCAAAAGATAAGGGTCCGATTTTGTTAAAATTTGGCAGGTACCTTCCTTGTGTAAGTGGCTTGGATATTAATTAGGAAAATGGGATTCGGTTTGCCGGGAAAGTTTTAGGTTTTCTTTCTGAATAAATTATATCTCCGAAAATAACAAAGATATTGCGATAAAATTTGGTACAAAGGTTTTTATTATGAAAGTAAACTATCTACCAAGACTCAAAGCTCTAAGTTAAAAGAAGGAAAAAGTTGGAGGCTTTTAAAGAAAACAAATTTTGGTGTCGCTCGTGATCAGAAAATCGCACAAAACCAAAATATTTTGTGTGGAAAACAACATCTATTGTGTAATTGTGAGTTTGTGATTTAATAGTCTGTACTTTTTACCGAATTTTTATAGAAAAAAATTCCTTATTGGGGAGCCGCGACTTTTGAATTTTGATAATAATTCTTCAAATTAGTGCAAACTACAACCCCTAGAACTTATATCCGTGGTCAGTTTCAGTTTTTATGTTCACATATATACAGCGTGGCGTATTTCTATCGTAAAGCTTAATATGTCAATTATTATAAAAAATATGAAAAGAAATTTTATAAGTTAATTATAGAATGTCTCCAGCTGCAAATTATTTTGACAGGCTGTCCCATAAATCCTTAGCATAAAGGTTTCCTTTTTAAATAGAACCCCCCTTGTATTATTGCATTTTGGCATTTTCCATCAGACTATAATGCATCCTTGTACACACAAACATTTGATATCGTTAACGTTCATCGTTTTTGAGTTACTTCAATTGTCTTGCAACTTTTCACGTTTTTGACACATAACAAAAATGTGATACGGCGTTTTCACCAATAGATACGGAAGTCCCATGGAAATGACGCATTCAGAAAGAATTTCGTGTACATAATTCGTCGACAAAATCGAGATGCCATGTACAGGCGCTCTAAACAATGCTCAGTTTTTTCAAACGGAAGAGCATGTATTTTAAGTTTCAGAAGTGAAGGGCAACTGCTTTAATTTTTGTATAAGACCTCCTATAGGTAAAGACGATTTTTTAAAATATTGACGTTTTTGTAATCGCATACCATAAATTCATGTAGGGATCAGTTCAATTTTTTTCAGTTTTTTACTTAATTCTAATAACCGATCTGAATATGGGATTAGTTAGCGAAGTTTCGACGAAAAGTACTCAAATATTCAAATTAACTTCGGTATATAAAAACATAATAAATAATTAGTTTAATGAAATTTTCTATTGTCTGTGTTTACACTTTCATAATATACGTTTGTAGTCGATAAATTGTTTTCACAAATGTCAATTGAAAATTCAAAATGACAGACTTAAGTAACGTTTTCATTTCTGACAGCTTGTGACATGAAATATCAGCATTTTCCGCTTTTATTTTTCATTACATCTACTAGTTCAAATTTACGTGGAAAGTAAAAAAAAACGTTTTTTACATTTTCTTTTTTTCAATTTTAATTACAGGTTGAGTATATAATTTGACGTTTATTGTCAAATTCTTGTGAAACGCTATTAATTATAAATTTAAAAGTTATTGTTAAAAATTTGTTTGTCAATTCACGTACAAAAATTGTTTTCTAATTTTCGTGAAAAAAAATTGATTTACCAATTTTTCTGTAAGAAACTTTTTAAATTTTTTGTAATATAGTTTTATATGATTTTCGTGTAAGATTACTTAGCCAATCTTTGTAAAAATGGCGATTTTTTGTGAAACAAACTGTTTGCATATTTTCGTATATACTTTTTTTTAAATTTTTGTCAAAAAGCATTTTGTAACTATTTAATCAAGGCAGGTGTAGTTTTTGCGTAAGTTTCTTGGATAGGTTCATTGGTCAGGAAAGTCAGACCAGTTTTTTCGGAACTTTGTTGTACTTTCTCAAACAATAAATAAATTTTAATGGAATATCGTACATGGTTTCTACTATAAAAGTTATACTTTCTACTAAATTTGATCTTGCATTAAAAAAAATATTTAACATTAAAAACATTTCTATGAAAATTCGCCATCATAACGCATTTGCTGCATCCCGACTTTTTAGTGAATTTTATTTTTAAAAATTCACTAATGAGGAGATCCCAACTTTTGAATTTAAAAAAAATTCTTCAAATGAGCGCGAACTAGCTTCCCTAGAACCCACATCCAGGGTCAGTTTCAATTTGTATGTGTTTATATATATATATATATATATATATATATATATATATATATATATATATATATATATATATATATATATATATATATATATATATATATATAGTTTTCTCACACCGATAACTCAAACAATAATGGGCCGATTTGACCAAATTTGGTGAGTACCTTCCTTTTGCAAATGGCTTGGATAAGTTCGGTATCCAGAAAAATCGGTTCAGATTTTAGCGGCAACTTTTGTGTTTTCTTTCGGAAAAAAATTATATCTCCAGAATAAATAAAGTAAGGGCAACCAAATATGCTTTAATATAAAGTGAAACATGTACCAAAATTTAGGTCTGTAAGTTTATAAACAAACAAAAAAATTGGGGTTTTCCTCAAACCGGTCATGATTTGAAACGTCAAAATTGACAACATTTAGGCAAAGCACCTAAAACTAATACGCGTTATGAAAAGAAGATGTCGCAACAAGAATGTCTTACAAACCCTGAAGTCTCAGCTTGAACCGTGATTGTCCTTCATTTTACTAAAATATTTTCAGAAAACTCTATTCGTCCTCTCCTAAACTTGCCAGCAAAACAGTCACGTAAAAACTCGCGAACAGGACGTGCAAACGGCGAAGCACCGTCTTGTTGAAAGCAAATATCACCGCTTGGTAAATCAGGATCATCTACACGTGGAAAACTTGCAGCAAGAGCGGGAATAAGCTCATTTCTTAGAAAATTATGATATCACTGCCCAGTGAAAGTTTCGTCGAAGGAGAAATGACATATGATTCTATCGTGGACTATTTCTGCCCACACATTAACTTTGCAAGAGTGTTATGTATGTGCTTCAGTCATCCAGTGAGGATTATCTCTAGTGCAATATATGTAATATTGTTTATTCAGTGTTCCCATTAGGCAATAATGCTGCTTCGTCCGAAAAAAGAATTTGGCAAATACAGTTTGGATTACGGTTACATAAATCTTGCATTTGTTACAAAAATGCATTCATCGGTCAGAGTCATCTTCATTAAGTTAGTGCAGCAGCTGTATTTTGTAAAGATGGTAATTGTCTAGTTTTAATACACGTAATACTGATCGCTGAGAAATTTCATAGTCTGCTGCAATTGATCGAGATGGTGATTCTCACCCACACTTAATAAAATATCAAGTTTCACGTTTTCATTAATTTTCTTCGGACGCCCTGCACTTTGAGTGTGTTTAAGATGTCCAGTTTCTCTGAATTTCGTCTTGATTTTACTCACACTGGATTGACTGATACGTCTTTCTGTATATTTCGTATTGAATAAATTGCAGTTAAATGTGCCATACTTTAATTAACTTGCAAAAAGGATTTATGTTATCAGGAATAACGTTCATTTAACAATGACGTACACCTGATTCTACTGTATTATTGATTAGTACCTACTTGTGAATACAATTTTAAACATTTTATCTACGACTAATATATAATGTAAGTATTATACTTGTGGTTTTTGCAGTATAATATCATATATTATTCCCTAAGGGAATAATGTCGAGGGATTGATAGTCATTATTCCCTCTTGCCCTACATTTACAAAAATACTCAAATTAAATAATACTATGGAAACAAAGTAGACAAACTCAAAACTGTCAGTGTCAAATGCGTAGTATTTGTGTATTTGTATTCAGATGGATGATAATAAAGAGTCTTTTACTTGTACACCTCCAGAAATTGTGGAATTAGCTGCAGCAACAACATCTACCTTGATACCGGAAACATCAAAATCCATTTATAATAAAACGTACGCAACCTTCAACGAATGGCGTTTTCGAAAGAACGCAAATTCATTTTCCGAACAAGTTCTGCTGGCCTATTTCGCTGAATTAAGTGCAAAATACAAACCATCTTCATTATCGTCATTCTATTCAATAATTAAATCTATGTTAAGAATAAACCATGACGTTGATCTGGAAAATTATGGCAAACTACGATCGTTTTTAAAAAGAAATTCTGAAGGATTTCAAGCAAAGAAGTCATCCACTCTAACCCCGGAACAAATTAGGAAATTTATTGATGAAGCTCCTGATGAAATGTTTTTTTTACATAAGGTGAATATACATATTTATCTTATCTATTCAAAAACTCATATTCTTGTTTGCTTCAGGTTATATTAATTATTGGAACTATGGGACCATACCGCTCAAACTAACTTTATCAAATGAATATTGAATACGTGAAGAATCTCCAAACACACTTATTAATAACAATACCCAAGACTAAAACCAAAATTGTACGGACATTCATCATAAACAGTACTTTTTACAATTTTGTAAAGAAATACATCAATCTTCGTCTGTCACATGTAAAAATCTATTCATTCTTTCTAAATTATCAAAAATCCAAAGGTACAATACAACGTATAGGAAAAAATAAATTTGCAGACATGGTAGACAAATTGCCAAATATTTAAATTTTCCAAATCCTCAAAATTATACCGGTCATTGTTATCGCAGATCATCTGCCACTCTGTACATTGATGGAGGAGGGACATAACTGGATTAAAGCGTCAGGCGGCTGGGAATCTACACAGGTAGCTGAAGGTTACATTAATCGGTCTATTAGAAACAAGACAGCAACAGCAGATACTATTGCTAAACAGATAAATAGTAATGAAGCATCTTCTGCCTTTACAGCAGCCGAAATTCCAAATATTTGTTTTGAAAAGTCTTCGAAAGTTATTGATAGTTCACGACCAATTCACTTTATTAATTGTACTATTACTAATTTTAATATTATTAACAAATTAAGTTGTTCATTAAAGTTTCAATTTAATCAATTAGTCGTAGATAAAGTAGAGTATACTACTCGCAATAATGGCTATTATTACCTCGGAACGTTACTCCCTCGCCGCTTTCGCGGCTCGGTTCGTAAATATTCCTCGGGAATAATAACTATCGTTATTGACTCGTGATATAATCTACTATTATTTACAGGAACTAATCTTATCTTATTCATTATCTTTTGATTGTTGTTTTGAATACAGTTTTTCACTCTTTAAATAACTTTCTTTCGAAAATCTAACAATGTGAGGTATCAAAATTTTGATGGTACCGTGTAGACCATTCAATGATCTATCAAAATAAAAGAAACGGGGGTCGTCGTTAAAGCAAATGTCAATGACGTCATATTTTGAAAAACAGGAGTGGGAGATACGTATATTTTAAGCAAAAATGTGTATTTTTTAAAACTAGAGTTGTCCGAGCATTTCGTCAAAACCCAAATCGCTCAAATTTTAATTCATTTATTCCATAATTTTGCCGCTCGCTATAAATATATATATATATATATATATATATATATATATATATATATATATATATATATATATATATATATATATATATATATATATATATATATATATATATATATATATATATATATATATATATATATATATATATATATATATATATATATATATATATATATATATATATATATATATATATATAGGGTGGCCACTCGAAAACGAAACAGGCGTATTTTAAGGCGCTTATTGTGATTTTGTTGAAAATCGCTCAAAAATGTTTTGCTTGTAAGGGACAGATTTTTAGGTCTATTTTCAACATCGCAACAGCAACCCTTAAGCGGTGATGCGATCCACCCCTAAAATCCGAATTGACAAGGGGGATCAATAGCACATCATTATCATTATCATTAGATCTGGTGTAAATCCCTTGTGAAACTAGCATGTCAGTTTTTCAAATGTTCAAAATTTCGACCACCAGCCTCTATACAATAGTACAAGTTTTGCCCAAAACGTTGGTGCACATTCTGCAGCATTTCAGGAAGGATCTGGCGCTATTCGTTTACGATACGCGGGCGTAAATTATATAAGGAATTCAGTAAAACAACTTTTACTGTTATGTGACCCCTACAAAAAGAAAACTAGGGGTGATAAATCAAGCGTTCTGCGGGCCATTCTATGGAACATTTTCTCTCATTCCCCGATTTGGAAATCTGTGGTGTGGAACAGGCAAAGCGTGTAGAGTGAAGAAGCTCTAACATGACCAAGAGCCACTTCTACCGTTTGATTTCTTTCAACGCTTCGCTTCGACGGATTTGAATCTCTCGCCTGCTCTTATGAGCAAGTAGCGTTAGAAATACGCTAATATCCCAAATAGCTACCAAGTTATTTGGGTGATACAGCTAAAAAATATACATTTCAAAATTTTGTGATGCCATACCTTCGGAACGAATGAACTTAGATAATGTAACGTTACGTCGCTACACTCGGAATTCAGATCTCCATCGATGTGACACATTAACGGCCTATTGTTTCATTTAAAAATGTCATGTCTAGCCATGGATTTTCAAAAAAGCGATTCGCAATTGTTTCTCCGATGGCGAATCATGCGTACATATTCCAGGATAATTGTCTTGGTTCGTGCTGATACAGCAAGTGCATATGGCTTCAGAAGGCTGTTTCTCTGTTCCAGCCATGAGAGGACTCAAGCTTCAGAGCAATGGAGGGAGACGAGGTAAAGAGGCTGCACACATGCAACGGCTACGTCCCAGATGAAGACAATGAAAGTCTGGAGGCCAACATGGTGCCGACCAGATTAAGGGCCAGCAACAAAATTCTACACACAAGTCTCTCGATAGCAGTAGGACAAGCTATAGAGGACACCTATGGACCTACTTAATGGAGAAACAAATCCCATTGTGGAACTAAGGAAACTTTATTGCATCTCTTCTCTAGAAACTGAAAGATGAATGAGCCATTATCTATCCTGTGAAATAAAGGAGAAAAATACACTTGGATGACCCAAGTCACCACAACACATTTTTTAAAGATCTGACGATCGTTTCACTAACAAAATTAGCGTCATAAAAGAATAAAAAACTAGATAGAATGGCATTTTTATTCCTCTGATGACGCTAACTTTGTTAGTGAAACGTCAGTTATTTAAAAGAAAAATGAGTTCTCCAAATGTACTTATCAGTGCTCATCACAGGTTCCAATCTTTACTTACTAAATGAGATAAAGCTGAACAAAATGATCTATAGATTTATATGCGAGCGCCATAATAGATCTTGGAGCTCACAGTGACTGTGGCGGTGGTTCCGACCGCAGTGTTTTAGTCAACACTACCCTATGTTTCTCTTAACAGCTAAAACGTTGCGTTACGTTATTCGACAGCAAGCTGTCAAGAACTACTATATAAGAGACACCAGGGATCTCTCTCGCTCTCTCCTCGCTACTAACCGACACAGTGAAGATACGTCTCTCCACGCTCGGTCGGTTATCTGTTATGTGCTGTCTGTGATTGTTTTATAGTTAAATGTATAGTTTATTCAGTTAGTGAAATAATAAAGTATATTAAATGTTTACGTATGGATTTAATATCAACAACTGCAATTAACAACCATATTAGTGACCCCGTGCCGCAAGCCGAAGATGCCCAGCCTGATGTTCCAGCCGACGTCGCCTAACTTCCACGCACGTGCTCATGCCTACAGAAAACTAATATCTAAACAGGTCAGTCTTTTCTAATTTAAAAATTATCTGATTTTTTTCACAATGGCCGAAGATTCTTCAAGCAGCAATATCATGGCAAGGGTTGCAATAAAATTACCTCCTATATGGAGACGTAACGTGAAAATCTGGCAAATGCAGGTTGACGCCCAGTTTGATATATCGCGGATCAGTTCTGAAAAGACAAAATTCAGTCATGTACTCGCTATACTCGATCCTGATGTCGCAGAGTCAATTTCAGATTTTTTAACCCAACCATTATCATCAACCCCCTATTCAGATCTAATGAAACGTCTTTTATTAGAATTTGAAGAGTCCGATAGTCGCAAACTAAATAAACTTTTAACAGAATTAGAATTAGGCGACAGAAAACCATCGCAACTTTTACGCGAAATGAAGTTTTTAGCCGGTAGTCAGATTGGAGAAAATTTCCTTAAAATTTTATTTCTACAACGTTTACCAGTCAACGTTCGTTCAATTTTGGCTTTAAGCAACGATTCTCTAGAAAATTTGTCGGTTACAGCAGACAAAATCGTGGAATTTTCCAGAGATAAATACAACGTGGCTGAAATTCAGTCACGCGAGCCCGACAAGCTAGCCAAATTAGAAGCGCAATTAGAGAAGCTAACAGCATCAGTCAACGAATTGCGAACGCGTTCCCGATCTACCTCCCGAGAAAGACCCAAGCTTTCTCGAAACTCCATAACCGCAAATTCCTCAACCTCCACGTGTTGGTATCATGAACGATTTGGCAACAAGGCCAAACGTTGCATCCAACCTTGCAATTTCAAAGCAAAACATGTGTCGGAAAACTAATAAGGCACTCCCTCCACGCGGCAGGAGACGAGAGCCACCTAACACGCCGCCTTTTTATTTTTGATAGACGCTCCAATATGAAATTTCTAATCGACTCTGGAGCGGATATTTCAGTTATTCCACCCACTCACGACCAACGGAAATTTCAATCGAAACGTACCTTGTATGCTGCAAACGGGACCCCTATTCATACCTATGGCGAACAACTATTAGATTTGGATCTAGGTTTACGCCGTAGGTTCTGCTGGCCCTTCACACTTGCCGATATCAAGCAACCAATTATAGGCGCTGATTTTCTAGCAGAGTTTGCTTTACTTGTAGATATGAAACATAGACGTTTAATCGATACAAAGACAAACCTCTCTAAGACCGGTGCTAACCCACCACCAGGATTTAATTCTAAAATTCATCTCGTAGACCCGACACACCAGTACTTCAAATTGCTACAACAATTTCCTGACCTGTTTAAGGAAACTTCTTCTAGCAACCTTCCAGAGGTTGAGTTCTTCCATACTATAAGTACGGAAGGACCACCTGTCACTGCAAAAGCTAGAAGATTGCCCCCGGAAAAGCTAGCTCAAGCAAAGCTAGAATTCCAGCACATGATGGACTTGGGAATTTGTAGACCCTCCAAAAGTCCATGGTCAAGCCCCCTCCACATGGTGCAAAAAAAGGATGGCTCATGGAGACCATGTGGGGATTACCGAGCACTAAACGCTAAAACAATCCCAGACAAATATCCCATTCCAAATTTGCAGGATTTTAATGCCCAGTTAGAAGGCAAACGTATTTTTTCAAAATTAGATATCATTCGCGCTTTCCATCACATCCCAGTAGCACCTCAAGATATTCCCAAAACAGCAGTCATAACTCCATTTGGGTTATTCGAATTTGTTAAAACCCCATTTGGCCTTCGTAATTCAGCACAAACATTTCAAAGATATTTACATTCAATTTTAAGACATCTTGACTTTGCCTACTCCTATCTTGACGATATTCTCGTTGCATCAGCCTCTGAAAAAGAACATCAAGAGCATCTAGCAAAACTTTTTCAGACACTTCAAGACAACGGCATCCGTATCAATTCATCTAAATGTGAATTCGGAGTGTCCGAAATTTCATTTTTAGGTTTTCGTGTAAATAAATCTGGATTATTTCCACTTCCTGAACGCATCAAAGCTATTACCGACCTACCTCTTCCCGATACCATTGAAAAACTCAGAAGATTTCTAGGTCTCATAAATTTCTACCGTCGTTCTCTTCCACGTGCTGCGGAAATTCAGCAACCACTATTCGACCTCTGCCAGAATCCCAAAAAACGCGACAAACGTAAAATCGAGTGGACTCCTCAGACTCGAGAAGCATTCGAACGTTTGAAAGAGGCACTAAAAAACGCTACACTAATAGCTCATCCGTCTTCTTCGCTACCACTAATTCTCCATGTCGATGCTTCTGATTATGCCGTAGGCGCTTCCCTCCAACAATTACGTGATCAAACACTAGAACCCCTAGGTTTCTACTCTAAAAAGCTTACTTCAGCCCAAAAATCTTACAGCACCTACGATCGCGAACTTCTAGCTGCTTATCAGGCAGTTAAATACTTTAGATATACCCTAGAAGGTCGCCATTTCACCATTTATACGGACCACAAACCTTTGACATACGCTTTTGAACAACGCGTCGATAAAGCATCTCCAAGGCAACTACGACATTTAGACTTCCTAGGTCAATTTACCACAGACATTCGCTACATACCAGGTCCTACAAACATTCCCGCAGACTATTGTTCTCGCATTGAAACAATTTCACTTTCTTCCACTGTGTCACTCCAAGAAATTGCGCAAGCTCAGTCATCTTGTGAGGAACTCAAACACCTTCTGCAGTCTAAATCTTCCTCATACAAATTTCAAAACATGCCTCTTGACAACGGAATGAATCTTATTTGCGATTCTTCTTCAAAGAAACTTCGCCCATTCATTCCGCTCAAATTTCGCCGAAAGATTTTCGATTCTATCCACAATTTATCTCACCCAGGCATATCAGCTTCAGTCGATCTGGTCCAGGATAGATTTTGTTGGCCCAAATTGAAACGCGATGTATCTCTTTGGTCTAAAACTTGCATTCCCTGCCAGAAAGTCAAGATATGGAGACACACTTCCAGTGCCATTGGACAATACACCCCAGCCATGAGAAGATTCTCGCATATAAATGTTGACATTGTGGGACCATTACCACTATCACAAGGGCAACGCTATCTGTTAACAATAATAGACAGATTTTCTCGATGGCCCGAAGCAATTCCATTGTCAGATATTACAGCAGAAACAGTAGCGAACACTATTTTACCATGCTGGATCTCTCGTTTCGGTGTTCCGCAATACATCACCACAGACAGAGGTAAACAATTCGATTGCCACCTTTTCACACACCTCACTAAAACACTAGGTGCAGACCACATCAAGACCACAGCTTACCACCCAGCAGCAAATGGTGTAATCGAGAGATGGCATAGAGTTCTGAAACAGGCCTTGAAAGCTCATATGGACGAAAACTGGGTCGCTAAATTGCCAATTGTGTTACTAGGACTCAGATCGTACATAATTCCAGAATATCGCTCAACACCCGCTGAAATAGCCTATGGAGAATCAATCAAACTTCCCACCGACTTTTTCAACAGCACACAAGCTCATGATGTTCCACCACTTATATCTCAGCTGAAAGAAGACATAAGGAAACTTCGACCAGTACCTTTTAAACACCATACTGCAAAAAAGGTATTTGTCCATCCTAAGCTTATGGAAGCTCCTTTTGTTTTTGTTCGCATTGATATTCCGCGAAAAACTCTCGAACCAGTTTATGACGGCCCCTTTGAAGTGTTATCCCGAACTGACAAAGTCTTCAAAATCAAGAAATCACACGGAGAAGAGACAATTTCTGTTGACCGTCTTAAACCCGCATTCATTCTTTGTGATAACGAACAGACAACTTTCCACCCTCAGAGACATCCTAGTGAAACTGAAAGTGACAGTGAAAGTCCAACACCTAGTGAAACTGAAAGTGACAGTGAAAGTCCAACACCCAGTGAAACTGAAAGTGACAGTGAAGTTCCCGTTCAAACTACACGCCATGGACGTAGAGTTCGATTTCCACGAAGATACTTGAACTAATAGCGTTGCCACTGAGAGGGGAGTATGTGGCGGTGGTTCCGACCGCAGTGTTTTAGTCAACACTACCCTATGTTTCTCTTGACAGCTAAAACGTTGCGTTACGTTATTCGACAGCAAGCTGTCAAGAACTACTATATAAGAGACACCAGGGATCTCTCTCGCTCTCTCATCGCTACTAACCGACACAGTGAAGATACGTCTCTCCACGCTCGGTCGGTTATCTGTTATGTGCTGTCTGTGATTGTTTTATAGTTAAATGTATAGTTTATTCAGTTAGTGAAATAATAAAGTATATTAAATGTTTACGTATGGATTTAATATCAACAACTGCAATTAACAACCATAGTGACAAAGGCCGAATATCCAGCTCGACCTAAATTTAATCTAACCTATTCTAATCTAACAGTTATTTATCGCTGCTACTGCTACCTTTGTTGTATAGATTGGGAAGATAATTCAATCCAGCTCTCTTCATTATATAAAACAATTTTATCCAATTAAATTAAAAACAAACGACCTGGACTTATACTTTTTCAGCGTCGACTTATGTTTTGTCAGCATAAAGCTCTATCTTATAAAAGCATATTTCCTAGAAGGCAATTTACGGTACCAAAACTTAAAACTGATGTAATTTTGTCCATATTCTAACAGTTCAAATTCTAGTAATTTTTACCCAGGGCTAAAGTAAAATATCCGAGAAGAGAATAATAACGACAACGGAATGTTAAAACATGAGTAGAATAAGTGCTTTCAGGTTATTTTAAATGATTCTTTATATTAGAATAATAAATACTACACAATTTTTATGGCCTCTAAACTAATACAAACTAACTTTTCTCTGTAATTTAAAAGTCTTAATAAATATGTGAACTTTCTTTAAAGATAGGAGCCATTAAAACCACTGCTTAGTTGATCGATTAATCCGTGCCAAAATTGACAGTGCGTATAATTTGAAGCGCAATCTAATTTATTCGTATACATAATGCAACTGAAAGGTACCGGAAAGTGTTCATTATGAAATAAAGTAATAGTGTGTACGGTAAGAATACAAATGATTATTGTGTGAAGAAAAATGAAAGCTGATTTCGAAAGTGACAACTTATACGTCCTGAGATACTGTTTATATATAATACTCAAATAATCTATTAGTGATTTGAAAAACAGACACAAGGTTTTTTAGATGATAATTTTGATGCAACCTTTACAGTTTAACAGAATATAAAAAAAACATTCATTTTGCAAAATTTTTAGGTATAAAAATCGAACTGTATGCAATTAATTTGATAGAAGTATTTATGTTGCAGCGGTGATATTTATTATGAGATTATTGGTTTCGTACCTATAACCTCGACTTTTAACTGATTTTATTGCGTAAAATAAGATTTTACTTTCTCTGTGAAAGGTTGTTTATTAATGCTGACTTATTTAAAGATGTGAGCTCTTGTTATTTTCACAAGTAAACTTAACAATCGATTCATTTTAATAAACATAAATTTCAAATATTTTGTAATCTCCATAAGTTTTTATTTTAGCGAATTCTCGTAGAAAAACTGCATTGACGAGACCAGGAGTTTAAGACTTAGAATAATGAGCGCTAAATAGCACTCCTTCAATTCACATCTAGGATCAATCTCAATTTTCATATGGTATATATATATATATATATATATATATATATATATATATATATATATATATATATATACAGTGTCCCAACTGAGCAAACACACTATAGGGATCTTCGAAGCTAGAGATACAACTTTTTTATTTCAGCAACACACCACGAGGGCTTACAGCCTAAATACTATCGTACCGTGGGTATCGACAAGGAGGAAAGAGGCAACTTGTTAATTCTGGACTTAAAGGTTTGGAGGTTCGGGGGAGAAGGAAAAACCTGTACCGGCAAGGAATTCCACAACTTGGAAGTCCTCGGGACAAAAGAGCGGTCATAACATGATGTTCTATGTCTGGTGACCTGGACAGTAAAAGGGTGCGTTCGCTCTGTTCCCCTGGTAGATCTGTTGGGGGCAGCAGGTGGAGGAACTATGGAAGAAAGCTCCTCTGAGCAGTGCCCGTGCCGATATCTATAAAAGAGAAAGAGAGAGGTCACCAACGGCACGTCGGTGGGCAAGGGATAACAGCCTTTGGGTGAGGGTAGGGTCACCGATGAGACGTACAGCTCTCCTCTGAATGGAGTCCAGGATAGCGAGTGTAGAAGCGGCAGCGGCACCCCAGATGTGGGAGCAGTATTCGAGGGTTGGTCTTATTTGTGAAGTATATAAGGTATAGAGATTAGCTGGTGAAAAGTATTTGCGAGCCCGGAAGAGCAAACCTAATTTCTTAGCAGCCGCTTCTGCAATTGATGTGACATGTTGGTGCCAATTGAGATTTCGATCCACAGAAATGACAACAAGTGAAAAGGACTCATTACTTTGAATAACTTGGTTGTTTATTGTGATGGGTCTAGAGCTGGTGTATCTCTTATGAGAAATAAAGCAAGACTGTGATTTGGTGGGGTTGAATTGTACAAGATTTCTACTTCCCCAGTCTAATATTTTTTGGAGATCCACGGAGACAGAACCCTCCATGAGTCTGCGATCCTCATCTAATTGGGCTAAGAAGACAGGCTTAGAATATTGTATATTTGAGTGGAGGGTGCTGTCGTCCGCGTAACTGTGAACTGGGTTGGATGTGCTAGAGAGGAGGTCATTGATGTGAAGAAGAAACAAAGTAGGGGCTAAAGCTGAACCTTGAGGAACTCCTGCATTAATTGGATACAGTTTAGAGGAATGACCATCCACGACAACAGTAATGCTCCGATTGGGAAGTAAATTTGCTGTCCAGGTACACAGTTATGGTGGTAGGCCATAGGCCGGAAGTTTATTAAGCAGCGCTGCGTGCTAGACCTGGTCGAATGCTTTGGATATGTCTAGAGCGACAATCTGGGATTCACCGTGTAGTTCCATAGACTTATTCCAAGAATGGATGACAAAGGTCGGCAGTTGATCTGCGCTGACGGAATCCATACTGCCTGTCGTGGATTAGACTGTGTTATTCAAGAAATTTTAGTAATACGGTGTTTATATACTTTTCCATCACTTTATAGACGACTGAAAGGAGAGAAATATGCCTTTAGTTGCTAGGAAGCGCTTTGGATCCTTTCTTGGGGGTGGGTTGTACTCGAGCAGTTTTCCAGTTACTAGGGAATATGCATATATTGTAAGATGTCTGAAACAGACGAGTCAGGACAGGATCAAGTTCTGGTGCGCATTTTTTGAGAACAATTGCTGGGATCTCGTCAAGGCCAGAGGCTTTCCTGGTATTAAGAGAAGAAAGCATCTTTCGTACTTTTTTAGTTTTAAAAATGATATCCGTCATTTTATGCGCGACATTGGGGACTGTTGGTGGTTGAACCTTTGGATGTGGGTTGAGAGTAGAATTGCCGGCGAACAACGAGGCAAAAAGTTCAGCCTTGCCCAGGGCGGTAGAAACAATTTCATCCCCTGAGACAAGAGGTGGGAACGTGCTTTTGCAGAAATTATTCCCAATAGATTTACCAAGAGTCCAGAAGGGTTTGCTGCCGCTGGAGTTTAAGAGGACTTTGTTTTTGATGTGGTTATTAAACGAGGTTTTTGCCTCAGAAAGAATGCGGACATAGCGGTTTCTTGCGTCGTTAAATGCTTGACGGTTTTGTTGACTGTGATTGTGTAGAAGCTTTTTGTGAGCCTTGACCTTTTCAAATCTGTCCTTGTCACAGGATTTAGAGAACCAGGGCAATTGAGTGGCTGCAGAGCTTTTCTGTATACGTGGAATAAATAATTCCATGCAAGCTTGAATAATTTCGGTGACGTTTTGTGAGATATCAGAGGGGTCAGGATGAGAGAAGCAGACAGACGCCCATGGAAATGAGGAAAAGTAATCTCGCATTTCGTCCCAGTTCGCGGAGTTGTACGTGGGTGTGATGACTGTGTGACCTCAGGTTGCATTGCACATTAAAGTTCGGTTAAATTATGAAAAAGTTGCTTTTTTTGAGATCTTTCAGCATATTTTCTCCGAAATTTGATATTCGCAGCCGCCTTTGAAATATTCTAAAAAAACTGACAAAATATTTTTTTAATCTGCTTTTATCTTTTATGAATTGAGATATCCAACCGAAAATTGGTACTGGGTGATTCTAGCATGTTCGAAATTAAACAATGACATCTAAATCTACACAGTGCATTTTGCAAGATACGACAGCCATTTTTATTCCTTATCTACTATCGTCTTAGGTATGTGACTTTGCCTTTCAATTTGCCAGTGAGGCATTTAGCAAACGCTGATGCTACTAAGTCAATTTTTTTGCATCTGATTTTCTATTTTCTTCACTCGCTTCATTAGTAAAAGATCAGTCTCCGTCAGCATCGGTTTTTTTAGGAATATGTCAAGAACCGCTGCGAATATCACGTTTCTGAAAAAAGATGTTAAGAGGCCTTAAAAAGCGTAAGTTTATTTGATTTAAGCAAAGTCTTATCTCTTAAGTGGGACACAGTGTATATACGTCACTTCCCTGAGGCGAAAAATTATATACCGATTTACCTACAGGAAATAGTAAATTTCGTCGATAAGCTCGTTAGCCAGGAAAGCCATACCTACCTCTTTTTTTAATGTTAGGTTACTTTCTAAAACTGTTGTATCTTCGTCAATAATAAAGTAATTGTCACCAAATTTTTTACAGAAGTTGTCCTTATATGGCATCGTATATGGAAAAATTGAGATCCCTAATCTAAAAGAGAAAAAAATATAAGTAATGTGTACGGGCAAACCAGAATGCAAGGCCATAAAATTATGTGTGCTAAATAAAACCTATTAAATAATACAGACCAAGATAAAGTTTTTTTGGCACAAAAAGGTCAAGTACCAAAAAAATTTAACAAAAATTTTTTGTTATTTTTTCTAAAAGCGTCAACGTAACGATTTTATTATCGAATATATGTCATGACATAGCGCTGTAGTATCTAATAGTATCCTACTAGAAAGCCACTATCGTTAAGATAAGTAAAGTTAAACCGTTGTAAGTTTAGAGGGAGAGTGTAAAGACGTTTGTCATTTATTTTTATGAGTCTTACAGATGCTAAAAAAATGGCAAAACAATCTTTCATTTTCCGATAGTACCCCGTGAGCCTTTACCACAGTATTTTGCAAAATATTTAAGCGAATCTGTGGAGAGCAAACGAAAAGATAAGCTTGAAAAATGACGTTTGAATGAACTCAATGGAACTTGAGAGCCAGAAAGAAGCAAACAATTGCAAAAAGTCTGTTCGAGTTCGAATGTATGGTCAAATGGGGGAAGTATAATCCGCGAAATTAAGTAAATGCGTGTGCTTAATCGATTAGTTATTCATGAATGGAATAGCTTTTATATCATTTTAAAGTTTTTAGTGAAATTCTTCTTATAAAGATAAGTTTACAATATAATCAAAACGAAATTCTTTTATTTCCTTAGGATAGACGGTGAGTTGGCAAATCTGAATTTATCACAAAGGGACATCGATATACGATTAAAAAGGTATACAGACGATCAATGCTTGTAAGGTGTAGCATATATAGATTATTATTATTATTTTATATATATATATATATATATATATATATATATATATATATATATATATATATATATATATATATATATATATATATAATCTATGGATTAAATTTTATGCAAATTCCCTATTGTGTGTCCGTGCAAATACAGGAGGAAAAGTTTGTTACCTTCACACATAAACGTCTTGGTTTATGATTTTTGATTAAAGATTCTGAAGCTGATGCGATTTAAGAAGAAAAAATATTAAAATGTCTTACGCAATGTCTTCAAGTTCTGTTTCAACTGTTAGTTTTTTTTCTGACTAAAATATTAGCAGGAAATTAATTCAAAACAGGTAGTTTTTTTTCTGATATGTTTTGGTAGTCGTTCAAATTAATGTCGATTGCCGACGAAATTAGGTAAGGTCGAACATGTCAACCTGGATGTGTAAACGGATGAAAACAAATCTAATAGTCAGATTTAATGTAATGATTTCCAAATAAAATTTCTAAATAGGATTAGGTTTTAAAAGAACAAAAATTGCATGCAGGATGTTCTATCAATTCTAAAAGTTCTGTTTTATTTCCCACTTTCCTTCAGTAGCTTAACCTTTTATTTATTGTCAAAGCTTTATGTATTTTACGTTTTCTACCAAGTTTAAAAACTCCGAACCCAGCAAGCAAGTAGTGGTAGCAAATTTGTATAAAATAATTGTTTTTACCTACAAAAATTGTAAGTTGAAGATTTATTAAAAGTTAAACAAAAATGGCACCTACTGATATAGTTGAAATTAGAGAGTTGAAATTTTTCAGATACAGATATATCATTTACATATATGTGATTAAGATGCTTAATGAACCGATCAATCAATCATCATCGTGAACAATGTAGTTATCACATTTTCTAGGACATATACCCTAAAATATCGCTTTTGGCTGCCTAGCAGATGAAGGTTATTGGTGACTACTATCTCCGTCCAATGAACGTCGCCCAAACTAACGGCTAAAATTGGATGGGTGTCAAGAGAGCTGACGCTAACTCCTTTCTATCACTTCTTCCAACAAGATATTAACTACTTCATTTTAACCTTTCTACTACAATACATATAACATGTGTAGCACAATACTAAATATAAAAAGTCTGGAAGCAGCAAGTGCGTTATGGAAGTGCATTTTCATAAAAATGTTTTTAATAGCAAATATAACTATCTAATGCAAGCAGGTATCAATGTGGTTACCGGTATAGCCTATATAGTAGAAACAATGTACCATATTTTATCAAAATTAATTATTGCTTGAAAATGTACAAAACATTTCCGAAAATAAACTTGAAATGTTTCCGAGACAACTGGTTTCCTGACCAACAAACCTTGGGTTAATAGCAAATTGTGTTATTGAAATTTGAAGGATTTAATAAAAATTGGCTACCAAAACGTACTTACTACGTCGCGATTTTTTTTCTTACAAACACATTTCGCTCACGCATACCAAATTTGGTTGCCCTTACATTGTTATCTCTGAAGATATAATTTTTTTCTGAAAGAAAACATAACATTTCCTTAGAAAACCTGGGCCGATTTTCCTGGCTAACAAACTTATCCAAGCCACTTGCAAAAGGAAGATACTCACCAAATTTTATCAAAATCGATCCATTATTTTTTGAATTATCGGTGTGATACATACACACACACGCATATATATATATATATATATATATATATATATATATATATATATATATATATATATATATATATATATATATATATATATATATATATATATATATATATATATATATATATAAGTTAAAACCGACCCTGAATATGGGTTATAGGGGGGCTAGTTCGGTATTTAACGGCCGGTTAGTTAATAAAGGCTTTAGGGGAACCAATCACAAACTATGATTCGGGTTTTTACCATGACGACCAAATATTTTGAAGCTGTGGTTGGTCGTCTGACGCCTTGATTAACTAGCCGGCCGTTGAATATTTAATCGAGCTTTGTAAAACTGGGCTTTAATTTAGCAAGTGTCCATAAATACACCGGTTTCTAAAGCATCTGTATAATGACACATATTACCTGCTCACGCATATACCTCGTGCATATATAATATACTATCGACAAGAACGGTATTACATACATCCAAATATGTTACACCATTTAAAAAGCTACCCAGAACATAATCTTAGCAACCATTTTTATTTGTTTATTTTTATAATCTATATAATAATATAGATTATAAAAATAACTAATAGTTTAATTTCGCAAATGAAATCGTGTACTGTATCGTTTAGCACGTAAATATAATGAAAATATTCTCTTATATTATTTATTTTTCAGAATATTCAATTGACAGATGCGCTCCCATTGGAGCCCCAGAGGATGTTCAATTAGCAGCTTTCGATAAAACATGCTACGAATTTGGAGTAGGCCGGGGAGGTTCTTTTGCCGAAGCTAGAACGTATTGTCAAGGCCACAAAGGTGACTTAGTCCATGGCATGACACGTGCAGCTACATCTTTTCTATACACAGAGTTGGAGAGAAGAAAACCTAAACTTAAAACTCAGCTTGTTTGGATTGGTGCCCAAAAGGAACCTGGAGTTACTTCTAGAACGTGGAAGTGGGTTAACGGTAAGTCAAGTAGTAGTATAGTATATTTGTATTTTTATTTTTTATCGTCGATCTATGTCTGCAACTATGAGCAATCATCGACACGAAAAAGCAGAGTTACCTCACTATCCTGGAAATTTTGCCGAATATCTTCCTTTCTATAAGTAGAATGGGGATATTTAACGTTAACCACATCACCTTTGTGATATAATACACGGGACAGGCGGCTTAACGCCCCCTCCGAAGAGCTTAACGTGTAGATATTCAACTTACTCAAACACAACGCCACAACCTCGCTGAATGTTAATTTACAACATGTACTGGAAAATAATTTGACGTTTCTACTAGGAATTGAACTCGGGACCATTTGGTCCTGAGGCACACGTTCTCACACTGGATCACCGATGCTGCTGGGATAATATAGTACTTTTTTTCTTTATAATTTTGCATGGTGTCTTACAAATAGTCTAACGGCTTGTGCTTGCAAAACATCATTTAGATCCATGATTTGCTCCAAATATAAATGTCTAACTCTTCTGGTAACTCTATAATTTTGTTAATATCTTGCTTGTTCTTCAATATTTTTATAACCTCCATATATGCTACCACATTGAAAAAATATTTACTCTTTACTCATTTACATTCATCTCAAAACATAATTCCATAAAAATTTTGTATATCCATTTACAACAGACGTTTATTTTAGGTTGCGTAAATTTAGTAGTAGTAAATTGGCAGGATTTTCAAATATATATATATATATATATATATATATATATATATATATATATATATATATATATATATATATATCCGTGTATTCGGATAAAATAGTTGCTCTTAATTACTGAAATTATCTTTAACACGGTGTCTAAAATAATCGTAAAAGGGCTGGTTGTTCATTCCTTAAACGTTCATAAAATTTTAGCCAAATCTTAGAAAAAACCCGATGATGGGTCGAGCAAATTATTGTATAATATCAGTGATATACAGGCTTACCTATAAAAATAATAATAAAAACGCTAATGGATATGGCTCTTAAATCATATTATTCTTTTATAGTGAGTGGGTGGCTAAAATTAAAGGTGGCTAAGACCCTCGTTTTTCTTTAGAAAGTTTTCATGGATATATGTAACGCTAACTAAATTTTTTATCTTTGGACCTAGAGAGTCGACCAGATAAGCAAAGTTGGTTAAATTTTCTTAAAGTGTTTAGTGGTGCCATTGTAAACAAAATTGCGCATCGGATTTCTGACATAGCCATTTGTATTTCGGTTTTTTAAATGGAACACTTATAATGTTATGGCGGCAATTGATTTGGGTCTTTTAAATTATAGGACCTTATTATTAAGTGACGATGTGACTAAAATTAAAGGCGACTGCGCTATAAGTTGTTCTATGGCGAGTCTTTACGAGTATTTGTTATAGCAGCTAACATTTTTATTTTTAGTCCCAGAGATTTGGTGGAATGACCACAGTTGCCTAATATTCTTTCAAACGTTTTACGGTGTCACCCTAAAAAATAACTAAACATCGCATTTCTAAGATAGTCACTTTTTTTTAATGAGACACCTGCAATTTTATGGCGCCAATCGATTTAGTGGCGATGATGTAAAAATCAAAGGTGACTAGGATATTCGTTCTACTTTGACAAGTGTTGAAAACACAAATGTAAAGACTTCTCGCTGGCTCCGCAATAGCTTGTTTTTTTCTCTCTGCCCGATTCCGCTCTTTTTCTTCTGTATGACGATGCAGCAAAACAGCGAAACCTAGTACAAAGAAGAAACCGAACAATTGTGAAGCCAGACAAAAAGCCTATACGTCTGTTTATTATACTTTTTATAGAAAACTTTCTCGGGATAGAAATTGACCATCGCAATATATATATATATATATATATATATATATATATATATATATATATATATATATATATATATATATATATATATATATATATATGCACTGAAAACACTGGCTATGATAATAAATAAAAATGTAGCTATGATGGCTTATCATGCCTATGTAAGAAGTAGAATTCAAAACTCCATCATATGTTGGGGGAAATCTACAGATGTATACAGATTTTTTATACTTCAGAAGAGGTGTGTCAGAAGAATAGTGAACCTAGAAAAAACAGCAAGTTGTAAACCCCATTTGACAAGCGGAAAATACTTACAGTCGCTTGTATATACATTCTGGATACAGTAATATTTATAAAAAAACACAACGAACTGTTTCAGGAGTGTATACGTACACACGAGCATAATACTAGAAATAAAGAAGACAAGTCTTCATATATTTACGAAAAATGTACATGCTGCCATCATAGAAATATATAACGATATACCTAATGAAATAAAAAAATGCAATCATTCGACACTTAAAACACTGAGAAAGATATTAGAAGAGAATGTTTACTATACCACTAACGAGTACTTAGCATAAAAGAATACAAGGAAAAATATCGTAGACAATCAAATTTTAGTCCATTTTATTTTGTTTTATTTTATTTGAATTTATTATTTTATTTGAATTTATTAATTTTTTGTTTTCTTTGTTAATTTGTTACTGTTTTGATAAGTTTCACACCCATTACGTGTAATGTATACATGTTGTATGAAACAAATAAAACCTTATTATTATTATTCTATCAACTTAATTGTACTCTCTTAACATTTAGACTTAAACGCAGTTATTTGATAATTAAATTAGTGTTAACACATTATTATCTATTCAATAAGTAAAATACAATACGTGTATACATTCTCACCATCATTTATTTTTATACATTTAGAAGCGCTCAATTAACAAGAATAAGTGGATGCAAACTGCTTTTAGAATTAAGAGTTTTCTTAATTCTCACTTACATACAAACTACTACCAGAAATTTTCATAATTATAACAAATAAAATGTTTGCGATATATATTTATTTGGATTATTTCCCATGAAGAGTAAAACCGTTTTATCCTTTTGTTGTTTGCATAATATTATAGCATCTTAATCGACGTTAGTCATAATAAAAAAAAATTAAATCAAAATTATTATGTGTGGATCACGAGAAGCTTTTGTTGAAACTGCATAATTATGGTACAAGGCGAATTGTATGGAATCTACTTAGGTGATACCTTAGTAACACATATACGCCAGTTACCTTAAATAGATAAAGTCGTCACTAAGAATAGTAAAACGTGGAATTCCTCAGAGACGTATATTGTTCTGTTCTTCTCGTTATATATTAATGACCTAATGTACCAATTTAATCACAACAACATAGAGGCTTGTCAAATGACACCATTTTCATAGAAATATATAGAAAAGAGAATTATTGAACCAGAAAGCAGCATTCAACTTAAATGCTGCTAAAGCTTGGTTCAAGGCAATTATTATTATTATTTCATTGCTGGGTTTTATGGTTGATAGTTCGCTTTTGTGAATTACGCATATCGGTGTGCTTTGCCTCATATTGTCAACAGCAACCTCTTTTTTGTAGGACTAATCAAAATGGTTTATTAAGAGAGCGCAACTCTCTTAGCATACCATGCTCTTTTTCATAGTGACCACTTATGGTATAATTCTCGAAGGCAATGTGGGTGCTACCTCTAGAGCCCTCCTGAAACAGAATAAAGTATTTAGAGCGCTGAGACCGCCGAGACCTGTCCGTGTACATTTCTTCTTGTCTGTGTTATTTGCATAGTCACCAAAGTCAGTTTGTTAAACACTCCAATCTTCACGGTCACAATGCAAAAAAATAGTTACAAATTCACCATACCACGGCATCCTCTAACAAGCTCTCAGTATTAGTGTCTGCTAATTGGTGTCAAGATAAACCAGTTGCCATTATACTTTGAGGAATTGGAGAGTAGGCTATTCAAAATGACTATAAAAACTTTTTTATTAGAAATGCTTTCTAGTCTCATTCTCACTCATGTTCTGCCAAGGGATTATTTAATTGTTGGTGTACAGTTTTACATGTTTGTTATTTGACGATGTTAAATGTCATACAATACCTTGTAAATTCCTGAAGGTAAAAAATAGCCTTCTTCTTCTTCTTTTCAAAGTTATCATCTGGTTATAGAAATAAGGGGCTTGTTAGCAAACCTTACTCTATTATTGGTATATTCAAGACCAATGCGACAAGTTTCTAGGATAATATTCTTCTTCGTTTTTGGAATAAGCGGTGAAGGGGGCAGTTTTAACTTTACTATCGACTGTGATACATTTTTGTTGGCCAGGCTTTCGCTGTTATGACTACTGCAATGATTTGCACTGGTTTTAATCTATATTTTTTTATACTCTATTGACAGGGGAATATACTTTTTAACCTTCTCTTGACAATTCCAAATGAATAGCTAAGTGCAGAAGATGCATATGTTTTAAGAAGGCTAATCAGGTTCTTGCTGTTGAGATGTGCTTGCACAACCTGCTTTACTCGTTTCGTAAACTCATTTGTCAGATCCTTTTTCATTACCACGTGGTTTACTTTCCTCGCTTGCTGGACTCCCAGGTATTTATAACACTCCTCTACATCGATTGAGGCAATTTGCTGTCCATTCTGCATTTCATATACACCTGGTTGTGTCTTCCCTCTGACTACACATAAGATCCGACATTTGTCAAGCCCAAAATGCATATCAATATCTCTGGAAAACCCTTCCACCATTTTAAGGTGTTGTGTCAGGTAGATGTTTGTGGATGCCATGAGCCTAAGAGCATCCATATACAGCAGATTATTATCATTATTATTATTATTATTATTATTATTATTATTATTATTATTATTATTATTATTATTATTATTATTATTATTATTATTATTATTATTATTATTATTATTATTATTATTATTATTATTATTATTATTATTATTATTATTATTATTATTATTATTATTATTATTATTATTATTATTATTATTATTATTATTATTATTATTATTATTATTATTATAAGAGATTCCACTTAGTTTATTCTAAGGATATTTCTGCATGAGTTGAGCAACACCGAGTGCACTCCGTTCACCTAGGGTGTTGCTTCTGCGTCTGGATGTCAGGTAAGTATTATAGTACTTTCCGTACTATATGCGCTGTACCCAGGACCACTGCCTTTTGCATTAGCAGGAGATTGTGTTTTCCTGGAACTTCCTTCATGAAATTGGTGGTGGCATTGGAAATAACTCCTGTGGCTCCGATGATGACGGGGATTATTTTGGTTCAGGTTCCACATGCGCTGTATCTCAATTTGCAGATCTTTATATTTAAGCATATTTTCTGCTTCCTTTGTGTGATGTTGTAGTCAGAAGGTATGGCCACGTCTATGATTAGGCAATGTTTTTTCTTCTTATCCTTAACTATGAGGTCTGGCTTGCTTGCAACTATTTTCCTATCTGTATGCACCTGTGTGTCCCATATGATTGTCACATCTTCAGTATCTATTACAGGGTCCGGGGTGTGTTGGTACCACTTTTCATTTACATCTATCTTGTAGTATTTGCAGATGTTCCAGTGAAGCTGCCTGGCTACCGTGTTGTGTCACTCCAGATACGAATGTTTTGCTAGTATGGGGCAGCCCGCAACAATATGGTGGATGGTTTCATTGAAAGACCGACAGAGTATGCATTTCGGGTCTGTGTCGGTTTTCATTATTTTAGCTTTCATATAATTTGTTGCAATAGCTTGATCTTGGCAGGCAGTTATCAGAGCTTCCGTCTCGGTCTTGAGATTTGCATTGGTGAGCCACGCCCATGAGTTATTTTGATGGATGGTTTCCTTGACCGCCTCATTTGCTATTTGTCCATGAAGTTGCTTGGTTTTCCATTTTATAATTCGTTCTTTTTTCATCTGTTGTTTCATTTTCTGTTTCATTTCTTTTACTTTCTTTGTTTCATGCACATTATGGCTGCTGTGTTCTGGTTCTTTTTCTTCTCCGTTATATTCGTCTTCCTCTGTGCTGTCATATTCTTCAGGGGCACTCTGTTGTTGTCTGTACACCATTCCCAGGTATTTATCTATTTGTTTTAGTTGTAGGTAACTGCTGATTCCTTGCTTGGCGATGTTGTTAGTATCCTCAATGCTAATCAATCATCTGCCTCCTTCTTTTCTAGGGATGTACAATCGGTCAATTATTATTATTATTATTATTATTATTATTATTATTATTATTATTATTATTATTATTATTATTATTATTATTATTATTATTATTATTATTATTATTATTATTATTATTATTACTATTACTGTCGCTTCCATCTTAGGTGCTGCAGAATTGTAGAGTCGCATGTAAAATAACATAAGGTTTAAACCTTATTAATTACGTGGAAACATTAATGTTTCCACGTAATTAATAATAATTTTGTAAATCATTCTATTTTCTGTACCCAGCTTATGATATGTGTGAACTTTTTTTTTGAATTTTGATGTTTCCAGATGTATTTCTTATGTAAATTGCTTAAATTCAGGCGCAGGGTTAAGTAAATAACCACGCTGACCAATTTACATTTGCAAAACATATTATCGGTACTTAACATAGACACACCGTAAATAACCGCATATCTTTGTAATGACAACCGAAAACTAGACTTTTTTAACAGTTTAGAAGTAAAAAAGCCAATACACGACAATAACCACCTTTTTTTTTTCAATAATCAAGCTGACTTGAAGGATTCGTTATACAGCGTGTCCCATTCATCCATATGGGGATCTCAGGAAAGGTAAGATATGCGAAGTTGGTTAAATTAGGCGAAAGTTGCTCAGTTTTAAGGACAGTATATAACCACTTTCATTAAAAAAAATTGTAGGTCGCTAGATATTAGGAAAAATATAAAAATTTTCCATTGCCATTTTTTTAATATCTTTTTTAATTGTCCAGATACCTGTCTGAAACTTGCTATGCTACCCTAATGATACAACCTGCATCAGCTAGTGGTATTAGAATTTCTCTGGGCCTACTAGATTTTGCGGACCGATAGTCAAGTTTTTTATCTCTTATGGGCGCCGGATTGGTTTTTGACGTATTCGAATAGATCATCTACAAGCGTTTCAACCAGGTATAACATGTTTACGTGTAGATCACAAGAACTGAGAAAAATTACAAAAAAGCTCTTTTAACATAGTTACCTTGGAAGTAATGCAAATAATTGAATTGCTGTGTACATGCATACTTGGGTAAGCCGTGAATTATTGTATTTTATAATTTAAATAAGTATGACTTACTTATTAATGAAAACACAAATGTAAACATAGAGTATAACATTATTTTTTTTGATCATTAATTTGTTTAATTACCTTCAGCTAAAGATGATATTCAAATATCTGACCATTACTTTCAGTGCAAACTTTACACCTGTCTATCAAGCCCAAGCAAGCATCCTTGATTGCCTGTGGCTGGATTTCTGTAACTGCACGTTCCATAACCGCCCTGAGTTTATCTACGGTATTTTAGGTGGTATAGTATACCTTATCTTTAACATAACCCCATATGAAGTAAACACGCGGCGGCAGACCTGGAGAACGAGCAGGCCACGTTACAGGTCCCCGATTGCCAATCCAATTTCGATAACTATCATTTAGGTAATTAGTAATGACGTTCATATTATGTGGTGTAGCTCCCTTGGTGGAACCACATATGCCCCACTGTATTAAGAGGTAAATTTATTAGAAATATTTGTTACACATTCTGCTGCAATAAATACAACTACTTCTGTGAAGATCCATCAAAAATTATTGAGGCTATCAAGTCACCATTTAGGATCCCACTCATTAAATCCCCACCTAACCTGATGATGTACTTGCCTATTCATTAATGGATTTGCATCGACCCAATAGAAGTTGTTTTTTCTCATAAAGATACCACAATTTGTGAATAGTGTTTCGTCAGACCACAACACTTTGAGTGAAAACTGACGATCAACACATTTTCTTAAAAACCACCTGCAAAAATTTAGCCTTCTCTCCTGATCGCCATCCCCAAGACCTTGACTAATATGTTCTCGATAGGGGTGAAACTTATATTTTTTCAGAATACGTTGAGCAGTAGACTTGGGTATGTCGAAATTATTTTCGCTTTGACGGAAAGAGACACGGGGGTTTTCAATAACACTTCCTATAATGAAATGTTCTATATTTTCATTACTGTTTCTTGTATTTTTTCTAGCCTTAAATGATCAATGATTAATTAAATTATTTTTCATTCTTTCAAAAGTGGACTTTCCACGTTGTTGTCTCTCTAGATATATTTGCAAATACATCTGTTGAGCTCGTGTATCATGTCTGTCGCAAAGAATGAATCATACCAGCATATCATACTTCTTTTGATTTGAATATCTTGCCATCTTACTTTACTACTATTAAAATTTGAGTCAATATTAAGGTAAGTACTATTAAATTAATAACTTTCTTTAACAATATCTATGTAATGAGTACTGATATTGACAACAAGCAAACTTTTTGTTGATATGAAATAAATTATGACAGTTCACGCAACTCAATTATTTGCATTCCTTCCAAGGCAACTATCTTAAAACAGCTTTTTTGTAATTTTCCCTAGTTCTTGTGATCCAAATCTGAGCTTGTCACGTGGGTGAAAAGCTTTTTATGCTCTATTCAAATACGTCAAAAACCATAATGGCGCCCATAAGAGATAAAAGAGTTGACTATCGCTTCGAAAAGTCTAATAGGCCTAGAGAAGTTCTAATGGCACTAACTGATGCAGGATGTAGTATTAGGGTAGCGTAACAAGTTTCAGACAGGTACCTTGACAATTAAAAAAGATATTGAAGAAAAATGAAAATAGCAAATTTTATATTTTTGCTAATATCTAGCGACCTATGATTTTTGTTTTGAAATCTGACAGTGAGTATGTACTCAAAACCGAGCAACTTACGTCTAATTTAACCAACTTCGTATCTCTGACCGTTTCCGAGATCCCCATGTAGATCACTTTGAATGGGACACCTGTATAGAACCTGCTTTGTAGCTGTTATTGTTAATTAGTTATTTTAGTATTACAGTTGTTGGTACGGTTATTATTGTTATAAGTTGATTCTATTTTCTTGTTAAATATTAACTATGACTATGACTATGACCATGAACTGTGTGGGTATCTTGGGCATCGTAAGCATTTGTTTTGGACTATTTGTATTAAGGTTAAATAAATGTTGGCTGTATGTCATGCTTGAATACTGTAGGTTAAAGCCGGTCTGATTACAGTTTTGTAAATGAGCATTTTCTTTTCTGGTGACATTGTGCTATGTCTACAGATTAGTGGTATCAAGGCGTTTTTTACTTTTTCCACTTTGGTTTTTGTCTTAGCGGCGTGTACGCTGAATGTGAGTTTGCTGTCTAGTAGGATTCCAAGATATTTGACTCTGTGCTTCCAGGGAATCTGTTTTTTGTAAAATATGAGGTCGTTCGATGCTGGGTCTCGTCTTTTTATAAAATTTATAGCTGTACTCTTTTCTGAGTTGACTTTAATTTGTCAGTGTATCAGGTATTTTTCGAATAAGATGAGGTTGACTTGTAATATTTGTTGTGGATATCTTGTTCGTAATGACGCGGTGAATATAGCTTTGTCGTCGTCATATTGAGCGGTATTGTTTTGTCCCGTTTTTGGCAGGTGAGAAATGAAGATGGCGTATAGATGCGGAGACATGGCTGCACCTTGAGATACTCCAGCTTTTATAGATCTTGTTGAGAAATGTTAGTTGTCAATGTCTATTTTGTAAGTTCTGTCACTTAGGAATAACGCAATGATTTTAATCAGGCCAGGTGGGTAATTAAATGTAATGAGTTTTAAAATCAGGCCTTTGTACCACACTTGGCAAATGCCTTCGCAAGGGCAAGGACAAGCGCTACGGTAGATTCTTTCTTATTAAAGTTGGTTGTTATAATTTCAACAAGTCTGCATATTCTGCAACAAAATTGTTCATCGGGATAGATATTGTGGTTGTATGTGAGGTCGGTGACTCTTGCCAGTATTATCTTTTCGAGAATTTTAGACAAAGTAGACAGGAGGCTGATTGCTCTGTAGCTTTCGGATTCCTTTGAGTTTTGTAAGGTTTTTTTATTAAGATTATTTTGGCTAGTTCTCAGCATTTTGGAAAGGTGTTTAATCGTAATGAGGCGTTTATCATTGCTAGCAGAGCCATGAGGTTTGTGCGGCCGCTTTTTAATTGACATGTTTGAGATTTGGTCTATTTCGGGAGCTTTCTAATTTCTTAGTTTTTTTATGATCATATACAACTTGGTAGGTGGGGCGGCTTTATAGAAGGGTGTTTTCTAAGTACGACTTGACTTGGTTAAACATTGACATGCATCACACATAACTTTAAAGACGCCATCTGTCATCTTTATTATATTCCTTTTCTTCCAGAGATTTCTAGATCAAAATACCATAACATAGCAACGACTTTTTATTTGTAGTTGTCAGGAATACGTATAAAAAAATCCATTTTTCTCCTGTCTGATGATGCTGTGAAGTAGCGAAATCGGATACAGAGAAGAAAACATACACTTGTGATGCCAGAGAAGTAGTCTCTACATCTGTATATAGTATGTAAATGTTTCACCAAGTAAGGTCAACAATAATTAACAGATTTACACGCCTGTTAACATTCACTATCACCACTTCGTCTGACATTTTTAAATCACACTGTATATGACGAATATTCAGATATAGGTAGTAAATACAAATGTAGAGACTACTTATCTGGATTTACGACTGTTTGTTTTCTTCTCTGTCACCGGTAGCGCCGCTTTACATCCTGTCTGATGATGTAAAGCAGCGAAACCATTTACAGAGAAGAAAACAAACAAAAAGCCAGAGAAGTAGTCTCTATATTTGTAGTTAGTATGGGGCAGTTTCACGAAGTAAGTGCAAAAACAATTAATGAATTCCTATATACATAGTATTTTGTGAGAATTATATACAATATACGCAGAGTCCAGATATAAAACAAATGTTTTCTCTTGCGAAATAATATATTTTGCAATCAGTAATCTAACAACAAGTCAATATACGCACTTTTCAACTTTTATAATTCAAAATTCGTATAATTTATAACATAGTGGGTGGACGTGATCGCTGAATTTATGATATCTAAATGTCAATAGTTTATTATAGAACTAAAGACAAGAAATCAAAAGTAGGTCGGCAGAAAGATCCAACATGTAAATTTGTAGAAGATAAAGTCGTTAGCCTCATCATACATATCCTTTCTATAATATAAACTGCATACGATATTCTATTGACGATGTAATTAGAAAAATTTAATAACAACTGTTTATTTCGTTTTCCAATTCCACTTATAGAATGTTTAGATGATAAATGAAAGTGAAATTCACTTCATGTGATGGTAAGCTATTAAAAAGACATAATTGATTTTTGAGAGCAAAACACGAATATGTGAAAATTTTCTAAAATAAATGTCCAATACGGCAAATAAAGTTATTTTCAAACTCCTTTCCCAATAATCCTCTTGAATGGACCCCTCATATAACTATCAGCGGAGGGACAATATCATATTTATGGAACAACATTTCAGTTGGTGCAGATCAAATTTATGGGCGGTCTCCGTAGCACAGGCGGGGTGCGCATTCCACAGAAGTCACTTTTTTTCAAAATTAACAATAATTAGTTAATTAAGTACATGCTGAAAAATAAGATTTGTAGACCCCCTGAAAAAACCTTGATCTAAATCAATTTTTTAAATAGAATTTCTAACATGTTTTACCGGTTAGTTAATAATTGGAAAAAGGTTCTAAGTGAGACACAACGCTTTTCTGTGGATTGAAATTCAAACAAAGGTATTTTAGTAACATTCTGAAAACAAGTATTCTTTATAGAGACTAGTACATAAATTGAGTATCAGGCTTCAGGGGACCAAAAGAGAGCATAAGATTAAACGTTTTTGCATGATAAAAATAATTTTCAGCCATATTTAACCTTACTAACACATTTTTGTACCAAATGTAACTAAAAAAATTCTGCAAAAATTCTTCAATATTTGCAAAAACGTTCCTTCATAAAACAATGCATTTTTTACAAAACTTAGAACAGTTTAGTATAAAAGTTCTTTTACAAAAATTCACAAAAAACTTTTTCTGAATAATCACATAAAATGTTTTCTAAGAAAATTACTAAAAAAGTTTTCTACAGCATCAGACCCGGCCGAAATCGCAAACTGATCACCCATACAGCACTGACCGTCCACGAAGTTGCTCAACTTCGATTAAGCAACGTCGACACGTATCTGAACTGCATCGCCGTGTAGCCGCACAGATTTTCATTTGAGAAGTTGCCAAAAATACAAAATAAGATCATAAACAATTAAAAAAATTATTTATGCAAAAATAAATGTGTCTCAATATTATTATTTATATACCACATATATATATATATATATATATATATATATATATATATATATATATATATATATATATATATATATATAGATGTTAGCAGACTGTAAACTCAATAGTGCTAGCAGTTATCATTTCAGATCTAAACAATTAAAATAACATTATTAGACATTTTAGGTCTCTTATTTCGAAAAATTTCTTTTCCACTTGAAAATACTAGAAATGTTACATCAGCTTCTCGAGTTCTTTTTGAAACTGAATATATTCACATTTACTCTAGTTTAAATAATACATATACTGTTAGTTTATTTGTGTTGCTTGTAAAGAATTCAACTCTTAAAGATTACTAACTGAAGACAACATTTTATGTAGGTGAATTTCATCGACTTATTGATGATTGGAATATCATCTGTCTCAAATATATATATATATATATATATATATATATATATATATATATATATATATATATATATATATATATATATACATAGCTGTTTGGTTAGTTAATATAGTATATGGGCGGTATTCTTATTAAATTTATCTGATTAGTACACATATTATTAATTTTGGGTTATAGTTGGACACTATTTACACGTTTTTAAAAGTGTTTTTGTATTATATGGAACTAATATTATAATAAATTACATAATTTATCTAGTTATAATCGTGAAAATTAAGTTTTGTTTAATTAATACTAGCTGATTAGCCAGCGTTGTCCGGGTATTATTTATCCCAATCTTCTATTATGCAGGAAAAATCTACATATTATATTATAGAATAGTATACTATAGAATGCAATAAAAATTCCTACCCCACCCCTGACGTCAGGTAGTGTCTTACCCTCACAGAATTTTCAATACGGCATCAGGAATGTTACTATTCGTTTCAGCTATCGCAAAATCTGTGGAATCGAAAACAATATCGGCATTTTTACGTGCACCCACATTTCTATCCAACCACTAGGAGTGCTAGTGATGTCTTACCCATACAGTATTATATTCCAGATAGTAGGTCATATGTTTAAAAAACGTTTGGTTGAAATAGCGCAGTAGAGTTACGCTGGAACTATTATATATTATATAACTATAATCGCTTGATAAGAAAAATTAAAATTTTCCCCAGGAATGTTATTGAAAATGTTCGATTCAATTATAACATCGGCAATGTTGTCAACTTTACCGTTTTCAGGTAACATAGGTAACATTGCTTTTCCTAATACAATTATCACCTAATTTTTATTCCAGTGAAGTTAGCGCCTTACTATCACTAAAATACCACAACGCCCAAATATGAGATCCCTATTATATTTGGATTTTGAAATAGGTATGACAACAGAAATCCCAAATCAGTCTCGTATTGAAGAAATTTTCTACAGGGCTATCATACAGGATGCCCGTTTCAATGACGGCATCGGCAATGCTGCCAAGTTTACAATTTTTCAGATAATGTAGGTGGATTTTCCCATATTTGTTAATGTACCTTATTTACATTATTTATTATGTATTCATTAGGTCATAAGCAAAAACGTAAATCGCCTTTGACAACGACGTAATTCTATTTTGGGTTCCAATAAACTCGTACTTAGCAACCATTTTAGAAGTTTCCCATTGGTCAACGGCAAAATGTAGCACATAATTTACACTTTTAGGGAAGATTGACTTTATGTTTAGCGGTATCTGCCAACAACTTTTTTTCGCTAGTGTGTTATACTAAAACAGTATCTAAGAACATTAGCTCGTAGTTGCGGTTCTTTAAGATATGTGGTTTTTCCCTGCTGCTTTTACAACGAATATGACGACCGTGTACAGACCACGCATTCTAATAATATCGCACTACTTTGGTAGCATTCCGACTAACCTCATTTTGCAGCTTCTGGAAAAAACATCGCACTGTTCTGAACGTCTACACTTTCAGATCGTTCAAATTCTCTTAACTGCTGATAAACAGCATGTTCTTAACACATGGCAGTTGCTTAGATATTTTCTAAACACCAGTTAGAAGAACTAAATATCATTGAGCTAATTCTTAAAGAAAAGGTTATAAAAAATGTCAAAATTCTCTAATAAATTTTTAAAACGCTTGAGAGTTGTAAAGTTATTGTTAAAGTTTGCTATACTTGATAATACCAATCAACTAATATAAAGATACCCGGACGCTTATGCATGCAAGTACCTATCGATACCTAGTAGTTCTATTTTCCATGAGTGGGATTATAAAAACCAAAAATGTTAAAAATGAACGACAACAACAATATAACAATAGCATTTGTAATTGTCTTCCAAATATCAAAAAGCAAAAGATAACTACATTTAACCATTTTTAGGTGATTTGGTACAACGACCATCGTGGGGAAAGGATCAACCAAACAACTACAACGGAGAACAGAATTGTGTGGTTCTCGATGGAGGCCGAGCCTGGCTATGGAATGATGTCGGGTGTAACTTAGATTATTTGCACTGGATCTGTCAACATAGTAAGTATAAACCTACGGTTGTATTTATAAAATAAAAAGTTATAAATGACGGAAAAATGACTCCAAATGTTTTTTTTAATAGTTTGGCGAAGGTAGGTATTTGAAAATGTTGTAATTTTGGTGTCATAAAGAAATAAATAAGAACAAGAATATGTTGGTTGGTGTAAATATAGTTGAATGTATTAAAGTGTAATAAGATGATTTCTACAAATCGTGGAAAAGATAAAACATTTTCAAATTTTAATTTTGGTATGTCGACATTTAAAGTACCTACTTACCTGACAGGCCGAATAGCTCAGTTAGTGGGGCGAGTAACATCTAGAATTGGACTAGGATGTCGCGGGTTCGAGTCCCATATTCAGGCATTTTTCACTCGATTTTGGAACGACTGGCCTCTGATGACTTATGTTTTTTTTTTCATAGCGGAGGTTAATGTTTTTTACGCAGGCCGGTGTCTGGTGCTTCCGCGATCTGACACCAACCGGCACTATGATGACTCCCTTTCCTACAGGTCGGGACTACCTACTAAACACCCCCTTGACACCTAAAGACGTGGCTGAAACCACTCGCTGGCATTGCTTCACCACGTCTTCAACTCTTGTTGTTCTCAAAACTTCTACATCCTGTCTTCATCCTCCTTTGACGTCATTATTTCTACGATACTTCTCTCCACAGAATTCCATCCCCTTTCATTTCCCAGCATATTCTCCACCAAATTATCTGCTGTTAAATCTCTGCCAATCTCTTTATAACGTTTGTTCTCTTATTTGCGGCCATCTTGCGCACTCAAAGACAGTTTGTTCTGGGGTATCTCTATCACCACAATACGTACAGTCTTCTTTGTCAACTATTTTCATTTTATGCAGGTAAGACCTTAAACGCCCATGCCCTGACAGAAATTGGGTAAAATAATAACCCACCTCCCCATGCTGTCTCGATATCCATGTCTGTGTGGAATGAGCCTCTTTGTCCAATGGGATATTGACACTTGCTATTCCCATTCTCGCTGCCACTCCGACATTGTTTCGGTTATTGCCTTCTTTTTCTTCTCTTCTATTTTCGTGTATTTCATAAGTTACCTCTCTTGCCAGTAAGTCTATAGAGATCGTTCCTGCAATCACATGTATTAGTTTTTTGCCACTGTTCTAAATGCACTTGCTATTCTGATGGCTACCTTTCTCTGTGCCCGCTCAACCTTTTCTTTACACTTTATCGTTGACAACACGGCCTTCCATTATGGTGCGTCATCTAGTATGATTGAGTTTACCACACTACTTAGCACTCTCCTTCTTCCTGGTTTTGTACCACCAATATTTGGCATCAGACGCCCTAGTTTGCGAACACCATATCTGCTTTTGCAACTACTTTTTTTATGTGCACACCCATGTTCATCTTATGTCTGTGACTGGATTTCTGCATTCCCCACCTTGACGGTTACTCTCCTCAGTGTTCTTCGTCCCACTAGCACTATACTTTCAGTTTTGTACGGCGCGAGTTGTAGACCATTTTTTCCATCCAGTTTTCCACCCTTGCCACTGACCAGTTGATATTATCTTCTATGTCAGCCTTATTTCCTCCGCTTACAACCATGTCCAAATCATATCCATAGCCTATAATAGCCATGTTGGTTACGGACTCCAGACTAAAGACCTTATCGTAATGCAAGTTCCACAGTGTTGGTCCTGGGATTGACACCTGAGTAGTAGCTGTATGTTTTCCAGGTAACTACATACTATTTTCTGCAGATATGGGTCAACTTGCCTCTTTCTTAACACTTCGTATATGCCTTTCCATGGTGCTGTATTGAATGCATTTCTTACGTCCAATGTTACCATTGAATTATAGGTGTGTATATAGATTTTTTTAAATCAGTCATTAGTTGTCACTAGTAATGCCTGCAAATTATAGGACGACCATAAATAACAAGTGGCAAATATTTTTAGGTATGCTATATTAGGGAAATAAAAGAATTACTTACCTAATATTTTATGTGCTGTTAAAAACACTAATAGTAGACGGTTGAAATGTTCATTAAAGAAATCATGTGAAACAAATTTTAAGGTATTTAATTAGAATAAAAATTCAAATGAGATGCTTATATGATATTCGGGAACGAAACTAATAATAAAATTTTGGGACGCAGTAACTGAGTTATAATAATGAATTTTCATAAGAATTGTACACTATTAGTACGGCATATTACTAAAAGTAATACTTTTAATTTCAGCAGACGTCGAAGATCTGGTTTAGTGTAATACACGCTCACTTGAAGAACTTCTCTCTTTCTATTAAAATAAAAAATATTGAAATCTTGTGTTCTAGCCCCTTTTGAGAAAAAAACCTTGAATGCCTAAAACTCAATTTTCTATGGCGCTAGAAAATTAAAATTTGGTGAATACAGGTACATATTATAAGTCTCTTTAAAAGATAACTTGCATTACAATGTATTTCATGCTGTAGCCTTGATAATGGAATGAATTCTTTAGAAAGCTCAGAAATGAATAAGGAGTTTTCATTTTACAACTGTCATCTATTTCACAATTTTTAAGAAACTAATAATATTACCGTCGCAAAAACTGAATATTATATATATATATATATATATATATATATATATATATATATATATATATATATATATATATATATATATATATATATTTCCGGAGGCTAAGTTCGCTTGGCAGTTCAGAGAGGCAAGTGTAAGTACAGATAGAATTCAATTTTGTTGAATAATTGTAATGCAAGTTTTGTTTCTCCGGAATTGAATTTAACAGAATTTGTAAGATGCCGTGAATTATCTTTGTTGTTGGAAAGAACATCACTATGCGGTAAAGTTTAATAGAATTAACTACGATGGATATATTAAATGATTTAGTCATTCTCATGAGTATTTTTAACCAACAGACTGTCACACGATTTGACTTTTCATCTTGAATTGATAGAAAAATTCAGATGGTTGGAGTGAATTGTTTATAAAAATGAGCTACTTAAATTTAAGATAAAGAAGTTCAAACGGTTCCAATGATACGCTTAGGAGATAGGGTAAGTTGCGCACGGTATTACAAAACTTAGGAAAGTTCGCTACTATAACACACCTGCTGCGTCCCGACTTTTTCATTTCACTTTGTAAAGTGATTGAGCGCCCAATTAAATCAAAGTAAGGTAGTAAGTTTGTGTTTATTTATAACAAAATATTTCCCAGCACTAATAAGATATTAACTCTGCTTTATGTTATAAGACTACCTACATCTGCTCCTAGGCGATAGTGTCCTCTTTTAATTTTTTAATAATAAAAAAACCAATGTTACTATTAGAAAAAAAATATCACTTAAAAAACTATTGAAAAAGATCTATTTTTAGTTATATTTCTCAATAATAAATATAACTAATAGTTAATAATAAAAATGTAGCTGTTAACTTAGAATAATATTTACGTACTAACCTTTTGCAAAGTTATGGTCAAATAAGAGGCCCTGTGAAAGTCGCATAAGCGAATCTTATTAATTGTATCCGCGAAATCAAGAATACTAAAATCTTCAATACTCTGTGACCAATGGACTTAAGCTTCCAAGGTCATCCCAACATGCATACACACACACACATACATCTGCTGACAACTGCTAATTTTATCAAACTTCTTGTGCCAATAAACTAACTGGAAATTGGGCATCTACAGATACAAATTTCTTTTGTCATTCTCTTTCTGTATACATGGTTGTCTTAAAATGATTAGGATTTTTCAGTTTTAAATCAACGTTTAGAAACATAATTTCAGTAGGTAGTTAATTTTTGTTCTTGGAGAGAAAATGTCTCTATTGTAATTTTTAAATTTTGTGCAGGTCCACTAACAACGCAAATAAAAACAAATTAATTTAAAATTCAATCTTGTTTTGTTTAAAAAGGTTACTTAAACAAACGCAAATATTAACTCGATGCTTGCTGAACGCCAAATGAGATGTTGGCCTTGGACTTGCAGTTACCATGGACATAAAAATGGATCAAAATCAAAATAGTTGCAAATATAATTTTTATATAATTGTATTTGGTGAAGTACTAGCTACACAAATAAAAAGAACTAATTATAAAATGTCTTATAATCATTAACCAACAACACATTTAATTTTCTTCTACATGCTTCAAGAAGCTCAAAATAAATATTCAGTTAAAGGTGAAGTAGCACATACTCCACGAATTACTATGCATACAAATAAAAATGTGGACGCAGCAAGTGCGTTATTGCTAACGAACTTATCGAAGCCACTTACAAAAGGAAGGTACATACCAAATTTTATCAAAATCGGCGCATTATTTTTTGAGTTATTGGTTATATATATATATATATATATATATATATATATATATATATATATATATATATATATATATATATATATATATATATATATATATATATTACATTGTTCCTGTGAGAATGCACGAGAGAATAAAAATCATTAACAATCCACGTTTGAAGAACAAATCCGTGAGTAGGTGTGGTTATTTGCAATAACTAAACGTATTTAATTCAGCTCAGATAGCGTGTTTACTTACTTTTTCTTTTGAAAAGTTCACACTAGTTAATCGAAATTGCTGATACACTTTCCTTTATTTCTCATGTAGTTCTCCTTTGTTTTAAGATAATTATGGTTTATAGTTCTTTTCACAGAAATCATTTACGACAAGAAGCCAGCTCATTAACAGATATGTGAAGTGTGTATTTCACAGGCATTATTAAAATGTAGCTACGTTTCTATTTTTAACGACAATTGTACTTTTAACACCCTTTCTTACTTTTACTTCGATCTGCCTGGTGTTTTATTCATTTGAGTCCGGTTGAATGGAACGATTTGTTGCTGAATGGTGCTTTATACATGTTGAATTATCTCAAATACTTATGCACCTATTTTGTATTTTAAGTAGTTGGACTGGTGATTTTAAGGTTTTGTAAAATGTTATAAAATGAATTTAAACAAGAACATTTTTGTTTTGTTTGTTTGGCTTCGGACTGTTAACCCAGTTCATATAGCCACGGTCCTTTTGTAACATCTTCTAAAACAACTCGGGCACAGTAGTACATTAATACTTAATTTATACCGCTGCACATGTAAGTGAGCGCTGATATCGCCCGGATTGAGATGTTTGCATACAAAATAACAAATATATATATATATATATATATATATATATATATATATATATATATATATATATATATATATATATATATATATATATAATTAGGTTTTTTCGTAGCGATTGTCCGAAAAAAGTAATTTATTTATTTAAGTGGTACAATTATTTCAGTCTTAAAATGTATTATAAAATATGTGATTCAAAACAACATGTGAACAACTAGAGTTACAGCGATTGAATGAAATAATGTTCTACAGAATTAACATAAATGCAAACGTCTGCATCAGCACTCTTACACAGGTCACTAAACTGATGATGCATGGTTTCCGGATTCGTCGTATTTTGTACGATGTTGAGAATATACAGGGATGTAACTCCTCCACCCTTAAATCTTTAACACGTCCTCGTGTTCGGACACTTCTTCTGTTTGCGTTTGTCTGTTGGACTTGTATAGGATGCTCTGAATTTTTCTTCTTAAAAGAAACAGAAGTACAATGGTAACAGCGATGGATATACCAATGGTAATGCCTAAATGGGAATACTTTTTCTTTTAGGTGAATTGGCTTAAAATGGATATGATGTTGAGGTGTCGGTTGCAATTCTTCGACTTCTATGGGTTGTAGCGTCAAATTGGTAGCAACGTCTTCATACATTTCCTCATTGATCTTGACTTTGCAAGAATTGAGGGATGTTACTAGACCGTTTCCCTGGAAGACAATAGTGGTTGCTGAGCTAGTGGATATTAAGATCTGACCATTCTGCAGCTGAGTTGATATTTCGTAGGGGTTCATTACTTTGGCAGAAGTGCAATTTTGTAAGGTGTCAAGCTGACAATGTTCTTCTCGTGGGCGATTATTGCATATAACCACGTCTTCTATAGAGGGGCACTTCTCTTGGGTCCATAAGTTTGAAGAGGGTGTTTCTAAATAGTATGAGCTGGGTGGTACCAGGAGAATATAATTTTGTGGTATAGGATAAACACGAAAATAAGAACCAGGATTGGGATGTAGGATAGGAACTTTTAAAAGGCATACAATCGTATCCTTAACCGATAATATATGAAACTTGGTAAATTCTACAACCTTAAAAACATGATTTTTGTCAAAGTCGATCAATTCATTTCTGTCATGACTTAACTTTAAGTGATCAATAATATTTAACAGATCACTAGTGATAAAGAGCTCTATATTAGTAATTTCGTTAAAACTAAAGGAAATAGTTCTTTGAATTATCTCTATATTATGGAGTAATTTAACAGCTACGTGAATTTGGAAATGAATTTTACTCGACAATTCTCTTTCGCTATCTAAAGTGGAAAAAGTCTGATAAATATGATCTAGATTTTTATTAATAATTTTTTGGTCCTTTTCGTACCTTTGTGTGATTATATTAGCAAATGAATTTAAATTATCAATTTGGGTAATTATATCTTCTTGATTTTGGAAAAGGTTATCTAAATTTTTATTGATTTCTTTCAAGTCTTCTTGGTCGAGATTTCCTGTTATCATTTTAATTAAAGAGCCTGCTCCGTTTATTAATCCGCGTTTAGTTCTGTGCATTGATAGTTTTTGTAGTTCATTACTTAATCGTGACAAATGGTCATCTAAAATTAGTAAATATCGTTCGTTACTTGCAGACATTTGTCCAGTGTTTAAAAATTTAGAATTTTTTAATAATATGTTATAATTAATTTCTATATCGGTAATATTAAAATAAAAATAAAATTTATGATAATGTTTGAGGATTTTTGCTATGCCTAAATACTCTTTAAAATATCCGTTAGTTTTTATCATTTGAAGTGGATGGACCAGGTTGAGGGTCATCGTTGTTTGTAGTAGTAGTAGTTTTGTCCTGTAACGAAAAAGTCTTTCTTACTCTTTTTATGTTAGAAACGTGAGCTTTTGCTTTTGGTTTAGAAAATATAACAATGTTTTCTTTTTGTTTAGGATGTGATCGTAATTTATAAAGAGGATTCGTTTTTCTTACTTTTGGTACTCTAATAGCTAGTTGTGTCGTTTCTTGTAAATCTGGTGTCGTTTGTCTGTCCGCATTTGCTTTAGAAATTCTTTTGTCTCCACTTACTTTTTGTTTCTGATATACACTGTCGAAGAAAGGCATTATTTCTTTGAGTCTATTGTTGTTGTATTCCTCGTAAAGGGTGGTTTCAGGTGCGACTGTTGGTAAGTCGTCGTAGGGGCCGTATAGTAATGTAAAAGGTGAATACCCAGTTGTTGAATGAATAGATTGGTTGTAAATAAGGGTTGCTGTTATCATTAGGGTTGCAGGCCTCTCTTGTGGGTTTTGTAATTTAAGAATTCGCTATTTTTCTACAAGAGTTGAGTGCAGTCGCTCTACTGGTGAATTTGAGTTAGGATTTTGGGGGGTTGTTATGTGAAGATTAATATTAAATAAATTACAGTATTCTTTAAGGGTAGTATTCGAAAATTCTTTTCCAGCGTCAGCTACTATTTTTAGGGGATGATTATGATGGGAAAAATAGTGTCTAAGTTTATTTAACACGGTAATTGCGGATCCATCAGTTATATAATATGCCTGCGCATATTTGGAGAATAAATCTATGATAGTTAGAAATTTACAATTATCGAAACTGAAGGTGTCAATGTGTATCACTTCAAAAGGGCGTTTAGCTAGAAGGGGACCTGAAAATGGTGGTTTGTACAGATTTCTTTCGTATTTTGTCTGAAGGCAAATTGAGCATTTATTAATAAAAGAGTTTATATAATTTTTCATATTAGGCCAAAAATATTTTTGTTTTAAATGTTGATAAGTCTCGTTAATGCCATTGTGGTTTCGTGTGTGATATTCGTCTATAATTTGTTGTTGAGTTTCTTGTTTTTCAACGTCTTGTAAAAATTCGTTCGATTTTATTATTTTAACAGAACTATTAAATAATGTTGAAGAAACAGCAGTGAAATATTTGAATAGTCTATCATGTTTACAGTAAATTCCGTAAGTGAATTTTGGATCAATAAATTGTTTCAAGAAGTCATTTATTTGTCTTAATTCGTAATTGAGTTGAACCTTTACATGTATTGTTTCAAACTTGAATATTTTTAATTTGCGTGTGTCATATTTTGGTCCGTAATCTAAAATTATTCGTCTGGAAAAATAATTGACTGGATTTTCTGATATAGGTATTTTGAAAATTGGATTTTCTGCAGACGAGTGTTGTGTCTGTGAGTCATTGCTTTCAGGTAGGTTATTAGTCGTGCTAGTAGAGGCATTGTTTGCGTCGTTTTCTAGTTCGTTAATTATTTCTCTTTCTCTGTCTTCGTCAGGGTCTACGTTATTAATTATTGATTCCAGGTCAAAGTCGTCTTCAATCGCGTTAATTTCGATTCGCGATAAGGCATCAGCCACTACGTTATCTTTGCCTTTCTTGTATTTTATCTCGTAATTAAATTCCTCTAATCTTAGTCGCCATTTAACTAGCCGTGAGTTTGGTTCCTTAATTGAAAATAGCCAAACAAGCGGTTTGTGGTCAGTTTCTATAACAAATTTTTGTCCAAAGAGATATGGTCTAAAATGTTTTGCATTTTCTACTATGGATAATAACTCTTTTTCAATGGTCGAATAATTTCTCTCAGCTGAATTTAGTGTTCTTGAGTAAAACGCAATTGGTTTATTATTTTGTGACAATACTCCACCTATAGCTATATTGCTTGCGTCAGTGGTTAAATGAAATTGTTTAGAAAAATCGGGGTAGGTCAGGACAGGAGAATTTGTAATTAATTCTTTTATTTTTTGGAATGCGTCAACATATTCCGGGTCGTGAATATTTATTTTGGTATCCTTTTTTAAATATTTATTGATGGGGAATACTACTTTAGCGTAATTTGGAATAAAGCGTCTATAATAGCCTGTTAATCCTAAAAATGCTCTTATTTCTTTACTTGTCTTTGGTATTGGATAATTCTGAATGGCAGTTATTTTTGATGAGTTCGGTTTGATCCCACGGACAGTGACTAGATGGCCTAGAAATTCGACCTCTTTACGCAAAAATTCTGACTTATCTAACTGAATTTTTAGATTACACTCTTTTAACTTATCAAATATATTTTTCACGTGACAAAGGTGTTCCTGAAGGGATTTCGAGAAGATAACAATATCGTCCATATATACGAAACAAAACTTGTATAAATATGGTCTTAATACATTATCCATTAGGCGTGAAAAGGTACTAGGAGCCCCCTTCAACCCGAACGGCATTCGGATCCATTCATAATGGGTATTATTTACAGAGAATGCTGTTTTTTCGACACTGCCAGGATCCATTTCAATTTGATGGAATCCTTGTGCTAGATCGAGAGTCGTGAAATAGGAGCAGCGTCCCAAATTATCTAAAATTTCTTCGATACGAGGTAATGGGTACTTGTCATCGATCGTTTTCTCGTTAAGTTTACGATAATCGATCACTAAGCGCCATTTCTTTTTTCCAGAAGCGTCTTGACGCTTCGGGACAATCCATATCGGACTTGAGTAGGGTGATATTGAGGGTCTAATTATTATTTTGTTGTCTAAGAGTTTTTGAATTTGGTTTTGGACTTCTTCACGTAAATGAAAAGGGTACGGGTATGATTTGGTGTGAACAACTTCATCGTTTATAGTTCTTATTTTATGTTTAATTGCATTGGTGAAAGAGAGATCTGAGTCTTCATGATAAAAAATATCATTATACTTTCGACATAAATTAATAAGTTTTTCATATTTTTCTGTATTTAAATGATCTGTTCTTAAAACTTTTGTTACATCAAAATGTTTTGAAATTTTAGGTAGTTCGTCAGAGTAATTTTGTAATGGATCGACATCTATTTGTTCCTGAAAATGTATTTCTACAAATTTTGAATTTGGATTTTTCTTTATTATGGGCACTCTACAATATCCATCTTTTGCTTCAGCTATGGACTCGTAAATTAAAACATTTGTTTCTTTAATACGTGGTAAAACTACTGTGCCTTTTTCTATATTTACAGGGACTGATACATAATTTTCACAAATTTGTTTGAAAGGTGTAAAATTCAGTGGATTAATTTCAAGGTAAAATGGTATTTTTTGGTTTCCTAGAGTTAAAATTTGTTTATTATAATCGATATTTCCTTTTAATTTTGTAAGATGAGCTGACCCTATAAGCGCGTCAAATCGATGGTGCCATTGCATGACACGCATTGGAAATTGGTAATTAATATTAAATTCTTGTAAAATAGGATACATTACGTTGTCTTCACCATGGGTTATCTGGTTAACTGATTTCATTGAAAATGGTTCCTTATAAATAAATTTTTTAAATAACTCGTAAGCCGGTCCTGGATTTATGATACTATTTGACGCTCCGGAATCAATCAAGACTTTTAAATTTAGACTTGGTATGACAAAAAACGGTAATTTAGGGGTATTAACAATATTATTTATATCTAAATAGATTAGTTTTCCGAGGCTGTTTCGTGAAAATCCCGATTTGGATTGGTGTTGTAATTTGTAAAAGTTTCAGTTGGTTCAGGAAATTCTAGTGGCTCTATATTTTCGTCAAAGGGTTGGTAGTCATAAGGGCATTCGTCAGAATGATCTAGTGGTAGGTCCTCTTGGTTAAAGAGTTCTTGGTGTTGAAACGTGGGCCTAGATTGGGGTATAAAGTGATTTCTTTGGGGCATTTGTCGTGTATTTCTTAAGGGAGTTTGGTTGCTTATTGACATGGGTGTCGTTCCTCTACTTAATTGTGTTGGAACGTGTTGTATATTTCTATTAAAATTTTGAACGGGTCTTATGTTAGAAATTGGTCGAGAAGGAAACGGTTGCATTTGTTGTGTGATTTGTTGTGGTTTGTTGTAAATTTGGGGAAATGCTGGAAATATTGGTTTTTGGGTATACGTCTGTCTATGTTGTACAGGTGTGTTATGATTTGTTTTCGTATTATTTTTGTTTCTCAGGCTATTAATGAAATTCGACTGTATAATCTCGTTATCTATCCTATTACATTCCAACATAAGTGAATCAAGAGTATTAACACTAACTAATCTAAGATGTGAGAAGTAAGGTTCTATTACACCCGCTTTAAATGCTGCCACTGCATTTTGTTGATAAAATTCTTTCTTGTACGTTTTTACATCGTTTACTAAATCTTGTATATCTACATGTTCAATTAAAATCTTTAGCTTTTCTTTAATTACATTGAAATATTCCTGAATAGTTTGTGATTTAGTCATAAAGCTAGTATTTAAATCATTAATTAAAAGATTTTCTGAACGGGGGTCTGAAAACTGATTTTTTAAAGCAAATTTTATATTTTCCCATGTATGGTTTTCTAAACTAATTAACACGTCACGAGCGTTACCAGTGATTTTAGCTTTTATAAACTCTAGTAACATTCGATTTGCGTGTGTTTCGGCCTCTGGCCTTCTATAACTAGTAATATAAAGTTCGCATTGTTTAATCAAATAAGCAAGATGCTTCTGTCCACCGGAATATTCGGGGATCATGATAGCAGCTTGTGAAAATTCGGCAATGTGATTATTTGCCATTTCTAAATTATTTAAACTTAATTGATTAAAATTGTCTTCCTCTAATTCTAATATAGGTTCTCTTTTCCTAATAGGCGATCTACCTCTTATCATTACACAACATACATGAACAAGTAATGGTTGTTAAGTATTACAGGGTGAATTGAAAAATAGAGCGCGAATAGGAATTATTGAACAAAATTATATAAGGTATAAAAATAGATACGATATGAATGCACAGATAAAAATATTGGAGGAAACTTACAGGAAGCTCATTGGTACTTCTGCTATTGGTTTCTCGCTGATTTCCTTCTGGCAGTGTGGACTGACTTGCACCGGTGTGGATGTTCGATGTTGCACATAAACTTTTAGAAAAAAGACCGAAACTAATTTTACGAAGATTTAAAGCTTGCCAAAATCAGGTTTCGATGTGCAATACTGTTCTATGCAGCGCCAATTAGGTTTTTTCGTAGCGATTGTCCGAAAAAAGTAATTTATTTATTTAAGTGGTACAATTATTTCAGTCTTAAAATGTATTATAAAATATGTGATTCAAAACAACATGTGAACAACTAGAGTTACAGCGATTGAATGAAATAATGTTCTACAGAATTAACATAAATGCAAACGTCTGCATCAGCACTCTTACACAGGTCACTAAACTGATGATGCATGGTTTCCGGATTCGTCGTATTTTATACGATGTTGAGAATATACAGGGATGTAACTATATATATATATATATATATATATATATATATATATATATATATATATATATATATATATATATATATATATATATATATATATATATATATATATATATAATATTTTCGGTGAGAATATTCCTAAAAGGCTCCTCTCTTTGTTTATTGTGGAATCTGCAAGAGAATATTAAATGTTCCAAGTCCCCAGTACTTGCCCTGTCGCAATCGCAGTCGGGGCTGTTTTTCAATCCCAACTTAAGCATATGTTTCGGAAAAGTGCCGTGCCCAAATATCAATCGGTTTAGGGGAGTTAATATATGTCGGGGTAGGACTGTCTGTTTATGCAGTGGTAACTGTGTAGAAAAATGATATATACTGTTAAAGTGACTGGTAGCATTTGATTTAATTTTGTATCAGTAAGATTCGAATATTCTTTTTGATATAACTTTTGCTTCATTTACCAAGTCATCAGACATCATTATTTGAAAATCTGCTCCATCTCTTGTTGCGTTCCGTGCTGCGGAGTCAACTAGTTCGTTTCCTGAAATTTGGCAATGTCCTTTTAGCCACACTAAACGTACAGTTTTATGCTGCGTCCATATTTCGTAGTGTAACGAAATTATGTTAATGACTAAGTTGTTTTTAAATATAGATTTAATTGGGAGCAAGATCGCCTTGAAGGATGATAATGAATCTGTCAATATAAGAAATTTATTGTAACTTGACTGCTTGATCTGTTGTAATGCTTCTTGGATGGCAACCAATTCTGCGGTATATATGTTAGTAATTGGTAGCAATTTAATAGATTAAATGTGTGCTGTTGTTCATGAAATACTGCGCATCCTACATAGGATACTCTGAATACTGATTGGATGGGCTGTGTAGGGTACAACTGCCGGCTATGGATGTCTAATGAAGCTTCACATAAAAGGGATGAATTCTTCTTTTGCCAATACTTATAATTAAGGTGTGAGATAGCTAAGCTTTGTATGCTCTTGGAGAGGTTGGGTTGCAGCGTTAAGTTTTTTATCATGAACTTAGCCGATAAGTAAAAATTTCCTAATATATAAGGGCTGTTCGCTGGTAATAGCCAAGAGGTGTGAGGTGTGAGAAAGCTAAGCTTTATATGCTGTTGGAGAGGTTAGGTTGCAGCGTAAAGTTTTTTATCATGAACTTAGCCGATAAGTAAAAATCTCCTAATATATAAGGGCTGTTCGCTGGTAATAGCCAAGAGTGCTGCCACTGGAGTCGGTTTTATAGCTCCAGTTATGATTCTCAAGGCTTTGTATTGAAGTCTGTTGACTTTAGTCAGTAAAGTTGTGCAGGCTGTGCCATAAAAAAAATTGATCCATAATCAATAATAGATCTTGTATAGGATCGATAAAACATCATACCAACTGATACATCAGCTCCGTAGTTTTTAGGAGTCGTGTATTTTAATATGTTAAGACTCCTCTCAACTTTGTTGGGTATATGTTCGATATGATTTCGCCATGTTAGTTTTTGATCTAGAAAAAGACCAAGGTAATTGAGGGATAATTTAATAGAAAATGTGAGATCCCTAACTGTATGCTCTGAGTATTTGGCATTATATGCCTTGTAAATGTTACTAATTTTGATTTTTCGGTACATAGATTAAAACAATGTGAGCATATTAATTTATTAACGGAACCAACGAACATTGAATTTTTTTATTGTTTTCGTATGACTTCTCTTGAGCGTATATGCAAAAATCGTCTGCGTATTGCAGGAGACGTATTTGGTTATTAGGTACCCGATGCTATGAGTATAAATATCAAATAAAATGGAACTGAGTACCGAACCCTGGGAAAGACCTACATTCACAGTTATGGTCCCTGGGTCGAGTTTCTATCTCTTATGAAAACCTTTCGGTTGCAGAATAATTTGACCGTATTTATTGCGACGTTTCTGGGAATTGTAACGTCGGACATTTTTTCTACCAGCAGCTTGAGTTTGACAGAGTCATATGCCCTTTTTAGATCTAAAAAGAGAGCTGTAAAGTAACCATTTTTGAGAATTCTGTATTTCGGTGACTATATTACTCAAACACTCATCAGTGCCTCTAAATCCACGGAAACCAAGTTGATGTGAAGGTAACACTGAATGATGTTCTAGGTACCACTCTAGCATAAATTTAATGATGCGTTCCAAAGTCTTCAGGATGCAGGACATCAAGGAAATGGTCTGTATGAATTTGGATCATTAGAGTCTTTATTGGGTTTTAGGAAAAATATTCCCGTGCTATCCTTGAGCGCCATGCATTCTTCTCCTCTGCAGATGATTCCATTAAAAATATCCAGCAGCAATTCCTTGGCTATTACCGGAAGATATTTTATGATCATATAATTAATACCGTCTGGACCAGGGAATTTTTTTTAATACAAATTTAAATACTTTTTATCTGATTTCGCAAATGCCTGTTTTCTTCTGTGTACCGCTTTCGCCCTTTACGTCATCGTCAGGCGGAATAAAAGAAACCGTTTGCAGATTAAAAAAAAGCATTTGTGAAGCCAAAGAAGAAGTCATCACATCTGTATTTTGTATGTATGTTGTAACCCTTTCACCAAATAAGGGCAACAATGAGTGAATTAATTATTTTTCCAACTTTTAATGGAATCAATTTAACTTTTAAATTGTTTGAGAACACAACTAAATTATTTTATTTTTTAATCACTACATAGCATGCTATTTTGACCATCACCTTAAATCATATAAATAGGAAGTACTACCTCATGCATATACATTCTTGAGATGCTAAGTTTTTGTTGACTCTAATTGCTCCCTAAATTAATAGACGATGGTTTTTTTAAACATTTTTTATTGGTCGTTTAGTCTAAAGACGCTGTTGCCTTTTGACCATGACTTGCTATCTCCGGGAGTTAACTTTGTGTTGTTTGGCTTCCGCACTTTGGCAACTCGCTGTCAAAAATTGATTGTCTCACAAATGTTGCCTTGTTCCGCTTATTATCTTTTGCCAGACGTGTTTCTCCTTACTTCTGATAGCACATTTTGCTTATTATTTCTATGAATGAATCTACTTTTGGTTATTTTTGTACATATCCGATTTTCTTTTTTTTTTGCTCCTTATTAAATCGCAGTTTTCCGACACAAACATTACAATACTCTATACAGGCTGTTTCAAAACATCAGAAAATAAAGGGTGCGGTTCCTTGTCTCTTTCTATGACAAAAAGTCCTTATCACCATGGATCCGCAAACGCGCCGTTTTCGAGATACAGGCTGTCAAAAAATGTTTTTTAAAGTTTTTTGACGATAATATATTAAAGTCACAGAATGCATTAAATAGCAAAGGACTTATCAACGGATTGTGCCGGACGATGCCGAGGTGATCGTTCCCGTCAGCGCGGCAGTAGATGACTTGATGAAAACCAAATGTTTTGTCACCAACAAACCAGGATAATTATTTCCATGTTTTTATCATAAAATGAATTTTTTCTCAAAAACGGTTTACATTAGAGCATTTGACCGAGAGTACCTTTTTTGTGTAGAAAACAATTTTTTTTATTCCGACATTTTCCAGGTGATATGTTTTAATATATTTAGGCTGTTTCGTAATAAAATCTCAATATTGAAGGGACTAATTCTATGGATGATTATAAGAAAAAAGTTCATATAAACATAGGTCCCTTTTCGCTTTCTGTCTGAGAGACAGAGTAATAAAAAAATCATTTTTTTGGATTTTCCTTTGTATAGCTTATAACAGCCATTGAATATTTTAGGACACTTGGTGGAGGTGAATTAGATGTATTAATTTGTCAACAGCCAATTAATATGTACCATACCTAATTCAGTTCTGTTGGTTTTTAAATTAGTTATTGGATAGTGTTTACTTATTTCAATAAATAATACAAAAATGTCATAAAATTTAAAAAAAGTTTGTGTTTTTCTTTTCTTTTCATAAAAAAGTTCCAAAAAAATTTAAGAGATAATAAGTAGTAATGTGAGAATGAGTTTCATTTTTAGAACAAATCAGCGGCGTATCATACTTTTGATTTTAAATATTTAGGGTCACATCAATGGGGGCGCCACTAGTTAAATTTAAAAGTTCGTTTTCCCCTTCAAACATGCGCCTCTACACCTAATTCACCATCACCAAGTTTCATACAAATATTCAAGGCTATTCTGTGTTATACACCAAAAGAAAAAATAGATTTTTTTACCACCCTGTATCCCAGACAAAAAGCGAAAACGGACCTATGTTCATATGAGCTTTTTTTGTTAACATCATGTATAGGTTCACTCCCTTTACTATTGACATCTTATTATGAAACACCCCGTATATACAGAATGATCCAACAGTGCATTCAAGTTCAATATCTCCTTTATTATTCAATAATAAAAAAGATTTGGAACAAAACTTGCCGGTACTAACGTTAGCTACAAACTAAAATTATTTTCGCATACACATAATGTTGCGTAAGTTAGATACAGCCCAAACTTCACTTTTTTAATGGTACATCCTGTATATTGTTTTATTTTTGAATTATTCTTGTTCTGCCGATTCATCCGGTGTATAGTTGTTGGGTCTATATAGAGTCGTTCACAAGTTATGACCACTTTTCTAAAACATCAGAGGCACATTTGACGGTCTTTATCTTCATTAATATGTCAGCATTCGACACTCTTATCATCCCAAAAATCTGAAAAGGTGTTCTTCTTTCAACTTCAATCAATAAAGAGAGAATTCCTTGAAAACAGTATACAGGGTGAATAAAAGCACTGGAGTCAAGTTTTCTCGAGAAATTCAATGTTCTTTCAGTTGCATGAAGTATTCTCTATGCATAAAACCAGTGTTTACTGATATATTGAGTTTGTTTTTTTAAGAAAAAACATTTATACACAGGAATGATTTCGTGAATTATATCGTAACTACGCAAAATAAACAATGTATTGACTTGCTTGTCAAACATTTACTCAAACTATCGAGTAGTTATTTTCTCGTATTTTAATTATAACAAGGCGCTAAAATGAATTTCTCTCGACAACAGATGATTGATATGATTTAGTGTTAGGAGCAAGTAACGAAAACTGTTCATTGGCGACAAGAATCTGTCATGAGAAATATCCCAATAGAAGACAACCGCACAAAAGCGCTTTTGAAAGACTGATGTGACGTTTTGACGAAAACGGGGAACATAGGATACAAGAAGACTGAGAGAACCAAGCATGTTTTGAATGAAAAGAAAGAATTGATAGTAAATTTGAAAGTGATAGAAGAACCTCATCTCAGCTCAAGAAAAATACCAAGTAAAATTGATATCAGTAAAACCTCTGCTTTACGAATTTTACGTAAACCCAAATTTCACCCATACCATATTCAACTCCTCCAAGTGTTGTTCACTGATGAAGCAACATTTCATAAGAACGGAGATGTCAACAAACATAACTTCCACTACTATTCTACTGAAAACCATCACTTTACTCACACGACTAGTCAAAATAGGTGGTCTCTTAACGTCTGGGGTGGAATTATTGAAAATGTTGTCATCGATCCGCATTTCTTTGAAAAACGGCTCGCTGCATAGCGATATCTTCGGTTTCTAAGAGAAGACCTTGGAACATTATTAGACCAACTGCCTGTTAGCATACGTGATCATATGTGGTTTATGCATGACGGTGCCCCAGTTCATCACACAGCTAATATTCATGCTTTTCTTAACCAACATTTTCCAGAACGCTGGATTGGGAGAGGAGGGCCGAATGCATGGCCGGCTACGTCACCTGATCTAACAAAAATTGACTTCTTTTTATGGGATTATGTAAAATAATCAGTTTACCAGACACAACCGTCGACAAAAAAGATATGAAAGCAAGAATCCGTGGTGTATATAATAATATTAATTTAAGTGTATTACAAGATGCTAACTATTCTTTTGAAACTCGCTTAAACCTATGTACTGAGCAAAATGGTGGTCATTTCTAACACTTAGTTAACTAGTTTTCTCTGTTTTTGTGTAGTTGATATATCATTGTTATCACAGTTTTCAGTGATTTTATACATTCTAATTTCAGCTTTAAGTTTTATTTCAATATCACTAAATCGAATAGTCTTCAATTTATACTTGTAAAATTTTTCCATTGAAATTTCCTTTTCTAGTTATTATTTTTATCTGAGGATTATTTTTTCTCCATGCTTTTGTATATTGGTAACAAAACATTTGCAAGTATTCTGAAATAATAAAACGAGGTCGGAATAAGTACAACGTCTTGAGAAGTAGTGACAGTAAATCTTAATATAATTATTCATATGCCCTAAAAGCGAGTAATAATCAAACCGATAGAGACATGGAACTGAATACGGGTGTTTCAAAAACAATACTAGTTCGTTTCTGTGTATAAATGTACCTTTTTCTTAAAGAGCACCCAATATCTTAGTAAATATTGATTTTAGGTATAAGAAATACTTCAGGAAACTGACAGAACATTTGATGATGTATCGAAATTGGTACAGGATGTTCCATTTAAATTTCTCGAGAAAACTTGACTCCAGTGTTTTTACTCACTCCGAATTTTTTTATTTCAAGAACACACCACGAGGACTTACAGCCTAAATACTATCGTACCTTGGGTGTCGACAAGGAGGAAAGAGGCAACTTGTTAATTCTGGACTTGAAGGTTTTGAGGTTCGGAGGAGAAGGAAAAACATGTGCCGGCAAGGAATTCCACATCTTGGAAGTCCTCGGGACAAAAGAGCGGGCAAAACAAGATGTTCTATGTCTGGTGACCTGGACAGTAAAATGGTGCATCCGCCCTGTTCCCCTGGTAGATCTGTTGGGGGCAGCAGGTGGAGGATGAAATGCTTCAAATTTCAATAACACAATTTGCTCGTAACGTAAAGTTTGTTGGCTAGGACACCAGTTTTCTCGAAAACATTTAAAGTTTATTTTCGGAAAATTTTTGTACATTTTCAAACAATAAGTTATTTTGATAAAATAAGGTACATTGTTTCTACTATATAAGTTGTACCGGTAACCAGATTGATGCCTGCTTGCTTTAGAGAGGCATATTTGCTATTAGAAAGATTTTTATGAAAATTCACGTCCATAACGCAATTGCTGCGTCCAGACTTTTTATCTTTAAAGTTGGTCAAAATTTGTTATGCACCATTTATTACACCACTGTTATTGTTATGACAACGGTAAAACCACTTTAACAAAATGTAGCCTCTATTTATAAATAAGTGGGTGTATATGGCAACAAATCTCAAGAGGGGTTGTTAGAGTTTTTAATATCAAAACCGAAACTATTAGACAATGCTTTAGAAAGTTGTTGCTTTTTTGGGTTAAGAACGTTCTGAAATTGATTTCTGTACAAAAAATTGATTACCATTTTAAGATAGGTTATCACAGTGTATCTAGTTTGACAAAATAAGAAAAATCAATTGTCTACAAAAATAACTGCTGTTTTTTATTTTAAAAAAATTATTTCTAGGCCCTTCATCCTGCGGAAGTCCAGACAAGCAACTGAACACCACGATTACAGGAAAAGATTATAATGTTGGAGGGCTTATAGAATATCATTGTCCAGAAGGTCACATGTTAATAGGTGACGGTGAGCGAAGGTGTCAAAAAGCAGGAACCTGGTCAGGGATGGCACCACAATGTAAATGTAAGTTACATCTAAAGTTTAATATATTTCGTATAATATTAAGTGTCCCGCTTTGAAACATTTCTCTATTGTCGGGAAGAAAACGTTAGCGTAAACAATATGTATTATTTATTACTGATCCATTTAATAATTTATATGTTGTTTTTCTTAAGTAGATGATAGCTTAATGAATATTATTTCTGACTAGTCTAATTTCAAAAGTATATAGGGCATATCATAAATATACAGAAAAATATTGTTACTACCCATATATCACAATGTTTTTCAAAGTTTTCAATCAAAAATTATGTTACTTTTCTTGTTAGATGTGGACTGCGGGCCATTATCAGGACTAGATCATGGAACAGTGACTTTGAAAAACAAGAGAACAACTCATGGTGCACAAGCCGTATACACCTGTCACGAAAATTATACTTTGATCGGGCATGAAATAAGAACTTGTGGCGATGATGGAAAATGGACAAACTCGACTCCACAATGTTTATTCGATTGGTGTCCCGAACCTCCTTTTATTCAAGGAGGTATTGTGTTTACATCAGGTCGACGAACAGGGGATACTGCAACTTACAGCTGTCAACCTGGATATATATTATTTGGTCATGAGGTGAGTTTAGACATTTCTCTTCTAAGCGTAATTTATGTGGGTACTGAGACTCGAAATAGACTACCTACCAGGTTTGACAATTTAAAAACAAGACTTGGTAAATCATATTGCAATTTAGGGAGAAGTCGATCACTAGGTTTTGTCACCGCGAGATTTAAGATCGCGACACGCTCCCATCTAAATCCTTAGAGCACACCGTCTACCTTTGTCTCCTTTATCAGATTCCATGGCCTCAATGAAGGCTCGTTTGCGTAGTTTTCAGCCTATGCTTCTTCTTTTCCAAACGACTGGATCTAATCCTCGTAGGGTCTTCGCATTGGCATAGCACATGAAGTGAGTCTTTGTCTTTCTTTTTGCAAAATCTACAAAATACTTCCTCTACCAAACTCATTTGATTCATGTGTCTGTTGGGCCGGCAGATTTCTATTAATAAACCTACTCTTACTTGTCTCCTGTGGTTCCGGAGACGAAATAACAGAATAGGCCCAAAGGTAACTTATACCAGTCGCAAGAGGCGACTAACTGGAATCAAACATAAGACAGACAGCTGGCGGGGGTCTATTCCAGACGAGCCTGGAGGGAGGCGGATACCTACGGGGAGTGTTATACACCTGGATTTTAAGACCTTCACTGTGGGCTATGAAATGAACAATTGACCTCACTTGGTTGTTACTCAGAAGCGGGGTTCCAGATGATATTGCCTTGCGTTAAGCGCTGGCGGGTATCGTGTCCAAACGAACCCGAAGAGGGTTGAGATCCCTGGGGAGTAGTGTACACCCAGATTGAGTATACACCCACTATGTGCTTTGAAACCGACAAACGGCCCGGCTTGGGTGATGCTCGGGAGCGGGGCTCAGTGGGATGTCACCTTGAGTCTAGCACTAGTGGGTTTTGGGTCTAGACGAACCCGAATGAGTGCTGAGGTCCCCATGGGTGAATAACAACTGGAGATTGATTGGGGCCTTCTCTGCGAGCTCCGAAACGGGCCAGCGACCTCTCTTGGTTGCTGATCGGGTGAGGGACTCCATATAATACCGCCTCGGGTCAAACACTGACGGATGTCGACTCCGGACGACCTCGCAGAGAGGCTATCTCTCTGCGAGTTTCTAAATGGGAAAGCGACTCCACTCAGATGGCAGAATACCCGTGAAACGAACTGATACCCTAAAAAATATAGTTTTCTGCAGGAGCTAGATTTGTTGGACGAAATTTAAGTAAACACTGGCGGGTATCTGGTCTAGATGAACCCGGAGAAGAGCTGAGATATCTAGTGTTGGATTACACGTGTGAGTTTCGAAACGGACAAACGACCCCGCTTGGATCGTGCTCGAGAGCGGGACTCCATGATCCTGCCTCGAATCAAACACTGATGGGTGTCAGGTACGAACGTAGAGAGAGGTTATCTCTTTGTCAGCTCCGAAACGAGCGAGCCACTTCACTCAGATAGCAGTACACCTGTTCAATCATTTTTCACCCTCAAAAAAGATCGACTCCCGCTGGACGATGGTGTTAATGGGTGAAGTATAAGCAATTAGCCGTGAGCCACAATAGAACCTAAGGTCGCGGAGGAAGGACTGGGATAGCCCACTCACATTGAACATAATCTACTAGAACTTGAATTGCATGTTTCTTTCTGCCTAATACAGGCCTTTAGTAAACTTTGTGGAGTTCATCCTCTTTCCATCTCGGGGTATTTTTTCACCATTCCAGTGTTTTTCACCACTACAGTATTTTGTTTTGAACCATAGGGAGTTTTTGGATGACGTAATGTAATACGATAACGATAACGTCTTTATCGACTTAGCTAATCATAGAATAGTTTCCTTGTCCAAGTCACTAGTTACATAATTACCAAGAGCTTAACGTGCTACTACAATCCTTTTTCGGTTTGCAAAACTAGGTACCTCTTTATTGCTAAATCTCCTTGTACTCGGCCCAGTTTGTTCACAAAACGTTCCGGGGTCCTTTAGAATCTTGCACGCAACTTACTTGACCAGCTCGATTGCCTAGTTATTCCCCATTATGAGTTTCGTGTGCTAGACAACGTGCTGCCGTTGATCTAACTGTAGACTAAAACGACGTTAGCTCTCACAGTACGAGAATATTGTAGTTGAGTATCTATTTGTTCCTTAAGTGAAGATTGTAACCTGTGATTAGCACTGATAAGTACAATTGGAGAACCCAAATCACCACAACGCATTTTAAAAGACCTGACGACTTGGTTAGTGAAACGATCGTCAGGTCTTTTAAAATGTGTTGTGGTGATTTGAGTTCTCCAAGTGTACTTATTTGTTCCTTGTTTAATCTAAATAATCTCTTTTGTACAACGTTGTGTTGCGGCCATTTTGGTCTAGAACGTAGTTGCATGTTTCTCAAGTTAAACTAAAATTCTGACTGTTGGTCTTATTCAGTAAAACTGCTTGATTCAACGCTAGACTATTAGTGCTGCTACAGGATCGTTGTTTTTTATTTTTCTCTCCCAGGTATTTCTATATTAAAAATTTTCTCAAAGTTGTACTTAGAAACCATACTGTCGGTGGGCATACAACTGCGTATACCTAACCAACTCAAGCGATTAAACGGTTAGGCGGCGTGGTCATACTTTCTTAAATTAAAATTTAGTCTAGCACATGCATTTTGGTTTCTCTGAGTTCTGTTCTGACTTCAATGCCCAGTAGTAGGTATTAAAGTTTGTTTTGCAAGTTCTGGATAAAATAATGTCAATAATTTTTTAAAAACTCGACTCAAGAATTTTTGTTCAGTAATTTCATGTTTATACCCATACGGATAATTGCACAAAGAGCAACAAAGATACATTGAATTAGCTAGTGTTGTTTACAATAATCGTTTTAAAACAGCCAACGTGGCTCTATGAGGAAAACGGCACTCAGGTTGTCAGCTTGGCACGTCTTTTCCGATAGAGGTTCATGTCCCAGCCGGACAAAATAAATTTGTTCCGTTTGAGAACTAACTTTGAAAGCACCATTTCATCCTATAATGTTTAATTGTCTCGCCCACCAATAGTCACAGTTGTGGAAGCGGTTCATCAATTAATAAAGAAAAAGTATAATTAAAAATTTAGTAAGCAAGATATTTTCCATGCTTTTTTAGGTTCTTTCATGTGGTCTTGGTGGCGAATGGTCTGGTAAAGCACCGCAGTGTAAATACGTAGACTGCGGTTCCCCACCAAATATCGATAATGGGCATTATGAGCTGCTAAATGGAAGTACTACTGTGGAAAGTATGGTCGAATATTCGTGTAATGATGACTACTGGTTAATTGGACAGAAAAAACAAAAATGTACTAAAGAAGGAAAGTGGTCGGCAAATGCGCCTGCTTGCGAATGTAAGTTGTTTAATTAGCACAAATTCCAATTAAACCTGATTTAATTGTTTTATTTTTAAATAACCACGTGTATTATTGTGTATGTATGTATTTTAGTAATAACTTGTGAAGAACCTGAAGTTCCTACAGGGAGCTATGTAGTTGGTTATGATTTTAATGTTCACTCATCAATAGAATACCACTGTGAAGTTGGATATATTCTAAGAGGTGCCCCTACACATATGTGTACTAGAGAAGGGGACTGGTCTGGAACTGCACCCTCCTGCGAATGTAAGCTTGCAAAATCTAGGTATTTGTTGAACTACATCATATTTATCAATATGTATTTTTATTTTAGATATCGACTGTGGTAAAGTGCCTACAATGTTATATGGAACCGTCAACTACATAAATGATACAACGTATTTAGGAAGTCAGATTATGTATAGCTGTGTTAAAAGTTATAGACTGAATGGTGTGCCAAAGAGAATATGTCTAGAAAATAAACAGTGGAGTGACTCTTCTCCAAAATGTGAAGGTATAAAATGATTACCTCTTAGCAAATTTTTGTAAAAACAATTCACAAATGTTTCAAATGAACGCGAATTACGGTCCCCTAGAACCCACATACAGGGTCCGTTTGATTTTTTACCTATATATACAGTGTGTCCAAGATAAAGATATCTATGATTAAGATCTCGGAAACTGTAATAAATACAGTTTTGTTTAAATGAGAAAAAGTTGCGGAACTATCTAATTGGCCACTAATATGAAATTATTACATTTTTGAATTTTTTTTTAGAAATTAAAAATATCTAATCTAATATCTATTATCTAAGCTATTTAAGCAAAACAAAGGTAGGTACCTGCTAAATTGATAACTTTCCCTTAATTAATTACTTAGCAACCCAATCACACCGGTTGCCCTGAAAAAAAAAGGTTTTTCTTAAAAGCAATTTGTATATGCAAAACCAGTTAATTTATTTCAATGAAGTTTGATGCGCATGTTGTTTCTATATACTCAACTATGTATCTACTAAATTGAAAATTCTACCTGTATGCGAAAATACGTTGGAAATATTTAGCATATTATAAAAATCAGCTAACATCCATACATTACTTCGTCCAGTCATTTATATTTTGTTCATTTTACATTCCGTTTTTTTTAGAAATCCGATGTCCCGAGCCAATAATAGCAAAGCATGCGATTTTGTCAGTCACTGGAAATGACAGAATGTATGGAAGAACTTTAATCAGGACTGCCGATTCTACAAATGTAGGTGCTACATCGTATAAAATCGGCGCACTGGTAAAATATAGATGCGAAAGAGGTTATAAAGTTGTTGGAGAACCATTAAGCACTTGTGAAGACACTGGACAATGGAGCGGTGAAGTACCATCTTGTGTGTGTAAGTTATCATAATATTTTTTATACAGTGTCCCAGAAATGTATGATATTCGAAACAACGAAACACTTCTGGCGTTGTAATATTTATCTTTAAACCCACCTTCATCCATCGTTTCACAGTTGATCATTTATTTTGACTATCGCCTTCTTTTATTTATTGGGTTCTTTATGAATAAAATAACGAATATGGCGGTAATGAGCATTTATGCCATACACCTTCTCCTATATAAGCTTTAATTTTATATCCGTTTATATACAAGGTGATTTATAACAGAAGGCGGACAATTAAGATTTGGGTTCCAAATTAAATTCTAAGCAAAAAATGAAGAATATTTTTTTCCGATCGGCCTTGGTTTTGAAGATATCGTGGTTCAAACTTTTGAAAGATTAATTCGCGTCTCATAACAAAACTTCATTTAATCACTGAACTATTACACTGCAATCATAATAATTACTTCAACTCATAATAAATGTTTAAAAAGTCCACCGCCAGCCGCAATGCAAGGCTGGCAACGTAAATCTAATGAATCACAAACTACAGCAAAATCTTGTTCGTTTTCAATTTCACGTGCAGCATTCATAATCCTTTCACGTAATTGATTCTCATTGTGAAATTGTCCTAGTACTAATACCTGGATCGTCAGGCACCGCATCAACGACTTCTTCACTTGCAGCATTGTGTCGTGTATTTACACCACCGGTATGACGGTTATTGATTCCACATTGTCGCAATCTTTGGAATGCATCGGAAATTAGGTACACGGCGGGATTGCAGACGTCTATTCGAAAATCTTCTTCGTTATTCCCGGCTACTTTCTAGAGAATTTCCGTTGCAAAAACCGTAGACAAAAATGATGTCGGCATATTCTTCATTGCTGAACTTCATTTTTGGCGAAATTTGTATCTATATGACACTAACAATTGAGAATAATACTTAACTATATGACAGCTGGCACCAATAATAAATCAGTATTTTGTTTCCAAGCAGTATCTGCTATTCATTCTATGGACAAAAATGATGAAAATTGATGCGTCGATATCTCCAAAACAAAGTCCGATCGAAAAAATGTTACTCTTCATTTTTGCTTAGAATTTAATTTAGAACCAGAATTTTAATTTTTCGCCTTCTGGTATAAATCACCCTGTATATTATTGGCGCATTGATTTTTGTATAGGGTGATAATATTTTTCTAAACAAATCCAGCTGCCCACATTATACATATTTTCCAATCCATCAAATCCATTTTCTCTCCTACAAAATCAATTAGGGTTTATATATTATTTTCAATATACCTTTCTTGTATTGCCCTGTGTACCAGCACCGCTTTTGTTATTGTTTGGCCGGGTTTAATCTTAAATAAATCTTCATCAGGGTAATTCTCATTTTTGGTTCTCATTGTATTTTTTGTTATGATACGCAGAATCTTTGCACCTATAGTTCTGTGCTGTGCGTGTCGTCCATTTTTGAAACAGTAATTATATTTTAATCTTCATAAAATCACCGCGCAGCTCTTCTGATCCATAATATTTTGCGGACAAATTAACCAATTTTTTCATTGTTTCACCACTATTTTTAAAGGTTCCGCTGATACTTCATCTATACTAGGAGTGGTTTTTGTCTAAGTCGTTTCATAGACTCTTCTCTCAGAATGGGATCGTCTTGGTTTATATTACTTATCTCCTTTATAAAGTATTTTTCAGATTTCATTTTCTCTCTGTGATACGATTATTTTAGACATGTTTTTAAGTGTTTAACAATATCTTCTTTTTATAATATTAAAGTCTCATCGTTGCCCTTAATGACTTTACTTTTTATTCCTCATTCATATTGTAGTTTTCTTACTTACTGGTAAACTATATCCAACTGTCCCCACTTCATGTAGTTTTTATCTTCACTTTTTATTCACTACACCTACAGTTCTTTTGCTTTCTAATTATTCAGTCTAATTATATCCTTAAGTTGCATGTATTCTCTGTATGCATCTTTGTTTATTCTTTTTCTTCACATATCACATTCTAAGTTAATAATAATAATAATAATAATAATAATAATAATAATAATAATAATAATAATAATAATAATAATAATAATAATAATAATAATAATAATAATAATAATAATAATAATAATAATAATAATAATAATAATAATAATGTAATCACGGTTTCCCTGCTTCTAGTTTTTCCGACCCAGTACATCCGTTAAGTTCTTCGATGTGTTTTGGCTTGTGTTTATGTTATTTCCTTCTTGTATTCCTTTATTATTTAATGACGTGTTTTTGCTCTTTGCTACAAGTAGGTACTGGCTTATAATTTCTATTTAGGTATATCTGCTCTTACCTGTACCCATGTTTAAACGTTTTCTATTATATTTCTTGGTATTAATATAGTCTATTTGGTACCTTCCGGTATCTGCTTCAGTGCATAGGATCTTCTGTGGGTACATCAATTTGTTTTAACTAGACCATTTTCCTTACAGAAATTCTTAAGCCCCTTAGTTTTTCTTTGCGACAAGTTGCATTTGGATCTCTACGAGGACGCTGTGCAGGCTACACTCGTTTGTCTTAAAATCACATGTTTTTCTTTTCTTTTTGAAAATGCTAGTCATAAAAAATTAAGCCCTGTTTTATCTAGATAAATAAGCTTAAAGGACAAATGCCGCTAAGAAAAATTTTTACTGTTCATCCTAAAATGTTCAATAACTTACATTTGCTTGCAGTAATATTTTTTGCCGTTTTAATTGCACCCCGCAAATCGCAATTTTGTTGATCGTCTGCCTGTAAATCGTTAGTCATAACCAACATACGAACATTAAAAGAATCACAATTTTTCTCTCAAGGTCGCGATGATTAAAGCCCGAATGGCCAAGCCTCCTTCTAAATCTAACACAAATGTAAATTTACTTACTAAATGCAGACGTATAGACTATTTTTCTGAAGAGGTTTCACCAAATAAGGGCAACAACAGTTAATGAATTAAATTTAGTTAGTTACTGTTTATTAAATTCACATTTTTATGTAGATATGATATTTATTTTAGTCGTAGTCACATTTCTCATAATCGTCGTCACAGCAGGAGCAGTGAGTAGCCTAAAAATAAATATCAACCACAAATATTAAGTAAGTCTTTGACAACAAATTATTATGTTAGGGAAATAAATGTAGCCTGATGTTACTCTTCACTATTTATGATTAGAGTTGTTATCAATGAAGTCGTAATCATAATAGTAATACCTAAGTATATCCAACAAATACCCCGGCAGACCCAACAAATAATCCGGCAGATCATATTTTCAATTTTCAACTTTAAACATCAAATATGAAATATAATAAATAGATCGTTGACTAAAACTGAACCAGTTACTTCATTCAAATAATGATGACCTGTCAGCATATTTACAAACCTTAAACACGCATTTAAAAATTTTTGTAAAGAATACCCGTCCTGTCGTGTAAGTCTAGGCTTGCAAACTGGGAGGAAATATTGTGTTTACGACAAAATCAAGGATTCAAATCGCAACCGCTTGGTCTTTTTGTGACATCATTTACACACATATATATATATATATATATATATATATATATATATATATATATATATATATATATATATATATATATATATATATATATATAAAGACTCTACCTTAAGATAATATTTCTGTATCAGTTGGTTTACATGAGCTTCAAACCTGAGATCGACATCTATAGGTAACACAAGGTTCTTGAAAACATCGAAAGGAGAAAGAGGCGGATTTTCTAAATAGATAATACAATATCCATAATAGTTAAGAACTTCTTTGACATTTACCCACATACCTACCATAAATTCTGTTTAGTTTTTATTTAATACTAATTTATAAACTACCACAACAAAACAAATTATTTCTATTGTGATTTATTATGACATGCACATGCAAAAGAGCAATGTTGGGGAGGAAATGATACAATTATTGTGTACCGTTTGCGTATTAATAATTTTTTGCATGTTTGATGCAAGTATAAAAGTCATCTGTATAAATAGTAAAAAAAGAGAGGTGGAAGTAGGCTCCCCTGTGGCACTTTTCCCCTCGCTTGGCTCAAAAGTCACGTTCAGTAGATCAGATTAATTGTTGTTGCGCTAAATTGGTTAAATCGTTTCTTACTTCATCTCTAAAGCCAGAGAAGAAGTATCTACATCTATATTTGTCAGTGATATTAAATGACCAACATTTCCAAAAAGAGTTATCTCATGCAACGTGAGCAGGTGCAGCATGTAAAGTGACATCTAGAAGCTATAATAACCTCTGTCCTCTAGCAATTTCTGTGTTCTTATAATAGGAAATATTGGAAATTGTTCGACGACCGAAGAGGATAAATTTAAAATTTTAACATCGACGTCATTTACATACTGTTGCGCTGCATACCATTTGTTCTGGAACATTATGTATAGATACCTCTTTTTTACAACCGAAACATTACATGTTTATCTTTCTCGTCAAAAACTAGACATTTCTTTATTTAAATTTTAGATGTAGACTGTGGTAACCCAGGATCCATCCAGAATGGAAAAGTTACACTTGCGTCCAATGCCACGTATTATGGCGCAATTGCACTATACTCCTGTGAACCTAATTTCGAACTTGATGGAGTTTCTAGAAGACTTTGTCTAGATAATGGAACATGGAGTTCAGATACGCCAAGATGCAGAGGTAAAACAATTAATTAACAATGATAAGGAAACCGAAAAATTTACAGTTTCACCATTGTTTTAGAAATTCAATGCCGACAACCGGATACAATTGAGGGGGTGGCAGTTAAAATAAGTACCCAAAGCGTTGGCGGAATTGCAGTGTATTCTTGTCCAAGAGGCCATTCGATGGAAGGTAATGCCACTAGGATTTGTCGAGAAGATGGCTCATGGACTGGTCGAGCACCAAACTGTATAGGTGAGCAACATTTTAATGCGGTTAATTTTGATTATTTTAATATTTAAATTATTATTAGCTGTGGATTGTAAACACCCGGGAACCATTCAAAATGGAAGAGTTGTTGTGATGAATGGAACTGTGTATAATAGCGCTATAGAGTACCATTGCGTTCCAAACTACGATAGACTTGGCGTATATCTCAGAAAATGTATGGAAAATGGACTGTGGTCTGGTGAAGAGCCAAGATGTGAAGGTGTGTAATATTTTGCAAAATGTTTTAAAACAGATAAGAATCCTATATTATATTTTTTCAGAATCAAAAGGAGAGCCACACGAAGCTTCAAATATTGGCACAAATATTGGAATAGGAGCTGGCGTAGTTGTGTTCCTGCTGATTTTATTAGGTTTAATTTACTTAAAACTGTAAGTACATATTTTGCTAGAATCCTTCCTTGGCCTATTTAGTCTGATTATGCAAAATGTAAAAAAGATATCGTTTATTGGCCTCTCAAAAACTCGATAAGAGGTTGGTTACAAAAAACTACAATGTTTTGCAAGCTTTCAGTAGCCACCTCAGAAGCGAATGTGATAAGGCATTGTGAAAACTGATATATATTTTTAACACTACACTTTTTTTTCTGTATGCAAAATCACACTATCGCTATCAATAACAGGTGACAATTGGCAAAATGGAAACATGATTCTTAATTCCAACATTCTCAGTAATATTTGATTGTCTTCTAACGGTTATATTGTACAAATGTTTACCACTGGTCGCCTATATGCTCCTGTTTTGGTTTTCACATCAACAATTCTAATTTTTCCGTGCTTTGAAGAGTACATTTTATAAATTATTTCAAGTGGCTGGTTGCTTCGAGGTATTTGATTGTCCGTTACGTCTACAATTTCATTTTTTTCCTTGTCCCTCCGCTTCTCTTCAGAAAACGACATCTTTATCTTCGCTGACCTGCTGGGATTGCTGAGGTTGCTACTGACGGCTCTTTTGGCAAGTGTTTTCTGGACTTTAATTTAAGTGCTTACTTTTACATGTTTCTTACTCTTTGATAAAGAGCTGGAAGCTCTATTGGGCGAGTCGATGAGAACGTGCTGTGAAGAGCACTATCATCAGCAAAGCTATGGATCGGGTTGTTGGTTTTTGACATAAGGCCATTTATTTGCAAAAAAGAAACTGTGGCAGCTAAAAGGAAACCCCGTGGAACACCCGCGTCGATTCTTTATTCGTTTGATGAAACATCATCGACAACAACATGCAAGCAGCACTTATTTAGAAAACCCTAATAACCATAGGCGTAGTTTCAAATGTAATTAGTTGATGCAAATTTACTGCGGAGTGCCGCATGCCAGACGCGATCGAATGCTTTCGAATTATCCAATGAAAATGCATAACCTTCTTAAAATTTTTCTAACGTATGTCAGAATATTGCCAATAGATCGGTTTTGACGATAGCCATATAGGCGATCGCTTGGGGTGTTTGATTTTTCTAGGTATTTTATAAGCATTAGGTATGTTGATAACTTTTTCTGCAACTTTGACAAAACTGATAGGATGGAAATTGGACGATAGTTTCCCACGTCAGATGTATCTCCCTTTTTAGGAACATGTTGAACTACAGATTGTTTCCAGCAAAATATAAATACCCTAATCTTATAGGATATCAAAAAGATGACATAAAATTGAAGTCACTCGGTAGCACACATTTCAGGAACTACTGCTAGGATTCCATCGGCTCCTAATGCCTTTTTATGTCTAAATTCCCCAATATGTGCTTAACAGTACAATGCCTTAAAAGTCTTTCTCCCAATTTTGACTGTACAGCTGGAATACATGGTGGGTTCTTATCCTGCGAATCAAACATAAAATTAGAAGCAAATGCACAGGCAATTTCTTTTAACGTTACAGCGAATATTACATCATTTTATGCCAGACGAAAAAATGAGCTGGTGGTGAAATTTCTGCCTAGAAATTTTGTCATAGACAAGAAACGTCTGGCTGTTTGGACAAGAGATGACTTTGTGTCTTATTGATCGGTGGAAGTAATTTTTGGCCTAATTGTCTATTTGTACCTGTTCCTTCTTAATACAGAGGCGACGGAAGTTTCGCTGTTCGGATTTTTGCGCCAGAGATTATAGAATGTTTAGTCACTAATGCTTTTCGGCAAGCTTTATTAAACCAGAGTTTTGATTTGGAATTGATATGTTTTGATGAACAAGGAATATAGGTTTCCGTCCCTAATAAAATAATTTCTATAAAGGAGTTGGTGCTTCTGTGGGATTACTATTTCGAAAACAGACATCCGCCCAATGGAACTAGAAGTAAAAATTCCTTAATTCGTCCCATTCAGCTTATTTATAATGCCAGATTTCTCGAGTGTATCCTTGTGGAAGGTATCTGTTTGTAGGGGACGTGTTGCGGAGATGAGACAATGATCAGACTTGCCTAGAGAAGCTGATGTTAGTATTTTGTAGTTTAGTTGCCAGAAAAATATCAGGAGTAGATATAGGCTCTATGGTCACTTATATTTGGAATGCTAGTAGAAACCTCTACTAGCCGCATCAGATCTCAACTGATAGCAAATAGCTCAGCGGCTCGTCCTACGCTATCTACAGAATTCGAGAATTTGAGCCAGTTAAAATTCACCAAGCGGAACAACCTCGGAATTTTGGTAGTTGTGTACCAAAGAATCAACTTTACTAGATAGGTAATAGAAAAGATCGTTGTATAGATTGTCATTGGCGAACGATAAACGTAACCTAGAACGTTTGTGGAGTTCGATGGTTATAATAAATAACACACTGACTCCAGTCATCAAAATATTTTTAGTGTACTGTTTTACAAAGAAAAATGGAAAAACCTGTTTGTAGCTACTTACCTTATAACTAAAGCAATTTCAGTATTTTTAATTTACACCTATATTTCTCAGATATTGTACAATTCAGCTTGATTTTTGGTATCCTTAACTAATTGTCTATTACTTCCGTACGTCAATATGTGTGGAAGCATGGCATCGGCGACAAAAATTTCAAAAATTTTCTTTAGCTTAAACGTCGTAAAAAGTGTCAAAACGTATAGAAAACATGATTTCGGAACGAATATTTTTTGTCTCTCGCTCTGTATGTCTGTCTGTTTGTAGCCACAGCCACGATAACTTTAGAACGAGTTGAGATATCGTCTTCCAATTTGGTATACAGTTAGCACCCGACAAACTAACGTTTCGGATTGTTTTTGGGTAAAATCTCTCCAGTTGATAGGGGGTGAATGGGAAGTGATTTGGTGAAAATTGACATTTTTCGTTAGAACTCTGGTATTATAACGTTTTAGGGTTTGTTTATTAAACACTTTCAATTTTATCAAACATTTTGTATTCTATGCTGAAATTAAATTACGAGTTGAATGTGCGGGGGTGGAATATCGGTGACAGAAGTTTCGAATTAATTTTTTTTGCTAAAAATGCGTAAAAAGTATCAAAACCTATAGAAAACTTGTTTCTGGAACGAATTTTTTTTTATCTGTCGGCCTATACGTCTGTGTGTTAGTAACCGCAATAACTTTCAAACAAATTGGGTTATTATATTGGTATACTGTTAGTACCCGGCAAAGGAACGCTTTGAATTGTTTTTCGTTTTACAAGGTAGGGAATAAATGGGGGGGATTTGGTGAAAATTTACATGTTTTCGCTAAAACTCAAGTAATATAACGATAAGTACACTTGTAGAACCCAAATTACCGCAACACATATTTTTAAAGACCTGATGATCGTTTCACTAACAAGGCTTGCGTCATCAGATGATAAAATTTTCTTTTTTTCATCCTCTGATGACGCCAGCCTTGTTAGTTAAACGATCCTCAGGTCAGGTCACTAACAAGGAGTTCGTCATCAGAGGATGAAAAATTATTTTCTTCATCCTCTGATAACGCCAGCCTTGTTATTGAAACGATCGTCAGGTCTTTAAAAAAAGATGTGTTGTTGTGTTAAAGACCTGACAATCGTTTCACTAACAAGGTTAGCATTATCAGAGGATGAAAAATTCTTTTTGTCATCCTCTGAAGACGCTTACCTTGTTAGTGAAACGATTTTCAGGTCTTTAAAAGGAGGCGTTTTGGTGATTTGGGTTCTTCAAGTGTACTTTATTAGTGCTCGTCACAGGTTCCAATCTTGACTTAGTAATTAACGTTTTAGAAGTTTACGGATACACGAATATGAATATTTTCTTTGTTGTTAAGTCATAGAACCTAAATTCACAGCTATGTCGAAAATATGATTCAATTTGCAGCAGTATTTTAACAGCTTTTGATATCCTGATAATGCACATTTAAGTTGTTTTCATTCTGCATTCCCAAGACAAGTTTTTTTTCAAGTACGAGTAATCATATAGAACTTATTGTACCTTATAAATATTCTACAATGTTCCTCCTTTAACATAATATAAACATTGGGTTTAAGTAAGACTTCTTCACAACAGGTTTATTTATGAAAGGTATATATACCCTATATTATGGAAGAAATCAGCCAGCGGTCACAATTTACAAAATTGTTAGTTGGTTGTACACAGTCCCTATTTTATAATATTTTGTATCATTTAGAGCTGTCATAACCACCTGGTTCCGCACCGAGATGGCGACCCTGTCGTTTATCTCACAATGTTCTAGGTTTATTTATATTAGGTAGTGTGGATTTTTAGTTCATGATATATGTGTGAAATTTGAAAATATATTTACATTTTTTGCCTGTATCGACATCACCTGATTGTAATAGGCATTTTTAATTTTAGGCGTAAGCCAATTCCAGTCAAAAATACAGAAAATGTACAGGCTGCTGAGAGGAAAGAAGATAGAAATGCAGCAGTGATGAGTTACGCTACCCTTAGTGACAGAAACGGATATCCGCAAACACATTTACCACCTGATATTTATGAAAATATACATGATGAAAATATGTACGACGCACCTTATGAAGAGACAAGTCGAGACAGTGGTACTTACGAACCAGAACCAATCGGTAGATTAAACGGCAATGTAGTTACCATCAATGGTGTCGCTGTAAGATAAAACTGAAAATTTTAGATTTCTATACACTTTAATTTATTGATTGGTTAAGAACGATACAAGAGTAAGAATTTTTTTATGAAATGTGACAAATTGATACTCAAAATTTTTGTAAAGTTTTGTATATTTATGTATGATACCTTCTGCTGTAACTATCTAGTGCCTAATTTGTTGTGTATAGTCAGTATGTGTGATGAATGTTTTTATAAAAGACTGAAAATGGTCTTTGTTTGTAAATACTATTATGTATTAAGATTAAATAAAATAATATACAAACAAGTGACTTATTATTAAGCAGATCCAAAATAATCATAACATGGTAAAACAGTAGCGGCTGCCACAAGGAGATGATAGGCAACTGGCCTGACCTGGCCTGACCCACTTACATCAAATTAGCTGGTTACACAAAGCGTTTCAAAAACATAGGACATCGCCTAATTGGGGATTCCTTGGTCAAAAATTAGAAAACTAATTTATATATGTACCCATAACTTCAAAACGACGCCATTTTTAAGATACAGGGTGCGAAAGAAAATTTTTCAGAACTGTGGGTTTCCCTGTATTCTAAAACGTGAGTTTTTCGAGTCGAATAAAACTTGGTACGGTTGGACCATTCGCCTAAATACACATTTGATGATACACTCTTGTTACTATTATGGACCAGTGGCGTAGAGTCGGGAAATTTTATTCATAACTTTACCTATATTTCGTCATAACTTTCCTGGTATTTATATTCTTTGAGTGAAGATTGGAACCTGTGATGAGCACTGATAAGTACCATTTGGAGATCCCAATTCATCACAATGCAGTTTTTAGACCTGACAATCGTTTCGCTAACAAAGTTAGCGTCATCCGAGGGATGAATAAGCTACATCTCTCCAATGACGCTAACTTTGTTAACGAAACTATTGTCAGGTCTAGTAGTAGTAGTAGCAGTGGTGGGGAGGACAACGCCAAGGAAGTAGGCCACCATGGGACCTTTTTGCCAACCCCAACAACCATGCTCTACTCCTCCTCGGTTCCGTCGCCAAACCCCCTCGACCTCGAGATGAAGGCCGTGGCGGTCTTCAATTGGACGGTAGAAGACTCCCAAAAGCCTCGCATTCGCACAGGTAGTGGTAGGACGTTTCCTCATCCTCGCCGCATTCCTTGCAAATAGGATCCCTCTCTACGCCTATCAATGTGAAGTGTCTTCTAAGGGCGCAGTGGCCTGTGAGCACCCCAAGGATGCGGCGAAGCGTAGGTCGACTCCTTCCGAGTAGCCAGACAGCTTTATCTCTGTCCGGCCCCTCCACGAAGTCCCTCGCCTGCCTGCGGCCACCAACCGACCTCCAGTGCCTCTTCATTGCTTCCTCGGTCCACCTGTATAAGGCGACGGAGACCGACTTCCTACTTATACCTATGGCCGGCTGCGGGCCACAGAACGGCCGCCGGGAACCAAGCCTTGCGAGATTATTCGCGACCTCATTCCCCGCCACGCCACAGTGTCCCGGAACCCACAGGAGTCGTACCTCCTTTGTCCTGGCTAACCCTCTGAGGGCCCCAGCGCACTCCTGAACCAGTGTAGACCTGATTCTGGCCGCGCAGAATGCCCGAAGGACTACCTGGCTGTCCAAGCAGATGTACACATATTTCTCGGGACTCCTCTTCACATCATGTCTGTTGGCCACAAACAGGATAGCGTACATCTCTGTTTCGAATGCCGTGGTATATGCGCCAAGCGCATAGATCTCGCGCACCCCCAGGCCCTCGATGTATATTTCTGCCCCGGGGGATTGTTGGTCCTTTAGCCGCGATCCGTCGGTAAAACAGACCAGGCTTGCGGGCTGGAATTCAACCTCATTTTACCTCCACTGATCCCTACTGGGGATCCTGAGGGTGTATGGCCAAGTCAACCTAATATCATCCTCGGCATCCCGCACCTTTATGGCGGAAATCGGAATTTCATTTTCCACCTCCTTGCCGACCCTTGCATGCCCTATTACTGCTCCCTCTCCGCGCCAGTTTCCTCCGTCTCGCATTCTGAGATGCGGCGCCATCGCCTCCTTCCTGGCCCAGAAGGGAAGCGGTGGCAGCATCAATAGGACCTCTAGCGCGGCTGAGGGTATCGTCCTCATAACGCCTGTGATATCCAGGATTGCCAGCCTTTGGAGTTTGGCCAGCTTCCTGCTGGTAGTTTGGTTCACACCGCACCACCAGACCAACGCCCCATAGAGGATTCTCGGCATGACGATCGCAGTGTAGATCTAGTTGAGCATCCGAGGATTAGCTCCCCAGGTCCTCCCTATCACTCGACGCAGCTGCCAGAGGGTCGCTACTCCCTTCCTTACAACCCGTTCTATTTGCGACCCCCATGTTAGTTTGTAGTCCAGGATCACCCCCAGATATTTGACCTCCCGCCCTAAACCCCTCTACCATCCTCTTCTTGGTAAATAGGATCATCTCCGTCTTCGTCGGGTTTACGGAGAGTCCCAGCTCACCACACCACCTTTCGATTATGCTACAGGAAGCTTGCATGCACTCACAGACGACGCCGAGGAACTTGTCGGTGACTAAAACCAGCCCATCATCAGCGTACGCCTGGGCGTAGAAGCCGTTCTTGGAGAGCCGCTCCAAGAGGCCGTCCATGACCAAACACCATAGAGAGGCGAAAGTCAGCTGCCCTGAGGGCAGCCGCCCGTCACCCCGAAGTCCAGCCCCCGGCCCCCCAAGGTCAGCGAAACTCTCCTGTCCTCCAGCATGCTCGCCACCCAGCTTATTAGGCACCTCGGCATTCCCCTTTCCTGTAGGGCGGTACAAACCGTATCAGTCCTTGCCTTATCAAAGGCCCCCTCCACATCGGAGAACACAGCTAATGTGCTCGCCCTGTAGTGTAGGGCCCTTTCCACCTTCCGCGTCACAGCATGGAGCGCCGTTTCCGTCGACTTCCCCCGCTGGTACGCGTGCTGACCTTTATGGGGTCATCCTTTAGGATCTCTCCCAACATAAACCTATCTACTATATTTTCTAATGCCTTAAGCAGAAATAATGTAAGGTTGATTAGCCTGTACGCATTGGCCAGCGTGTAGTCCCCCCTTCCTAACCCGGCGCCAGGCCTTTGGGACGTAGCCCCACGCCAGGCTGACTCGGAATACCTCCCTTATGTTGGGAAGCAGTGTATCCAGGCCCCTCTGGAGCAGTGCCGGAAAAATCCCATCACAGCCTGCGGACATGAAAGGAGCGAACTCGCCCACCGCCCAGGCTATAGAGCCATCCGTAACCACCCCCTCCGCCAGCTGCCAGTCCGCATTCGGGACCGGCCCAGATCGGCAGCCTCTGCGACGGCTCCACCGCCCGCGAGGTGAACTTCGGCGAGATGACGCAAGGTCTCCTCACCGGTGCTTGTCCAGCTCCCGTCCGGTTTCCTTAAGGATCCTACATTACTGACTACCTCCTGTTTGAGTAGCTTTACCAGCCTGGCTGCGTCAGGCAGGGAATTGACTTCCCCGCAGTGCGCACTCCAATTGGCTCGTTTACTCCGTCGCAATTCCTTCTTCAACTCCCTTCTGACAGTCCTGAATTCGTCCCAGGATGCTTCACTCGATTCTCGGACGGCTCGGTTTAAGGCCCGCCGAGCCCGCCCGCGTAGTACGGCGAGATCCTTGTTCCACCATTTGACTTTGATGGACGGTTCCCCCCTAACTGGTGACGCGGGCTCGTAGGCTGCCATTATTTTACCTTCTAGGGCCTCGACCTCACTATCTAATGCCTCCGTAGAGAGTCTTCTCCCCTCTGGGCACCTTTGCGACCCTCCGAGGCCTGTTACATAGGCATCCCAGTCGGTCTTCCTCGGATTTCTCCTGGGGGGAGTGCTCTCATGGTCCACACCCAATTCAAAGCTGATCATACGATGATCAGACATTGATATGTGTTCCGTCACCATCCAGTGGGATATATCCTCTGTTATTCCTCTGCTCGCTAACGTAATGTCGATCACCTCCTGTCGGATATGATTGACAAATGTTGGAGCTGTACCTCTATTTAATACCTCTAGGTTCGTTGTAGGCAAGTACTCTAGTAGAGCCTCACCGCGTGGGTTGGTATTTGTGCTGCCCCACATTCTGTGGTGAGAATTGGCATCGCAACCTATTATCAGTTGTAGCCCATGCTCCCTCGCAAAATCCACGATACGCAGCAATTCCTTCGACGGAGGCAGCCCCCGCCGATCGTAGGGAACATAAAGGCTGCACATCAGAACCTTAAGCCTAATATTACTCACCTTATACTCCAGGACAGCTGCTGTGGCGTCCCTGGACCCGAGCTGCGGCAGCAACATCACGTCCAGATCCCTCGACGCCAGTATGCATGTCCTTGGTTGTTCTTCCTGTCCTTCACCACCAACTAGGATGTTGAAGCCATTTCCTCCAAGCCCTCTTACTTGCTTCCTAAACACATAAGGCTCTTGAATCAACACCACGCCGCCTGGACCGCCTGCGAGGAGCTTTGCTAGCTCCCCAGTGGCATCCCGGCTATGCTGAAGGTTGATCTGGCCCACCCGCAGCAGCCCCGCGAATTTAATCGCGACGCCGCTCGGGCCTCCCCTGGTCGGAGCCCGCCCTTTCTCCCGCCGCAGGCCGGGCGGAGGCGACCGCACTCCATGTCGGAACTCTGGTTACACTCAGAGTCACCAACTCGAAATACACCCGCCAGCCTTGCCCGTCCAGCTCGCGAGCCACCACGGGCCCTACCAAAAAGACCAGACGCCATGCACCAGGTCCTCCTGCCGTCTCCAGGTCTGACGGTCCTCCCTGAGTCGATGGCCGCCTATCCAGCTTCCGTCCCTATGGGCTCGGCTGCGCCTCAAACCTCTTTTTTCCTGCTTATCTGCCGACCGCCCGGGCGCTACGTAAGGGTAGAGCCTTTCGGCCCCTCCTCCACACCTCGACCCTCGCCCGGTGCCGTCGGCAGGACAATGACCTTCACCTCCTTTTCTCTCGCCCGTCTTGCGGGGCCGCCGCTGCCGAAGCAGCCTGCGCCTCTGAAGGGCCAACACCCCTCTGGTGACGCTGCTGTCTCATCTCCTCCCTCTCTCGCCTTCTTTTCTGGGCTCTCCACTTTCTTTTTCTTCCCCTCTTCCGCTTCCTTCGCGACTCCTCGTCCTCGGCCACTCCCATGGACACGTCCATGGGCCCGGCCAGACTCGCAGCCGACGAAGTTCGCCCCCGTCGCTCCCCTTAGCAGCAGCGTCCCCGACGGACCCGTAAGATTCCACCCCGGACGCCCCGCCAGGAGAGCGGAGAAGCATTAGAACAGAAATGCTCCGGTTGGGGAGGAAATTTGCTGTCCACATACACATTTTTGGTGGTAGGCCATAGGCCGGTAGTTTATTAAGCAGCGCTGCGTGCCAGACCTGGTCGAATGCTTTGGATATATCTAGAACGACAATCTGGGATTCACCGTGTAGTTCCATAGACTTGTTCCAAGAATGGGTGACAAAGGAAAGGAGGTCGGCAGTTGATCTGCGCTGACGGAATCCATACTGCCTGTCGTGGATTAGACTGTATTTTTCAAGAAATTTATGTATGTCGGTGTTTATATACTTTTCCATCACTTTAGAGACGACTGAAAGGAGAGAAATAGGCCTGTAGTTGTTAGGAAGCACTTTGGATCCTTTTTTTGGGGACGGGTTGTACTCGAACAGTTTTCCAGTTACTAGGGAATATGCCTCTCTTGTAAGATGTCTGAAACTGACGAGACAGGACAGGAGCAAGTTCTGGTGCGCATTTTTTGAGAATTGCTGGGATATCGTCAAGGCCAGAGTATTTCCTGGTATTAAGAGAAGAGAGCATCTTTCGTACCTTTTTAGTTTTGAAAGTGATATCCGTCATTTGTGCGCGACATTGGTGACTGTTGGTGGTTGAACATTTGGAAGTGGGTTGACAGTAGAATTGCCGGCGAACAACGAGGCAAAAAGTTCAGCCTTGCCCAGTGCGGTAGAAACAATTTCATCCCCTGAGACAAGAGGTGGGAACGTGCTCTTACAGAAATTATTCCCAATAAATTTAGGAAAAGTCCAAAAGGGTTTGCTGCCGCTGGAGCTTAAGAGGACTTGGTTTTTGATGTGGTTATTAAACGAGTTTTTTGCCTCAGAAAGAATGCGGACATAGCGGTTTCTTGCGTCGTTAAATGCTTGACGATTTTCTTGACTGGGATTGTGTAGAAGCTTTTTGTGAGCTTTGACCTTTTCAAGTCTGGCCTTGTCACAGGATTTAGAGAACCAGGGCTTTTGAGTGGCTGCAGAGGTTTTCTGTGTACGTGGAATAAATAATTCCATGCCAGCTTGGATAATTTCGGTGACGTTTTGTGAGATATCAGAGGGGTCAGGATGAGAGAAGCAGACAGACGCCCATGGAAATGGGGAAAAGTAATCTCGCATTTCGTCCCAGTTCGCGGAGTTGTAGTGCCAAACGATACGTGGGTGTGATGACTGTGTGGCCTCGGGTTGTATTGCACAGGAAGCAGTGACCATGCCGTGGTCTGAGCGACCCAGGGGGGAGGTGACTGATATATTATAGCAGTCGGGATTTGTAGTAAGAAGGAGATCCAAGGGATTTGAGCTGTATTTTGTAATGCGAAGAAAGTAAGTAGGTTGCTGGACGATATTGGCCAAAGAATTGCTGACTGCAAAGGCCTCCGCTGCTCTTCCTTGTGGATCGGTTTTTGAATATCCTAGCCATTCCTTATTATGGACATTGAAGTCACCAAGAATAGTAACCTCGGAGGAAGGATATTCAGAAATCAGATGGTCGGTTTTTTCAGAAAGGTAGTGAAAGAGCTGGACAAAGTTGTTGTCAGAAGGTGACCGGGAAATGCAACAGATGAATTTAGTTGCAGCCCTGAGAGAGAGTTTTATCCATAGTATGTCTTTTCTTCCAGCTTCTAAATTGGGGAGTCTGCTGCAGGGTAGATTACTACGGACGTACGCGCACACGACTGCATGCAATTTAAAGGAAGTAAAGAGCTCATACCCCGAGAAATTAAGATGATTAGTGGCTGTTTTGGCACTGATTTGAGTTTCGGTGAGGAAGAGGAGTTGGGGCCTATTAGCCAGGAGGAAATGGTGGACGGAGTTCAGGTTAGAATTTAGGCCACATATAATCTGTCTATAACGTTTTGTCTCTGGGATTTATATCACTTTTATATCTTTGTACATTGTTAGGCAGTTCATTTATTGACTTGAATTGTACAATATATGTGCAATACAACATTTTTGTTATGTCTTATCTGGTAACTTTAAATGATGTCATGATCCGTTCATTGACGTATACATACTTATCAAGGCGAGTCAAATGATACAACACACAATACCTCTAAACAAAAAATTAACAAAGAGAGTTTGCGCATGCGTTAACTACCATATTTGAATTCTACTCATTGAGACGAGTAAGATGATACCACACATCATACCTCTATCTCAAAACCTAACAAAGTTGGTTAGCGCATGTGCCAGTTGCCATATTTGATAAACGTCATTACTAGTAAATTCAACATGTTGAATCTTCTTATCTTAATTGCTCGGGTTAGGTACCTGGTTCCCCCTATTTTCTTCTTATTCTTTAATTCAAGTTAGCCATCTTGACCGCCATCTTGGATTACGTCATCTCAGGTTAAATCTCTTATCTCTCTATCCAGCAACCATCTGTTTCGTTGCTATGACGTCACATTTTTCTTATATCCATGCCAACAGCCGCCATCTTTGATTACGTCATCTCAGGTTAGGTCAGGTCAGGTCAGGTCATTCTCTATTATGTCTCTATCCAATGCGCCATCTAGTTTCGTCACCCTGACACGTCCCCAACGCATGCGCATAGCAGTTTGGAGGTGGAGGGCTTAAAATCCCCCTTCTATACCTACTATCTGCCGCAAACGTCTTGCGGAATGAGATTGAAGCCAGCATTAGAGAGACTTGAACACAACCTGAAACGAGTACGTACAAGATATAGATAGCTATAATTAGGTCACGTGACATAGGGTGCCCAGGTAGGATTAAAAGCAGGAATTATTTTGTTTTAAAATATTAATATTAGAATACAGTTTTATCTTGCAGATTAAGAAACACACAATTACATTTAGTTTCTCGTAATGTATGAACAATTAGGAATTATTGATATATAGAAAGCATAGCTAAATTAGATTCCAGAAAAATATTTTTGGGTCGTAATCTCATCATGGAGAGTAATACTATAAACATTTAAAAGGCAAAATTTTTGATTGGAATATTTTGTAACTAATGGTCTTAATAAATGTAACTTGTTCTGTATTTTCTCGTTTCCTTTTTATTGAAATATTACACGAGGTAGATAATGATATCTGAACATACATACCTTCGACCTACGTAAAATCAGTTCACTTCCTTAGCTTGCAAAGGTATACATAATATGTTGGGATCCTAAATAATAAACGTGTTACTTATGATAATGTAAAAAACTAAAAGTATCTAGCAATTTACATCCACAGGCAGCTTAAATATACAAAACTACAAGTCAAGCAGGCATATATATATATATATATATATATATATATATATATATATATATATATATATATATATATATATATATATATATATATATATATATACTGATTTGGAAAATCATATAGACTTCTTATTATGCGGTTTTTGTGGGAATTCCTGTTTCAAATATTCAAATTCAACCATATGGAGGGGCAATGTTTTTTTAATGTTTCTATCTGGCATAGTAGTTTCATACTTTCAGTAATTTAAAAGAGATTGCGTCTTCAAAAAGTTTTCCGCATTTTTTTCATAATGAAAATTCACTAAAAACATATAAAAGAGAAACTCGCATAAGGGTTCTGGTAGGGCATAGTCTGCGCTCATTTGAAGAAATATTTCAAAAATCCTATTCGTGATCCACATGCGATTTTTTCTACGAAAATTCGCTAACAGCTACAAAAATCCAGGTTTCATTTTATTCCAGTTGCCATGTAAGCATATGTGAGCAATGTGAATGTGAGCGTAACAGTTACTTATTAGGTAGTTATGCAATACCAAAACATAGGAGTTCATGATATTGGTAACAATATTACCATTTATGGAAGTAAACGTTACTACATTGTTGACCTATATACTTAATTTACCAGATGCAATTTGTAATTGTCTAATTGGAATAATTGTTCAGGGGAGATGACCCCATAAATAATGACTAGTTTCGGAGAAAACAAAATAATATGTTTTAACAATCATAAAATGGAAATGACATTTGTTTACCGAGATAATATAAAAATGTATCAGAATTTGACTTCTATTCATACCACCATACTTAAATTTATTTGGCTTTCAACCAATCAAAAATATGTTCGCCCTCCTAGATGACGTTTGCAATTACATATTTGACAGTTAAAATTATTCGTTTAGTTACCTTTCGTTTTCATTCTATAATAATAAAGCGCACACTCCCTAAGAAAATATTGAGTATTGAGGTTACGGTAAGGAATAAAGTACAATTAGCAACTGTTTTTTATTTTTAATAGAATCTTTAAACAAAAAAGGTAAGATAATTTTACAGAATAGGTACGTAAGTAGCAACAATTTTAGGTATTTTAATGACGATCCATTTTTAAGTTTATTAAGAGTACTAGTTTAAGGTTTGATATGAGTCACTCTTCACTATCTCTTCACATACCTTACTCGTCATCACTTTGAAATTTCAGAGATAGGCAAAGGTAATCAGTGTTTAATAGCTTATTATTATCACTAGCCCGCTTGAAGCGCAACTTTACCTATAGAGATTTTGTTACTTGTCATCATTTACTAGTCTTTATAATAGTCTACCTAAATAAATTTGGTAATATTCCATATAAGTACCTACATAAACTTATAGAGGTAATCATTGTTATTGAATTAGTGTAACAGACACAATTACATTTTATCCCTTACATTTAAAAATCTGTCCATTTACTTACTTTTTATAAACAGCTGTAACTAACAATTTAATAAATATCTAAACATCCATATTTTCTAGGTGGAGTCTGTACCTCAATCTTCCAATAAAATGTCTTCACGTAAAGCTGTAAGTCGCCGTGGTACAACCAAGAAAAGGGCTCAAAGAGCCACTTCTAATGTCTTTGCTATGTTCGATCAAGCACAAATTGCTGAATTCAAGGAAGCTTTTAATATGATTGATCAAAATCATGATGGATTTGTAGACAAAGAGGATTTGCATGATATGCTTGCGTCATTAGGTATGTAATAACACAGTTGTTGCTAACGTCAACCTACAAAGCAAGAAGTCCTGAGTTTAGTTCCTGGGTGGGTCAACATAAATCTGACCTTGTCTAGCAAATTGAACAAAGTTAATAAGAGCTGGGGAAAATTCGGTGACGGTCGACTTTACCGCAACTACATTTTAACGTGATTATAATAGAATATGGCCTAAAACAGTTGTACATACCTTAATAAAGTAAAACAGTGTGGTATATTTCGTTTTCAATAACCTTTCAATGATAAACGCAATTAAAACCTTTCGATTTGCAACAAAAACGTATATTTTTGTATGTGAGGTTATGACTGTTGTTTCGTTGACATGATAGGCGTTGTTGTCAGTTTCGAAGCTATTTACTTGATACTGGGGGAATGTCAGGTCAGGTCAGGCAGGCCGGTTGGTAAGTAAACACTGTCCGGCAGTGCATTCATTCAATGTGGCAACGCTGCTGAAAATTGACAGTTCGAAACGTGAAATTGGTGCATTTTTTGGAATTTCATTTCTCAATTATTCTGTTATTTCTGGTTTTTCCGTAAATTTTTTTCCGTATTATAAATCTACGTTACGTACGCTTTCTTGTGGTGTGCGCCGTTTTGCTAGATTCCAGTTGCGGTAAAGTCGACCGTCCCCGAAAATTCTGCTAATGGGAACGGTCGACTTAACATCAACTTCGTATTAACAAAACTATTACAAAATACAGCCGAAAATTAGTTATACAGACGTTCATAAAGCTAAAAAGTGTAATTTATTTTGTTTATAATAAGTTTTAAATAACAGCACTTGAAACGTTTCGATTGGCAGCAACAAGTATATTTTTGTGTCTGAGGTTATGACTGTTGTTTCGTTGACGTGTCTGTTGCAGACGGGTGGTGTCAGATTCGAAGTTATGTTGTTATTTCTTGAGACAATGTTTCTTTGTTTTAGTCCAACTTATGTCAGGGCAGGTCTAGAAGGTTAGATGGCGGTATTGTGTGTAAAGCACGCTTCAGGAGCTCTTTTATTTCGGCAAAATGGCAAAAAAGACTTGGGAACGATCCCCCTTCCTACTCAAATGTGGCAACACTGCTTAATATTGACAGTTCCCAACTAAAAATCATGTGTTTTTGAAAACTTTCATTTCTTAATTCATCTTTTATAAATGGATTTCTTGCAAGTTTTTCTTCTTCTTATTGCTCTACCTTACATACGCTTTCTTGTGGTGTGTGCCTTTTTTGTAATTTCTGATTGATGTTAAATTGACCCTTCTGCTAATAGCTAAAGATGCCACAGCCATTATTAAAAATGTGGTTCATACGGTTTGCTAATAACAAGGACATAAACTCTGCTTTCTTTTTGTCAAAAGTGGCCAAAAAAGTTTATATTTTGTATCAACATTTATTGTTGGTTTTAGTCCATAATTTCTTCTAAGTAAGTGGTTTCTTTTGCTTTCTTTTTTGTTGTAGTGAAATATTACAAGAAAGTACTAGGCTTCCATTCATATCTGGCACATCAGCTTAAAATTCAACTGTCTCATAATACCATTTAAGCAGAGAAAACATATATGATATTCATACCTGTAAAACAAATACATAATATTACATATTCAATAATTTAATATTCTTTAATACTTTATGCCTACCCCGCACCTTTCTTAGCTGTGAAATATGATATTTCAAATATTCCAGGGCGTGGCAAATTTGTTAAATAGTTGCTATGAAATGAAAGCATATTTGATGTCGATTATCAATATAATATCAATAAGGCTGTTGATGTGAACTGAACTGAGATATCAGTGGCCAATCACCGACGCTAGGACAGTTTCACTGCAATGTTCGGGAAAATTTGCCGAACTTCTGTCTTTCTGTAAGGAGGGTAGGGATCTTTAACGTTCCCAATATCGCATGGTACAAGAGACGAACGGATTCATGCCCTCTCAGAAGGGCGGGACCAGCAGATATTCAACTTGCTCAAACACAATGCCACAACCTTGCTTAATGTTAGTGTTACAGTATGTATTGAAATAGTGAAGGGTCACCTACTGGGAATCGAACCCAGTATATTTGGGTTCAAAGTTCAAAGGCACATGTTCTTACCACTGGGCCACTGAGGTCTTGGGTGTTTGATTAAAACTTTACCTAGAACTTTTTATTTTTAATGTAGAGTTACATATTTGTACCATAATACTATTTTACTAAGTATATATTTAGAATACATATTCCAAATTTAGGCATTTCCGATGTGTACCTTCTAAAATCAAAATGTTCTGGTTATGAAAGCAAACTTATAGTTCTATTCTCTTTTGAAAAATTACTCAAAGAAAATGACAAATTAAGTTACTAAAAGGAAGGAAGAATTAATATATTATAGTGAAACATTTGGGCATTTAATATATGAGGTAGATTTGAGAGATGTAAGCAAATGTCACTTTTTATTTGTTTAGTAGAATATGTGGCTTTTAGTGTGTTGAACTGACGAGAATAATTTTAAATGACAAAAGTACTCACATGGCGAGTGTGTTATGAAGAATTTTTATCGAAATTATTTCCTTAAAAAATTGTTGTTGCTTTTACTTAATGAATATGTTCCCTGCTAAATACATATCAAGAGACTTCTTTTCTGGCTTCACAAGCCAATGAAACCGATTTCAGCGAAAAAATAAGAACTTGTGAAACCAGAAAAGAAGTCTCTTTATCTGTATTTTGTTTCTTAAATGATTTATGAAATTTGGAAAATATAATTAAAAATTATATACGATACCATGGACTACAAGTCTGGATACAGCAAGTGTGTTATGGTAGCGAATTTTCATTAAAATGTTTTTAATAACAAGTATCTCTTTTTTTAAAGAAAGCAGGCAGGAAATTTGGTTACCAGTATAACCTATATAGTGGAAACAATGTACCATATTTCATCAAAATGACTTTATTGTTTGAAAATGTACAAACATTTTCCGAAAATTAACTTAAAATGTTCCCGAAAAAACTGGTTGCTGGCCAATGAATGTTAGGTTAATAGATACCGGGTCACTCGGACCATGACGGCAATGTTGCGGCCGACACGCTTGCCAAGAGTGGGGCCCAGAGTGACTTTGTTGGACCAGAACCGGTGCTGGGGATAACATCTTGCACAGCAAAACGCACCTTAAAGACCTGGACAGAAAGAATGACAATCCAATATTGGCAAAATCTTCCAGGATTAGCCCACTCTAAGGCCTTCATAAATGGCCTGTCTGAGTCAAGGGCTAAAAAGCTTCTAGAGTTGAACAGATAACAACTGAGAACTCTAGTCGGCCTGTATACAGGACACTGCCGCTTGCGGCACCACATGCACCGTATTGGGGTCGGTCAGGAGACCGAGTGCCGGCTGTGCATGGAGAATGAAGAAACAGCAGAGCATGTGCTGTGTTACTGTCCGGCAGCGGACAGGACTAGATACCTGCTCTTTGGCAAGGTAAAGCTTGCTCCAGAAGACCTGGATCAACTTTCGCCCACAAAGATTATCGACCTCTGCAGGAGGCTGGATTTGTTGGGCGAAATATAGACTTTAGGCGTGAACCACAATAGACCTTAAGGTCGCGGTGGAGGGCCGATATGGCCCACTAACATACAAACCTAACCTAACCTAGGTTAATAGCAAATTGAACTATTGAAATTTCAAACTTTAATGAAAATTCGCTACCATAATGCACTTGCTGCGTCCAATATAAATTGAAATCGGTCACAGAAAAGAACAAGCACTTGTGAAGCCATGGGAAAGTCTACGGCTGTATCAAGTATGGAACGGTTTCACCAAGTTAGGGCAATAACAAACAACCAGATGTGCTATTCAAATTGAATTAAGTCTTAAAAGTTTTCATCTCGTCCTAATTGAATTTGTCATACAAAAACTCGCTAAAAAATTCATCGGAATTACACAATCGGATCAGATAACTGTAAAATTAAATAAAAGACTAAAAAAATAAAAAAGTGAAGTCACCAGCTGGGATTAGAATGCGTGTTATAGGAGTCCATTATTAAATTTACTCTGCTCCCTTCACCGTTCGGCCATTCTCGTCATGACAGATCTATGTTCTAACAGGTAGTGATGGGTCGTTATTTAACTGTCAGCTATTTTTAAACGGTTACCGAGCCGTAACGGTAACCACCAGTTATGGATTTATAAAAATAACAGCTTAAAAAATAACTCTTTTTACACTAAACTAGAATTCGGAGTCGTGTCTGTTTCAGTTCTACTGCAACTAGTTCGGCTTCGATGAATAAACATCGGTTTTCATCGGCAACTGTTTATTTAACTATTTAACGGGATGAATAGCCTTGAGATTGAGAATGCTAAACACGTTATTTATACTGTGTGCTCGCTCTCGCTAACAGCTTTAGGAACGTAGGATTTTCGGTACAATAAAACGGTTTAATTTTAACTTTAACCAGTTGTTGATGGGGATACAGCATACGGACACTACTACACAGAATTATTCTGTTAAACTGAGAAGCTGTTTTTTTTTTAAACAGTTGTTTCCCACTAGTATGTAAAGCCAAATATTTAATAATAAAAAATGTTGGGTGAAAAGATGAATTTCTGTAAAAACGTGTTATTACTTTCACTATAGACAACGCAAAATAGGGTTATTTCACGTGAAATTAAAGTACTTATTTATTTAAATTTATATACATTACCTAAGAAAACAGTTAACACGTCATTTTCGTTTGTCTGATAATAGTTATCAAATTGATAAAAAAAATATAATGATACAACATTTTTTAATATCTATATACATTTCAATATAAAAAATTAAATGAATATATATATATATATATATATATATATATATATATATATATATATATATATATATATATATATATATATATGCAAGGTGTTTCCAAATTGATGCGAAAAATTTTACAGGGTGATTCTTTGGCGAAAAATAAGGGGTATCTTTTTATTAAGTTTTTCTTGAAACCCCTTCTCCTCCAAGTTACAGCCCTTTGAAATTTTTGAAACTAATTTTAAAACAACGAATATTAAAATAAGTAAATAAACAATTAATACTATATATCTTCCAATTTTTTTTAAAACTCAAACTCAATTTTTTATACTGTTTCTTTACCGAAATTTTATTAGCTGCGTTATGTTATGGAGTTCTTAGAATCACTCCTTGTGTAGCAATAAAAGTTCTAACGTCTAACGTCCCAAGGCGTGATAAATAATGATATTTATTGATTCTTGCTGTGGCATTGACATTTACGTAAAGACCCTGATAAAATAAATTTGCGAGAAATTACTAGTTTATAATTCCTAAAACATCTAAGTAAATTCTCAGAGAAGACTCCTTTCTGATTTCTAAAAGTTTCACTTCAGAGTGGCAAAAGATTTACGACACGCTTATTATAATTTCTTAACCCTTTGTTTCCTTTTCATATCGACAAAATTTGAGATTTATACACTACGTGAAATAACGGGGTAAAAATACAATGCTCGCTCTCGCTCACAGCTTTGGGAATGTAGGATACTATCGATCGACTATCCAGTTTAAAATAACTGAAGCCGTTATTTTCATCGGTTATTATTAAATAACGTTAACGGCTTCAACTGTTAACAGAAAATAACTGTTTTTCCCATCACTACTAACAGGCATATACCCTAGTATATTAATTTGCTAACGTATTGATTATTTACAACACACAATTTTTGATTAAAATTGATTTTTTTCTCCTATTTTAACGAAATGAGGGAAAGTGACGGCTGAGACACAGATCTAAGAGCTTGTTAGTCATTTCGACCCCTATTTTTAACTCACAAAGCGCTAATGCGTACTAATGTACGAATACCAGAATTATCAATTTTGACATTGTAATTTCTTAGTCTTTTAACTTAGAGATCTAAATTTTCATACAGAGGATACTCTTTATGACAGAAACCAACGTACTAAATTAGGTTACCATAGGTTTTTAATTTTTGGAGATGCGAATTTTTTTCAAAAGAAAACCCAAAATTTTTTGGAAAACCTTCTCCAAGTTTCCTGGCTAACGAACTTGTCAAGCACTTTATAAAAGGAAGATACTCCCCAAATTTGATCAAAATCCGCCCATTATTTTTTGAGTTATCAGTGTGATACACAAACACACACACACACACACGCGCGCGCGCGCGCACAGATATATATATATATATATATATATATATATATATATATATATATATATATATATATATATATATATATATATATATATATATATATATGAACATAAAAATTGAAGCCGACCCCGGATATGTGTTCTAGGGAGTCTAATTAGCGCTCATTTGAAGAAATGTTTTCAAAATTCAAAAGTCGGGATCTCATTAGTGTATTTTTTTTTAAAACAAAATTCATTAAAAATTGACACAGACTTTGCATATATCGTTTGGAGAATATTGTACAAAATTTACTGTCATTTGGAAATGGGAGAAACTAAAAATAGAAAAAAGTAATATTCAAGTATACAAAGAAACATGAATCTCACTTGCTGCGGAGAAGAAAGACCAAGAACACATTCAGAGTAAAAAGGATGGATTGTACACATGTTTATCTGCTGGTATACGTGCTAAAATACAATCCCAGACAAGAGTTAACACTTAAAAATTACTAATAAAAGTGTTGATGCAAGTGTGTAATGATAGGGAATGTTCATGGAAGTTTGGCCTTTCTTTAAAAAGTGGAGTAATAAGTGAAGATTAGAACCTGTAATATACACTGACTGGCACACTTGAAGAACCCAAATCACCCCAACACATTTAAATAAAACTTTCTGTGCAGGTACTGGGCCTCAATGATTGAGGGTGGTTCAAACAAAACAAAACTTTCACTGCTGGCTTGCTGGAAATTCCCTCTACCCGAATTCAATTATCATCATTCCTATGCTTCCTTTGTCGGAATTTATCGTAGTTGTCACGGCACATAGGCAATAGTGCCAAATTCATACAACTTTTATTATTATTATTATTATATATATATATATATATATATATATATATATATATATATATATATATATATATATATATATATATATATATATATATATATATACTTTCAAAAGCGTCCTGGTTGTCTAACATTTTTGATTAATTTTCTTTTTGCTCTTTATCTACATGGTAATTATTATCCCAATTATGCCGGTCAATGCAAGATCTATGCATAGTACCATATCTTGTGTTAAATATTTTTTAAATCTAATTTCAATAGATCTTTTTGTTTGCGCTTTACCAGATGTGTTCGAGATCACAATCTTTACAACTTATTTCATAGATCCTGACATTTTAGTAGTACTATCCTTGTCTTTTGGGTTACCTAGCAGGTTTTTTTATTTCTTGTTGAAAATGTTAGTTGCAAATTGGCTTTCTTAAAAATGCTATTTAGACCCCTCGTGATTCGCGGGTAAATGGCTTTTTGTGCTCTCTCTTTCCTGAATTTCGTTGTTTCCGCTAACATTTTCTTTGTGTCCTGCTTCTTAATTAATTTCTCCACTGGGCAAGCAGTGTATACGTTATATTCGACCACGTCCTTAATATACCCTAATTCTTTGCTACATCTATTTTTACTTAAAGGAAAATGTATTAACCTATCTACTAAAATATTTACACTAGCCATCATTTCTCTGTACATATGATGTGAGTCATTCGGAATGTAACTTAAAGTGGTGGTTTCCCTCCTATGGACATCGAATTCTAAACTGTCTTTATTTTTTATAATTAGTACATCTAGAAAGGGTAGTTTATTATTAATTTCCAATTCGTGGGTAAAGTTTATATGGAGCCAAATTTACTGTTCAATTTGTCAATAAAATTGTCTATTTTGAAAATGTTTGTGTCGAACACTGCAAAAATATCTTCCACATAAAGTCACCATACTCTAGGAAAGTACTCACTTTCACTTTCTAGATCCATTTCAGATCTACTCATAAAAAGGTTCGCAGTAAATGAAGAGCCAAGCCAAATTGGAATATACAATAAAATGGCCACTTCCGGTCTAAACTTTGAATCCTTATATCTTTTGAACGGAAAGTGATAGAAATGAACTGACTTTAAAAATATATCGTTTCGTAACAAGGTCTACAGGAAAATGAGATAAAATCTGTGAGGTGCATGAGAGAACCAACACATGCACGGTGTTCAGGAGGCCAAACCAAATTGGAATATACAATAAAATGACCACTTCCGGTCTAAACTTTAAATCCTTATATATTTTGAACGGAAAGTGATAGAAATGAACTGACTTAAAAAATATATTGTTTTGTAACAAGGTCTGCACGAAAATGAGATAAAAACTTAAAACTCTTATTGTGGTAGATCAGGTGACCCTCAATGTCATCAAGGAGCCTGGACCCTCCCAGACTGATTTCCTTCGGCATACTGTCGGCTGTTTGTTTTAATCTGTACATTGTCGACCTCGCCACCCTCTCCAGCCATATGTGAAGAGGTGGAATATTAAGGAGGACCTCCAGAGCGGCTGATGGTGCGGTGCTTATCGCTCCCGTTATCATCAGACAAGCTTGTCTCTGTAGATGAGCCAGTTTGGCCCTCGTGATACCACGAAATGCCTTGGGCCACCAAACTATGGCTCCATATGTTATCATTGGTCTGATAACCACTACATAGAGCCAGTACTTCTGTTGGGGGTTTGTTCCCCAGTTGTTTCCACAGATTCTATGGCATGTCCACAGGGACAATTTAGCCCTGCGGATTACATTCTCTAACTGTACGTCCCAGTTGAGCTTCTTATCTAGGATAACCCCCAGATATTTTGCTTGTTTCGTAAATGTAATCGTTTCCCCCATAAGAATAGGTGGTTTTAATCTATCCAGCCTTCTTCTTCTGGTAAATGGAACAATGATCGTTTTGCGGGGGTTCACAGACATCTGTTCCCTTCGACGCCAATGATTCACTACATTTAGTGCCTCCTGAAGAGTACTTGCTAGTTCCTCCTCATATTTGCCCCTAACCATTATGACTAGATCATCAGCATACGCCTGGACCTCAACCTCCCACAGCACCAGGATAGCCAGCAAATTGTCCACAAAGAGGGACCACAGCAGGGGGGAAAGAACTTCCCCCAAGGGCACCCCCTCACAGCCCTGAAGCTGACCACCTCCCCTTGCAGCGAGGTAATAATGGTCCGATTGTGGAGCATGCTTCCGATCCAGCCACAAATGGTAGGTTCCATCCCTCTAGCGATAGTGGCTTCGTATAGGGAGATAGGTAATGCATTGTTGAATGCTCCTTCAATGTCTAGAAATGCAGCCACCGCCACCTCCCCGTTATCCAGGGAGTGTGTGATCTTCTTGGTGAGGTTATTGAGTGTTAACTCAGTAGATTTGCCAGTTTGGTGGGCATACTGGTGGGTATTAAGGGGGTTGACTAAGATGCTCCCCCTAATGTGTCCGTCCAGTATTTTTTCAATCCCTTCAAGAGGAATGATGTAATACTGAGAGGTCTCAGTGATGTGGGTAGGAGGTCATTACGTCCCAATTTGGGAATGTAAACCCCCCTAATCACCGTCCAGCTGGATGGAATATAGTTCCAAGCCAGACTGGATCTATACAACCTGATTAGGAAAGGTAGGAGAATCTCCAGTCCATTTTGTAGTAGGACCGGTACCACCCTATCCTCCCCTGGCGCCTTGAATGGCTGGAAATGTTTCACAGCACACTCCACCGCCGAGGCCGTAACTATTCTCCGAGCAACCCACCAGTCCACCCTCCAAGGGCATTTAAATCGACCCTCAGCTGGCAGGACATCTTCGCTGCTCAGGATCAGACAATCTGGGAAGTGTGTGTGTGCTAAGAGCTCTAACGTTTCTTTCCGTTATTCAGCAAAGGAGCCATCTGGTCGTTTTATCGATCCCAGTTCATGGACACGGTTGTGTGAGAGAATTCTGTGGATTCTGGCGCTGCTGGGCAAACTAGAGATGTCCCCGCAGAACCTCCTCCAGGATTCCCTCTCAGCGTTCCTTATCTCTTTGTTGTAATGTGTTAGAGCGGATTTATATTCTTTCCAGTTGCCTGTTGTCTTAGCACGATTGAAGAGACGTCTCACTTCTCTTCATAGTTTTTCGAGGTTATTGTTACACCAAGTAGACCCTCAACTATGTTTTTTGACCTTAGTGGACAATTTTCGTGATATGCTGAGACCAATTAAAGGGCTATGACAATTTTGTTTGCGGCATATTTCGTTTCACAAAAGAAGTAGCTGAGGTTCGCGAAAACCGCGAGGTTCGCGAAAACCGCGAGGTTCTAGCTTTGCTAATAACCGAGATACCCAGCAATTGCAACCAAAATGGGACACCTGTACATATTTCGAAAAAACTAGTTTAAAACTGAGGCTGAGGCTGTTCATATATAAGACCTGGAATAAAGGTATTATGTAAGTAACTAATATTAAAACATTGTTGTAAGTTTTTTTTAATAATTTAAGTTTTTTATTACAAAGCAATAATTCGCTAAGTGGAGATTGGAACCTGTGATGAGCACTAATAAACACACTTGGAGAACACAAATCACCACAGCACATTAAAAAAACCTGACGATCGTTTCACTAACCAAGTTAGCGTCTTCAGAGGATGAATAATTCAGAACTATTCATCCTCTGGTGATGATGATGATGATGATGATGATGATGATGATGAAATGATTGTGAGGTTTTTTAAAATGTGATGTGGTGATTTGGGTTCTCCAATTGTGCTTAACATAGCAATAACTAAAATTTACAAGTATTTAAAAATGTTAAATATTACGTAATTGCTTAAAGTTATAAATAAAATTATATCTATTTATCTGCTTGAAGGGTATTACGAAGTCGTTAAATTTAGCGCCGATTGTGCCCTTTGGTACTTGATTGTTTCCCCTTACCGCCAAATATGAATGATTTTTCAAATGTATTTTCTCATTGGCACTGTAGGAACAAGTTTATGCAGTGATAATATGGATCTTTGTAAACTGGGAGAGGGAATGTAGCAACCGTTGATTTACACAATTGGTTACGTCAACCAATTACATTAATGTTATGCAAAAATTATATGTTACTAAAGCGACTAGAATTACTGCAGTAGAAATAAGTTATGTTTTAGAGTTCTGTGCAATGCTAATGTTAGAAAATATTCAAGTGTGATAGAATAGTTCCCAACACAGAGAATTGTACACTACTGCATTTAAACCCCCCTCGTAATATTAGTAATAATAATATAAGTAACAGTATCATTATTTCACCCTAAGGTAAGTATAGGTAAGTAACAGGTGTTATTAATATTAATCCTTTTGCTGCTTCAGACGTATTATATATATATATATATATATATATATATATATATATATATATATATATATATATATATATATATATATATATATATATATATATATATATATATATATATATATATCAACCGTTTTAATGCAGTGAGTCGGAGATATTTATTGTGTGCAAGTATGCGGTCCATTGTCTGAAACTGGGAATTACTCTAACGACTTATTGAATGCTGAATTCTCTTTATTACAGTTAATTCGTGTCTTACATTACCTGTACAGATAAAAAAAGTTGAACACAACACAATAATACTACATTTTGTATCTTAATTTTTTATCTCAGTATTAACGATATTACGATATAAAACTGCTTCAGTCCTATATATATATATATATATATATATATATATATATATATATATATATATATATATATATATATGTGTGTGTGTACGGATTGAAAAATACATGCACATGGCAGAGAGCTGCTCAGGCTAAATGCGCAGTGAAAGGGTTCATATCAAATAAATAAAATTAACAAAAATGCAGTGTATAGAAGAAATATTTTATAATTTAATAAATTTAAAAATAGAAACATTTAATAATTTAAAAAATTTAACCATAAAAATTAGTTCACCGGATAATCTATTCTAAACTTTTGATCATACAATCCAACCCTTTTAGACTCATTTATTTTACTTTTGTGTCATATATTTAGTTTCAAAACTTGAAGCTCCATCAAAACATTAGACCAGTTTACCTGCAACAATCTTTTATCAAATGACTGATTTGATTTGCTTTTTTCATTATAAAATGTTTTTGTTTTGTCAGATAATGTCATAGGTTGTTATTTATTATTATTTTCTCTTTATAGGAAAGAATCCAACAGATTTATATCTTGACTCAATGATGAATGAAGCTCCTGGACCTATTAACTTTACAATGTTTCTAACACTGTTTGGTGAACGTCTTCAAGGAACGGATCCTGAAGATGTTATCAAAAACGCATTTGGTTGCTTTGATGAAGATAACAATGGCGTTATAAATGAAGAGAGATTGCGCGAACTTCTTACTACCATGGGAGACAGGTTTACAGATGATGAAGTTGATGAAATGTACCGTGAAGCGCCAATTAAAAGTGGTCAGTTTGACTATGTGGAATTCACTCGCATTTTGAAACATGGTGCTAAAGACAAAGATGAGCAATAATTTATTTTGTCGTAAGGCATTTACATTAAAAATAATATTTCTTATTGTATATTTATGTATCACTTAGTGTATACTTTTCTACCTGTTATTTAACAAAAATTTCATTATCATATTAATTTACAAAGTTCTTTTATATAATTATATACCCTTTTATATCTTAAACATATACATATATATATTGTATGAATTTTATATCGAATTATTATTATGGGATTAATGATACTAGTAAGGTTATATTGCCTTTTCTTTTTGCAGATATTGTATCTTTAAAGTTCCAGTTTGAAAGGGTTATTTAATAAAGCATGACTTTTTAAGATTGAAACTAGTTTATTTCTGATCAGTAAAGGATAAGGTGGTTACATTAGGAATGAGTATAAATCTTATCTTTAAACGAACCCTCATAAGTAAGAATTTTCTGTTGAGCTGCAGAAATGGTTAAATATGGAAAAAATTTCTGGTATCCTTAGGTGCAGCTCTGGTTGAGAAAATATTTCAAGAAGTTATTAGTTCAGGAAACAAGGATATTAAACCATACAATTGCTACCTTGAAATGCCATATGATAATTTGACTTCTAAGTTAGCAAAATGTTATTAAGTACTTTGTTTTTCATAAGACTTTAGACAGACTAGACTGGACCATGGTTAGGGTGGGTTATTAAACAATAAGGTCCCTGAAGCTGCACCAACCCCCTCTGCCCGAATCAAAGATACTTATGGAATATTTTACTAAAAGTTTATTAGAAATTTACTATGCAAGAAAAAAGTTATTGGCATCGCCCATTAAAAGTTATAAACAAATAATGCAGCTTCAACCTGAACTTGCACCGGCCGTGAGAAAACCTGGTGGGACATTTACTAAACATTAATTAGAAATTTATTACATAAATATTAAATTTATTAACCTACCCTAAGAAAAGTTATAAACAAACTCAGCTAATTTCAACCTGAACCCACACCAGACTTTAATAATTTTTATTAGAGAGTAGTGTATGCTTCTGGGGCTTTAGGTAAATCTTAACATAAATTAGAGTCTATATGAACCGAAATGGTCAGTGTGATACTAATATTTTGTTCACAACAAGAAAAAAATATACTTTAATTTATTCCTCGATTCTTTTTTAGTAAAAAAGCATCAAAGCTGGTTGCACTTTTTTGGTATCCTTGGCCGTCTTGGTAATAGCGCCATAAAGTGTGTTGTCGCATCTTTTAGAAATCGCTGTATGATACCCCCTTATTTCCTCTACTCAAATTTGTTCTATAGCTTTTATAATCGACCACACCAAATAACCTGAGGTGAGGGGGAACATGGGAATGTCTCCTAGTTTTATTTCTATGCATTGGTAATTATGGATGACATTGAGAACAACAATATCACTTGAAACATTATTGTCATTAATTAATTATTTTGTATGATGATACTCCTAGTATTATTGTTAATATTGTCGTTGGTATAATTATCTTTCCTATTATGTCACTATTTACATAAAGAATGGTCAAATATCAATTTGTCTCTGCAAGTTTTATCTCCCGATTTGATTTGTCAGGTTGAATTGTGTTGACAGCATTCAGTAAACATAGTTTTCCGAACATTTTCCACAAGTGTCGGAATTTTGTATGTCAACTTCTGTTATTATTGGCAGACATCTCTTATGGCAAGACAAAGTTTGAACCAAACTAAAGGCGTTGAAAAACCACTTCTCCACAAGTTCCCCCATGTTTAATCAGAAATGTGTAAGCCAGGAGTCTGAGGATGCTCATTGAGTTCCTGATACTGTTTGGGGGTCTGTTGATTTTCCCACGCTGAACTCAGTTCAAAAAAGGATTGTTGTCCGAATATTCTTTTACCTGATGAAAAAAATTAACTCATCAAATATTGCAAAGTTAACGAATTAAAATCGAAAATTAGATTCAACTTGCCTTTTTCTCTATTAGTGTAATCGTAACTGTAACAATTGAAATAATGAATTGGCAGCGCAAGTATTCTTCAAAACTACATCTTTTTTACCAATTTTAATTGTAGCCAAAGTCAAAACATTGCCACTTGATTACAGGATTTTTCATATGTCTTTAAAGAACCAAGATGTCTTTTACCATACTTTTTTTTCCAAGATAATGTGCAGTTTTTTCGTTTTCTCATTTCCTGATTTATGCTCTTCTTTCCTTTTGGTACTTTGGTTTTGTCTCGTTTGTTAAACATGCAATTATTGCAAACCCTTCTTTGCCCATGACTTTCTTCGTCTGCCCAGTTGGAGTAGGTGAATTATGACGAGGTCATCATGACATAGAGAGTTTGAATTGAAAAAAAAAAAAACTAAAGGCAAAAGCAGCAAGTTAAAGGTTGAAGTTCGAATGACCATTCTGGTCCGTATCGACGCTGGTTTATTCTGAATAAAATCTACCTCAAGCCCCAGAAGCATACGCTACTCTACTAAAAATTATCAATGCCTGGTGTGGGTTCAGGTTAAAATTAGCTGAGCTTGTTTATAAATTTTCTCAGGAAGTTAATAAATTTAATACTTATGTAATAAATTTCTAATTAATGTTCAGTAAAATATGTCCCACCAGGTTTCCTCACGTCCGGTTAAAGTTCAGGCTGAAGCTGGATTATTTGTTTACAACTTTTGACGGGTGATGTTAATAATTTTTTTCTCACAGAGTAAAATTCTAATAGACTTTTGGTGAAATATTCCATAAGTATTTTTTGACCCGGGCTGAAATAGTTGGTGCAGCTTGAAGGCTCTCAATAAGGTGGGAAACATTAGACTGATTTAGAAGCTGTTTACAACCCTTTTATATTTAAACTATACTCTTATGGACATTAATGTTTTACTATCAACTACTTTTTTACTTTCACTCATTCCTCTATTTATCCTTTTCGCAAATATGCCTTCTTTCATTCCTTAATCTTTAGTTTTGGCCTACATTAGTTATATTAAATATTAAAGTATTCTAATGTTAGTTCAACCTGTATATTTGAATTAATGTCTTTGCAAAACATGAGCACTGCCACTGACTGTTTTAGAGTTCTCTGTAAAGAATTTAATGAGACTGGGAGGCATAATGATTTTTTTGGATATCGTAATAAAATTTTGAGTAGTTTTTATCTAGCGTCTAAATTTTTTGGACAGCAAAATATTATGTACCTAGTCCAGGGCTTCAATATCTTCATTATTGCTACTGCATTTTGGAGAACACAGTACGTCGATTCTATGTAAGTCAGATGGATAGCGGTCATGTCATGTTTTTCAAGTATCTCTTGTCTCCCTTGTATATTCATTCATCTTGTGTGGGCAATTTTGGATGTATTGTGTTTTAGAGATTCTTTGTATTTACGCAATACTGCTTCCATCTGGTTTCCTTTTTTTTTGTGCCTGCCTTAACACCAGAAACAGATCATTCATTATATATTACAGTGCAAATCGCTACATTGTACTGAGTTACGTTTTATTTCGCTAATTAATCTACACATTCATTACCTTTTAAACCACAATGGCTCTTTATTCTGAGAAAAATCAATTTTTTACTCTGTAAGCTAATTTGATGGTGTATGTCAATTATCTTCCATATCATAGATATTCTTGTTTTAATAACAATTCTTAGTCCTTCTAATGAGGATGTTAAATCAATAATAATGATTAACTTCCCTTATTCGTCCCTTAATGTTGATTCGAGAGCTTTTTTAATTCAACCCCAGCTTTAAACGTACATGACAATCTTGGTAAAACCTTTTTCAAAATTGCAATTGTGATAGGAAACATCACAACCTGCTCCTAACTAGCTTTTAGAATCAACTGTAAATATGCACAGGTAGTCAGAATATTTATCTAAAACTTATTTCATGTAATTTAAGTGCTACATTACATTATATTTGGTTATTATGGTTTCTGTTGCTGTATTCTCAGCCTGGAACTGCTGCATCAAGACAAAAGATTCGACGTTTTAGCGAATTTTCATTAATAAAAATCCGCAAATAGAGAGGTCACGATGAAAAGTTAAAAAAAAATTCTTCAGGTGAGCTCGCATTTGGGGCACTAGAACCCAAAACCAAGGTGCGTTAAAATTTGTATATGTTTATATAGATTTATATATATATATATATATATATATATATATATATATATATATATATATATATATATATATATATATATATATATATATATATATATATATATATATAAATATATATGTATGTATGTATGTATGTATGTATGTATGTATCCGAGTGATAACTCAAAAAATACTCAGCTGATTTGAACAAAACTCGGTACATATCTTTATTGTATTAAGACCGCGGACGTGTTCTTATATCAGCTATAACAGACATTTTTTCCCTCAAAAATTTGTAAAAATATTTTTAAAAACGCTATATTTTTGTAAGTAACTTCAATGAGACTTTACATGTGGCTATAAATAGTGCCAATATGTTGTGAATTTTAAGTAATTCGGTATACAATATTTAGAGCTTTTTCGAAATTAAAAATAAAATCCCAAAGACATGCGTTGAAACGACTTAGTGGTTAAAGTCTAATGCCTGACAGACAGAGTAGTTAACTACCACACGTAGACTGATTCATACAACAGGTATAAACCATACATCAACGGTAACCAAACTAAATATATTCAATGGATAAAACATACTCCCCGAACCAACAATCGTGAAATCTCTGCCGCAATTATGAAAAATGAGAAACGACATGAAATTAAAAATTTGCCAAGTTGTTGTTATTTAACTGGGGGATTCAATCAATTATTAAAATACACTATATTTGTAGCTTTATGAACGGCTCCAAATACATTTTTGGCGCAGCATAGATATATTATGCTGTCGCATAATATAGTAGAAATGTAAACAAAACCAAGTCAAGTCTATAAAAATGATTCTGAAATAGTTTCTTTTATCTTTCAACTTAAACATAAGACGTTATATAAGACCGGAACAATTCTCGAATGTGTTTTAATGGCAATTCTACTAATTCTGTAATTAATTGTTACATATACTTTCCATATACTACCCCAGGCATGAAGCATGTGTCAAGTATCATGTAGACAAAACATTAGTTGACGTATTAGCAGATAGCTCAGTGGAAGTGTGCTGGTCTTTTAGGCAGAAGGTTGCACGAGCGAATCCAGCTCGATGAATTTATGTTTTTGATGTTTTATTTTGACATTCGTTTTGAACAAGATCTCATTTTTGTTTAAATGCTTGCATAAGTTCGTCACCTTTGAGTCTGAAATTATAATTTTCAGCAGATATTTGTTATTGTTGATATTGAAAAAACCGGTTTGATTAGGTTGACTGAAACGGAATCATACTGACCTGACCTGACCTGACCTGACCGGTTTGATTAGGTTGACTGAAACGGAATCATACTGGCAATTAATAAGGAAAAATAACTGCTACGTTTATAATTTGGCAGATACTTTGCTTTTCAAAATATGAATTACGTTTCTTTCTGAAAATCATTTGTATGACTTTAATGAAATTTGTAATACAAGTTTCTTTTAAAGAGAGTTACACTAGCTACAAATTTAGTTCTTTAGCTTCATAGAAAATTGAGTTTTGGGAAATTTTTCTCAAAAGGAGTTAGAACACAATATTTTTTTTTTGATAATAGAGAGATATCGATGGTAACTTTTCGAAAGAATTCTTCAAAAGTGTGCTTACTAGGACCTCTAAAAACGATCTTCGAGGCCTGTGTAAGTTTAAAGTATTAACTTTACTAATATGCCGTATAATAAAAGTATACAATTCTTATGAAAATTCGCTACTATAACGGACTTGCTGCATCCCGAAATTTTTTATTATTTCTTGACGTTTGATTGTATTTTCACATGCAGCTACCAACTGTGGTTCTTGGTTATTTTTCCAATACTTATACCCCATAAATAAACCTTGAAGTTCGCAGCAAAGATCTGGAAACCTACATCCGATTTTCAAGATATATTTACTAGCAAGTATTTCTATTCTTATGTGAAAAAAACTTCCAGGCTATCAGCAAACACTATTTCATTTGGGGTAAATCTTATTGGACCTATGCATATTTTAATTGTTTAATTTGTATAGACATCAATTTCTTCATGTTAGGCATGGAACAGGAGCCATATAGTAAACTACTATATCCTAAGATCGGCCGAATATTGGCTCTATAAAACAACCGCTGTTTGTCTGTTTGAGCCACATTTTGTGGATATTACAAATCTAAGCATGTATTGCTTTCTCACATATTTTCTGTTATACATTTAATGTATTAAGTTAAGGCTTCTCGCCTGGAAGATTACACATTTCTTAGTACCCTTCCTTGTTGTAATATTTACCATCTGTAAAATACAATTTTAAGAGTGATTAAGAACAACTCAACATCTATTGCCTATAATTGACCAGAAGTATGCCAACAGCTTTCGGGTAGAATTGTATAGCGTACGAAAATTCGATATATTAACTAATTCTGCTCTAGACTCCGAACAAGCAACATGCTTGTATTAACATAATTATATTTCATTTTGTTAAGTTCTCATGGACTCTAAAGCATATCAAGTAATTATTTTGTACATAAGTTTACAGTTGTTGTTAAGTGTTACCAAAATCTGCGTTTAATTCAACAAAACATAATCATGTCTTTCGAGTACAACAAGAAACAAGTCAAATAAAATGTGGTACATCAGTATATAACATAATTAAACAGCTTTTATGACTCATCGCTTTCGATTCTGTATACATTGCTTGGCATTATTTTGGGAAGACGCAGCTTCTATCTTTTGGAGAATTTCAATACAAATCAACAGAAGCCGATCGTAGTATTCTTAACCGACTTCTGTTGATTTCAATTTAAATTCCTACCACAATAATAATAATAAAATAGGCTGATAACATGAAATTTCTCAAACTGGGAGTGTTATGTGTGGATGAGAATGCAGACAGGTTAACTCAGGAGTAGATTTATGTGGAGTGTAAAGACCAAATCGTAATTAGTTCTTATAACCTCAAAAAGTTTGTGTAAGTGGTGGAATCAGAAAGTGCCCAGATATGTTCGAATAGTTTGTTGTTCTGTTATTTTATCACATTTGTATAGAATATTTACATCGAAAAATCTAACTATCAATAGGATATGTGTAGAGTTTCTGTATAAAAAATAAGTTTTGACAACATATTTATATTTTATCAAAGTAGAGTAATGTGAAATGTGAACAGGTCGTCTAATGTGGACTAATTGCTTATTAAAGATTTCATGATAGCGTCATATATTCTACAATAAAACATAGTATCAACTACACAGCATTTAGATTTTTTTATTGCAGAGCTATGTTGTCCATAAACATTCAAGAACATAAATGGTGTAAAAACAATATCCAGGTGGCAGTCGGGAATCTAGTCTTTTTGAAATAATAATAAAAATCCTATTTTTGCTCCAAAAAACATTGTTACTAGAGAATTAAATTTGTGAAAATATTGCACTCATGATACACTAAGAGCGAAAAATTACAGCTGGCAAGTGTCTCCCATTTTCGTTGATGCACCGTTGCAGCATTTAACAGAACTGCCTTCCACTTTTTGCAGTAGGTATGCGTTGATTGTTAAGATTTCTTGACAGATTGAGTTTCACTTTCTCCAATGTACGCAGTATAGTCTCGTACACGCATGATTTTAGTACCCCCATAGAACAAAATCACAACTTGTTAAGTCAGGGCACCAAGGGAGCCAGGGAACAGCACCAAATCTTGAATTCATGCACTGTAGCCCCATCTTGCATAAACCATACATTTTCTAGACCAATTGGCCAGTTTTGCATCTCTGAGATGAAAAAAAGTCTGGACGCAGCAAGTGCGTTATGGTAGAGAATTCTCGTAAAAATGTTTTTAATGTCAAGTACCTATGTATTGTTTTTAAAAGGACACTTGGTTGGCACTGTAACTCATATAGTAGTACCAATGTACCACATTTCATAGCTTCGTTGTTTCAAAAAGTACAAACATTTTCCGAAAATAAACTTTAAAAGTTCTGGAGAAAACTGGTCTGATTTTCCTGGCCAACGAATCTCTTCAAGCTATTTACATACCTGACAAGATATAATTAGTGACAAACAGCTTTATGACCGAAGTAGAAATATTTTTTTATGACATTTTGCAAAACTTTCTTTTACAAAAATTCACCATTTTTGTTGGTCGAAATTGCCTTCACCAATTTTACACTATATTATATTTTTCACAAAAATTCGACAACTTTTATTTACAATAACTTACTAAACATTTTAACGGCCGAATAGCTCAGATTGCGAGGTGAGTTACCTTTAGAATCGAACTAGGAGGTCGCGGGTTCGAGTCCCGTATTCAGACAGTCGGCCTTTTTCACTCGAATGTGGAAGGGCCAGCTTCTGATGAGGTGGTGTCCTTTGTCTACATGTGTATGTAAGCTGGGGGGAGCTTACATACACATGTAGACATGTTTGACTTGTGGGGGTGGGGGGTCACAAGTCAAAGACGGATGCGGAGTTGTCTACTGTACTGTTATTATTATTATTATTATTATTTATTACCAACATTTCACAAAAATGTTACAAAACATGATTTCTACTGAAACACTAAAAACATTTCTGCGAAAACTTTTCAAACTCAGCCATTATTTGAGAGTGCTTGTATGCAGCAGGTCGATTTTTATTTTCGAAGAATAATACAAACCAAAAGCTCTCTGAATGCGCCAACGATATCAATTTTTTTCCATAAAAACATGCATTATAATTCAATGGAAAATGGAAACGCGCAATAACATAAGGGTTGTTCTATTAAAAAAAGAAAGTGTATCACCAATGACTTACGGGCTATCCTGTACAGTTAGAGAATGTAATCAGCAGGGCTAAACTGTCCCTGTGGAAATGCTGTAGAATCTGTGGAAATAACTGAGGAACAAACCCCCAACAGATGTAGTGGCTCTATGTAGTGATTATCAGACCAATGATAACATATGGAGCCATAGTTTGGTGGCCCATAGCGCACTTCGTGGTATCGCGAGAGCCAAACTGGCTCATCTACAGAGACAAGCTTGTCTGATGATAACGGGAGCGATGAGCACCGCACCATCAGCCCCTCTAGATGTCCCCCTTAATATTTCACCTCTTCACATATGGTTGGAGAGGGTGGAGAGGAGGACAACATACAGACTAAAACAAACGGCGGACAGCACGCCGAAGGAAGTCAGTCTGGGAGGGTCCGGACTCCTCGATGACATTGAGTGTCATGGGATTCTGGGAATGGTCTCAGACTTGATGCCTACAAAGATCAGTAGAGATCTGTCTTTCAATACCGTTCTCTCGAAAAGGGAGGACTGAGAACGAAATCAAATGACCCTATTGAGAGCCGATCTCTGCTGGTATACTGACGGCTCAAAACCAATATGGGAGTAGGAGCCGGCGCATATGGGGGCAACACCGATGCTAGAATATCAACTAGCCTTGGCAAGTACGCAACCATGCACCAGGCAGAAATGTATGCCATTGTAGTGTGCAAGGGAAAGTATATAAAACCAGTGCACACACAAATCGATAAAGATATATACAGATAGCCAAGCTCCAAGCTGCAATAAAGGCTCTTGGTTCCTACCGTTGCAATTCAAAGACGGTATGGAGTTGTAAATCTGCCCTCAACGAACTGGGCAGCTGTAATGAGATGTCGCTGGTATGGATACCGGGTCACTCGGACCATGAAGGCAATGTTATGGCCGACACGCTTGCCATGAGTGGTGCCCAGAGGGACTTTATCGGACCAGAACCGGTGTTGGGGATAACATCATGCACAGCAAAGACCTGGACAGAAAGAATGACAATACAGCAATGGCAAAATCTGCCAGGATTAGCTCACTCTAAGGTCTTCATAAATGGCCTGTCTGAGGCAAGGGCTACAAAACTTCTAGAGCTAAACAGACAACTGAGTACTCTAGTCGGCCTGTATACGGGACACTGCCGCTTGCGTCACCACATGCACCGAATTGGAGTCGGTCAGGAAACTGGGTGCCGGCTGTGTATGGAGAGTGACGAGAGCAGAGCACGTACTGTGTTCCTGTCCGGCGGCAGACAGGACTAGATAACTGCTCTTTGGCAAGACAAAGCTTGCTCCGGAATATCTGGATCAACTTTTGCCCATAAAGATTATCGACCTCTGCAGGAGGCTGGCTTTGTTGGGCGAATTTAGTAGGCCCATTCACATTCAAACCTAACCTACGGTCTACCCTGTGATTATCAAAATAATTTTATAAGATGCAGCTCAAAACACCCTGTAATTAATATATACAATGTTTGCTTGTATCTTGCATATAAACAAAAATATCGAGTTTTACCGGAGAAATGCGTCACCCTGTATATGCGCAAACAGAGAAAAATTGAAACTTACCCCGTATAGGTTTTAGGGCTTCTAGTTCGCCATCATTTAAAGAAATCTTTTCAAAATTCATAAGTCCACGAAAAGTTGCTAAAATATAGATTATTAAACCATAAACTCTATAGCTGAAACTACTGCCAAAGCATCAGAAAGAGGGTCTATTTGAAATGGATTTTCCGATATTTTAGTAAAATGAAGGACAATGATGGTTGAAGCCGAAACTTAAGGGTTTGTAAAACACACTTATTATAACATTTCTTCTACACAACTTTTTGTTTCAGATTATTTGCCTGAAAATTGAAAATTTTGACGTTTCAAATCGCGACTTTGATGTTTTAAGCAGAAAAATTACAATATTTTAAAAATATTTTTCTGCTACCTCTTGACCTTTTTTGCGTCGTAAAAACTTAACCGTTGTATGTAATATTCAATTGGTTTAGTTAACCATACAAAATATTTTGTTCTTGTGCTTTCCTTTGATCACCAGTGGCACCCAAAATTTTTCCCTTTAAATACCTATAGCTTTTTTCCTTTTAACGTAGATATCTGAATTTCGGCACGTAGAGTACGTTTAATAGTAAAAAAGTATATGCCAAATTTGGTTGTCATACTTCTGTTATTTTTCAAAAATTTTCCGAAAGAAAACCCAAATTTTTGCTGGAAAAACTAGTCCAATTTTCCTGGCTAACGAACTTATCCAAGCCACTTACAAAAGGAAGGTACGTACCAAAATTTCAACAAAATCGGCCAATTATTTTTTGAGTTATCAGTGTTATATATATATATATATATATATATATATATATATATATATATATATATATATATATATATATATATATTTCGTTTTACGAAAAATTCGCTGAAAGGTATTGATCATTCTTATGTAACGCTCAGATGTTACAGTCACGGTAGCTCCATTTTCTTCAAAAAAGAAAGGAGCAATAATGCCAAAATTTCCCACTGCACACCGAACTGTGACCTTTGGCCTATTCAGGGGTCTTTCGTGAAGTTGTCGTGGATTTGTCTCTGCCCAATAACGACAATTTTGTTTACTTACAACACTGTTAAGGTGAAAGTGAGCTTCGCCGCTCATTAACACCTCTACATTTTCGTTGTCTCCATAAATTGCAAGCATTTGCTGTGAAAAATTTAATCACTGGCGGAAATCATGTTCATTTTGTTTTTGTAGGGATGGTAATGTAAGCCTCCGTGCAAATTTCTTCTTTTCGTAGCCCTGTTCATTCATGTTGGGGGCCCGGTGGTTTCCTTTTTATAAGTTATTTTTCATAAATTTCATTTTTGCATTACTTTGGAGTGTTTGGCTTGTATGATTTAAATGAATGTATGTATATTTGGAGTGTATATGTATTTATTTTACCCATTTCACCTATTCTACATATAAATAACATCGTTGACTATTTATTTAAACATGGTGTTGTAAATTTCTTGTTACTACGGTTGCCTTAAATTTTTATCTCTACATTTCAGACAAATTCAAGAATTCATTGGCAATACTTACTCAAACTGTTCTGTGCAAACACGTCTCTCCTACTGGAGTCTGTCATTATGTAAGATCCCACCAGTGGCGTCTCCTGGCCAAAATGTTCGGGTGTGCGGTAACGAGTTGCTGTTAGTGGTGGTTGTAAAAATTATTAACACTAAATGTACATATATATATATATATATATATATATATATATATATATATATATATATATATATATATATATATATATATATATATATATATATATATATTCGACCTATATGGAAATGATACGTAGATAAATAAATTAATTTCCCACTGCAACACTAATAAATTAAAAAGTCACTTAAAACTTTAAAACACGAAAAGAACATGGAATTATTATCAAGCTCTTCTCTTCACACAAATTTGTGTTAGCGTTAGCACTGTCCGGAACGGGGTGAAAACTGTAAACATTAAAAGTAGTTCAATGTTAATATGGTACTAAATAATAAAATGTGTAAAAATCCTGGATGCAGCAAGTGCGTTATGGTAGTGAATTTTCATAGAAATGATCTGGCACAAAATATTTTATTATAACTTTTTTATCTTGCAACATAGAAATCTAAATTTTGGTGTATAGTTTAATTTTTATATCGTAAACCTACCTACCAAATTTGGTTATCTTATCTTTTTTATTTTTAAGATACAAATTTTTTTCGAATAAAAACTCAAAATTTTCCCGGAAAACCTCGTCCGATTTTCCTGACTAACGAAATTATCGAATACATTTACAGAAGGAAGGTACATGCCAAATTTTATCAAAATCGGCCGATTATATTTTGAGTTATCGGTGTGATACCTATGTATATATATATATATATATATATATATATATATATATATATATATATATATATATATATATATATATATATATATATATATATATATATATATATATATATATATATATATATATATATATATATATATAGTTTATAGTGTATTGTTATATAAATAGTACAAAGCATCTTACAAATAAGTCTAAACTTGTGACTGCAAATGATGCAATTTTGACTAAATTTTAATCTAAATGTCAATTGTTCTAAAGTTCTGTCATCTGATTTCTAATCTCCAAAATTACCTCACCTCATTATGTACCATTACAATTTCTAGAAATATGGATGGTACTTGAAATCAGTTTCTTCATTTTAATCAAAAATTTCTATATTTTAAAACTTGACTCAAATTAAATTCTTATATATAAAAATTGAAACTGACCCCGGATATGGGTTCTAGGGGTCCTAGTTCGCGCTCATTTGCAAACAATTTTTCAAAATTCAAAAGTCGAGATCTCCCCATTAGTGAATTTTTTCTACGAAAATTTACTAAAATGTATTATAGTCTTTGATTCTAGAATACTGTGGTCCAGGCAAGCGCAGTTGTAATGTTTGTAAATAATGCTATCACAACGTTTGTTAAACCGGCGTTCCATTCATTTGTCTTGAGCGGTATTTTTACCGCTCACTGCAGTGTTAAAACGAATGGTATTTCCTTACTATTTTAAACACATGGGTGGGGGACTGTATTGTATACCAATACAGCTCTGTCGAGTGAAGTTGTTCGGAAATAACAACGCACACCTAACCCGAATTCATTCCCAGTTGCTATTGACCTACTCATATTTCCGAATGAAGACGTGGTGCCGACTTCATTCCAAGTCACTATTAACCGACTATTTATGAAATCAAATAAGTAAATTAAATCGATTGTCATGACATATGTAGTGTATTAAGACTAAGGGAAAAAGAAATAAAACATATTTAACTGTGCACATTTTAATTATATTTTAGGGTGTGCGGCGCACACCTAGCTCACTAGGAGAAATCGCCACTGGATCCCACCTGCCTGTTCACAATGCTTGTACATTGTTTGTACAATGCGTTACAAATATCAGGATATTGCCATTTTCTCAAACGAGTGGCGTTATATGGCTGCGTTAGTGTGGTGTCAACAATTGTTTTGAACATTTAGGTTTTTTATTAGTGACATTTTAGTTGTAAATACTTAGTTCGTAAGTTTTTAATTTAGATTTGATATTTTTAAATATCAATTCAATATATATATATATATATATATATATATATATATATATATATATATATATATATATATATATATATATATATATATATATATATATTACTGAAGCCAATTTTTTTGTAAAAAAAATATTTTTGAATTTTTTTAAAAAGCTTTTTGTGAGTAATTATATCTTGGTAAATGTAGTTTGGTGTAAATTGTTTGAATTTTTGACACTGCTGGCACTATCCTCTCATTTGAAGAAGAAAAAAAAATTCGGGACGGACCAAGTGCATTATGGTAGCGAATTTTCATTAAACGCCTCAAATTTAGATAACTGAATTCTGTATAAACCTAGAAAGTTGAGTCTTGGTGGAGTAAGGTATTTACGAGGGCAACATACCAAAAAAATTTCATCAAAATAATTTGTTTTTTTATACAATTTTTTTTCGGAAAAATTATTTTTTTAATTTTTGCAGTCTCAGCATCGATACCTCTCTATTAGCAAATTTTTTTAAATAAAGAAAGCTTAATTTACAAAAAAAATCGATAATAAGAATAAAACAGATACGTCACTACCTAAAAAAAGGCAACACTACACGGTGTTACCAGGCGGTCATCCATCCAGACACTGACCATGCCCGAGGTTGCTTAACTTCGGTGATCGCACGAAAATCTTTTTTTTCCAGGTGCTATAGCAGCTGTTCGCTTGACGTGATTATTTATTCGTTATTAATTTTTAAGTTTCGATTCTCAATAAAGAATTTAATTATTTTCATATTTTGCAATATTTACACATTTCTGATTGCATACGTACCGTTCCTGTGTGAAAGAATTTAACATAACTTATTTTGAAGGTTAGGGTTGTTTGTTGTTTTCGGGAATGATTTAATTCACAAGCTTTTCATATAAACTACAATTATTAATCGAAAAACAATCTATTCTCTCATTAACCTAAAATAAAAATAAATTGATATGACACTACATAAACCGCGCCATTTTGTAATAAGAATGCAAATAACAGAACAAACTAATAGCAAGTTAATTTCTGACCACGTGACCAAAATTCGTGTTGTTGGTCCTTTCAGAATGCCACCTCTATAGATAAATCTCACTATACCAAATTCACAAAAAATGTTATAATTGTAAAAGTTTGATTTAACTTATAAGGTTTTTATTTAGTAGTTGTTTGGATCACAACTTAAAATTAGGCTTAAACTTTTTAGCTGCCGATTTTACCATATAGCTTTTTGAGTAAGAAATCAATTCTAGAAATAAATATTACTGTTAATTTTCCTAACGACGGAAAATAGCTGTTTCAATTCACTAGGCACATTTTGTAGCTTTTCAACATTCAAGGAAAACAAACTAAAGCATCCGTTACGTTAACCTGTCTCACGCACATTACACAACGCCTTAATAAACTTTTAGGAGCGTGTCGTAGCTTTTAAATTCCTTTAATTCAGGATAACTTAAATTTATGTTGAGAGAAACTCCTCAAAATTAGTATATAAGAATATCTTTGAATGCTCTATATATGTGAACAATTTCATTCCACTCACTTTAATAATTCAAAAAATATAGCGTTTTCATTCAAAAAATATAGCATTTTCAAAAAGTTTTCCCCGATTTTCTACCGGTAAAACTTGAGCATAAAGGCTTATTAACGAACTCGACCTCGGTTTTCACCCAAACAAGATTTGTGTCAAGTCTGATTGGAATCAGTTTAGTATTTTTTGAGTTATCTCTCTGATACACACAATATATATATATATATATATATATATATATATATATATATATATATATATATATATATATATATATATATATATATATATTATAATGGGTGGGGGTTGCAGGGGTTAATATATAGTTTTGTATATATTGTAATATTTATTACAGTCATTATTATATGGGCGCCTTATTTATGGATAAATAGTGTTTAGGTTTTGTAAAATAAGTCTATTTTACTGTGAAATTTTATTATTTTGTAAGTTTATAAGTTTTGTAAGCTTTATAGATTATAGTTTATTCTGTAAATTATTTATGGATCACTTGTTATATGATTTTTATGTTATATATATAATCAAATAGTTTCTACCACAACGTTCACTAGCAAGTCAATGGAAATTTTATTTAATATGTTTATGTATGCAAAGTTTTCTCTTATTACTTATTATAATTAAAATTTGCCTGTTTTATTCCTTACCTTACCTCGGATATTCTATATTGCCTCATGGATTTGGCTTATTAGGGCTCAAAATTTTAAACACAAATTTCAGTGATACGAAACAAATATATATATATATATATATATATATATATATATATATATATATATATATATATATATATATATATATATATATATATATATATACCTACAACATGGTTTGAGGAATTTCTACTCCGCCTAGAGACTTCCGAGTTTATTCTATTGCAAATTTTCTTCTAGAAAATGTTATATTTTTGAAACTCGTCAATTTATTTTTACAAAACTTAACTTATATATTGCCATTAAACCAGAAATAAAATAACATTGTTAGATGTACGACAGGGTCGCCATCTAGGTGCGGCAACAGGTAGTATGTTGTCACGGCAGCTCTAATAAACACAAAATGTTATAAATAGAGACTGTGTACAACCAACCAACAATTTTGTAAATTATCAGCCCTGGGCCTGTCTTTCCTAATACCGGGACAATGTATGTAAGGCTAGATGCATTCTCACGGTAATTAGAAACACATACCGGTGTCGTAAAACAGTGTGGTTACCTTAGCCGAATTACTTTAGGTGTATTCTCTCTGTAATTAGTATAGCACACTGACGAACTCCAACTCTAATAAGAGCGAAAACGTTCTGTGGTTCTAATTATGGCGAGAATACATCTCGCCTCACATTGTCCCTATATTAGGGAAGACAGGGCCAGAGCTGACAATTTACAACATTGTTGGTTGGTTATACACAGTCTCTGTTTATAACATTTTGTGTTTATCAGAGCTACCGTGACAACATACTACCTGGTTCGGACCGAGATGGCGACTTTGTCGTACATCTCACAATGTTTTCGCAGGCTGGCTATGTTAGCCGAATTGTTTAGGTGTATTCTCGCTGCAATTAGTATAGCGCACTGACGAGCGCTAATAAGAGCGAAACCGGTATGCGTTTCTAATTAAGTATGGTGAGAATTCATCTGCATACAGCTACATTATTTAAAAATTCAGTTTTGTTTAATAATTGTAATCCTTGTTTTTCCGGAAGTAAATTTAACAGGATTTGGAAAACCTCGCCAAATATATTCCTTGTTAAAAACTAATTACCTCTTGTGAGGTAGGTATAAATTTAAATAGAATAAACAAAGATAGATTTATTCAGTTATTTAATTGTCGACATTAGTGTTTCTAATCAATAGAATATTACGTGGGTGACATAGGGTATTAAATTGATAGAAAAAATTGTGATGGTTTGGAGTGAATTGTTCATAAACATCAGCTACTTAAATTTGACGTGTGTGCGTGTGTGTGTGTTTGTGTGTGTGTGCGGAGAAAGAGATAACATTGAACATCCACATACTAAATTTAACAAGTCAAATGATACTCTTAATAGATAAGGTTAAACTTATGAAAATTCGCTACTATAACGCACGCGCTGCGTTCCGACTTTTATATAATTTGTAAATTCAGATTACCATTAAAAAGCCTGGACGCAGCAAGTGCGTTATGGTAGTGAATTTTCATAGAAATGATCTGGCACAAAATATTTTATAACTTTTTTTTCTTGTAATATAGAAATCTAAATTTTGGTGTATAGTTTACTTTTTATATCGTAAACCTACCTACCAAATTTGGTTATCATAGATTTTTTATTTTTTAAGATAAGATTTTTTTCAAATGAAAACTCAAAATTTTTCCGGAAAACCTCGTCCGATTTTTTTGATTAACGAACTTGTCAAAGCCACTTACAAAAGGAAGGTATGTGCCAAATTTTATCAAAATCGGCCTATTGTTCTTTGAGATAAAATTTTTTTTCGAATGAAAACTCAAAATTTTCCCGGAAAACCTCGTCCGATTTTCCTGACTAACAAACTTGTCAAAGCTATTTACAAAAGAAAGGTACATGTCAAATTTTATTAAGATCGGCTGATTACTTTTTGAGACAAGAATTTTTTTCGAATGAAAACTCAAAATTTTCCCGGAAAACCTCGTCCGATTTTCCTGACTAACGAACTTATCCAAGCTATTTACAAAAGAAAAGTACATGCCAAATTTTATCAAAATCGGCCCATTATTTTTTGAGTTATCGGTTATCGAGTTATATATATATATATATATATATATATATATATATATATATATATATATATATATATATATATATATATATATATATATATATATATATATATATATATATATATATATATATATATATATATATATATATATATATATATATATATATATATATAAATTGAAACTAACCCCGGATATGGGTTCTAGGGGTCCTAGATCGCGCTCATTTGAAGAAATTTTTTCAAAATTCAAAAGTCGAGATCTCCTCACTAGTGAAATTTTTCTAAGAAAATTCATTAAAATGGAATTAATAGTTTCGTGATTAGTCAATAGCTCTCATTCCTTGACTACCCAAAAAGTTTATTACATTCGTAATTTGCGGCGCCATCTGTTGAGAACTAGGTGAAGTACAAGATATAATAGCCAACTATGAATACACTTTTTGCAGATTTTATTCACTAGTGTGGGTTTCATCTTTGAATAGAAAATTGTTTATCTGAATTTAAAATGTTTACATAAAACAGATGTTTCACCTGTCAAATAACACGTGCTCATAAATATGACACTTTAAGTGCGATAAAAAACTGGTACATTGTGTAGATTATATATAAATGATATACCTATAAAATGTTGAATTAAACAGGGCTGTGGTTTGAAAAGATCAACAAGTGGCGGGCGCCATGACGGCAGCGCCGCTATTTGCGACGTTGGCCGCGCCACGACGCGTCCCTCCACCTGTATTCTTTACCTTTACATTTACATAGCCTAACACCCGAGTTTTGTTTCTTTGACTGAGTTGTTCATTTTGTTAGTTTTAGTTTAATTCCAGTTTTTCCTAATAATTTGTTTTTTTGTGAGTGTTGTAGTGCTTATAGTTTTGTTTGGTTAATTTTTAATTAAGGTGAGATTTCATTTTTAATTTCAAGTTTTTTTTGACGTTTTCATTATCTAAAACATTGTACTTTGAGGTCATGAGACGCTTAAGACGCCCATTGCATTCTAAAAGAACTGTTTCGTTATCTCTTTCATTCTATGAGAGTTTATGTTGTTTTTTCATAAGAAACGAGAATTTATTGTAATGTAGTCTTATAAATCAGAACATAGATATTTTGGTTGTGCCTACTAATGTGAGGTTATGTACCCAAAATAGATCTGCAACAGGTTGTATTAATCTTTTATTACCTACCTGTTATATTTAGCCTTTTTGTAAATAACATTCATAATAAACAGCAATGCTCCTGTTAAATTAAACACTTTTCCTAAGTAAATATACACCCAGTAATAGTAATACATACAAAGGTATACTTACCAATTATAATAGTCATAAACATTTATGGTAAGCATAAGTTATTTTATAATTATTACTTAGCACCTTACCTATACCCACTGTTTTCTAACAGACTGTTCCGTTAATGTATGCAATTAGTGTTTTGGTTTCTTGGAGAATGTCAGGGTGGGTTTTTCATTTACTTTTTTTTTAGGTTCAAGAAAATATTTTGATGTTTATTTAGGTTTTTTAGTCACTTTTTAACTTTTCCTGTTATGTATATTGTTTAGTTATATCCTGCAGCTTGACATAACTGTACCGTAAACCTATTTCGCTAATTTGCAAATTTTATATAACTGGTTTAAACACGGTTTATGAAAATATTACATATTACATATTACAAATCCATTGCACTTTGTTACCAATATAGGTAATAGGCACATCTCTACAATAATTTATGAGTTTAGCCAAAACTCTAGAAAGACACTGTATCCAGACTTTGGTACCACGAAAAATTTAGATAAGCGTGTTAAAATCATATAACCAACCCAGGGTTGTTATCCTAATGATTTATTAAAAAAGATATATTTTAAACAATGCTGCAGCCATTTGTTGCTCTAATAAATGCTAGGGACATTCTGCATAAACTACAAGAGGGTCTATCAGTGACTATTACAATTGCAAATATTTATAGGTGGGACTAATATACTAAAGCATTTACAATAAAGAAGTGTCCAAAAATGACTACAATATAAAGCTGAAAATCAGAAAATATTAAAGTTTACTTACAGTAGTTATATGTATAATATGTACAAGTTAAAAGCTTTGAATTATTGCCTAACTTATTGATACTGATACTAAAATGAAAGTGAATAATACCTACTATCCATCTATAATATGCATAATATCTAATTTTAAAATATTAAGAATACAATTTAATGATTGTTTTTATTTTCTCATTTTCAAATTTATTATTAAGAAAGTACAGATATAAAAACCTTACTAACATACTGTTTTACAGCTTGTAAGGTTTTATTGACTCCCTCAGAAATTTTTTTATGAAAGAGCCACTCTAAAGATTTGTAAAGTAACACAGATCTCATTTTCTATATAAACTTATGCAGTATCCCACATGGCAGTTAATGCTTTTAATTTTTACAACCCTCTAATTTGGTGATTTTTGTTAACATTTCGTATTTGGAAAAATAAATACACACTAGCAAATTGTTTGTCAAAACAAGTAACTTTTATTTCGTTGTCTTCAGTATTGTTATTGTTTAAAAAAATGGGGTCAACTTGAATGGATAAATAAATGAGAATAAACAAAACTTGATCAAAGAATGATTAGATCCACATTATTTTTGTAGAAGGATATTTAAAAATATAGTATTCCTGTGCTTACACTGCATTAAAGTCAGCTGTGTTATATGAGACTTAGGTACTATAAGTAGATTATGGTGTAGCACTACGAAATAAGTTTATTAACCAAATTACGGTATATTGTTTTGTATAATTCGTTTATAACACAAAATCACTTTATTTAAATCATATTTTATTCTACCTAGGTAGGTATAAAGAAAACTCAACAAATCTAATTTGTTTTCAATTGCTACATTTTCGTATGGGACCATTTTCGATTTTTATGAACATGCACACCATTTTATTTTTAACAAATATTAAAAACATGCACACAAAACACAAGACATGTTTCCTTTTCAAACGTTTAAAAAACTTTTGCTTAGGTTACAATGTTTAAAAGAAAAACGACTAGCAGTGTTTTCACCTTTTAGTGAATTTTCTTTAAAAAAATTCACTAATGAGATCCCGACTTTTGAATTTTGAAAAAATTTCTTCAAATGAGCGCTATTTAGGACCCCCGGAACCCAAATCCGAGGTCAGTTTCAGACTTTATATGTTTATATATATATATATATATATATATATATATATATATATATATATATATATATATATATATATATATATATATATTTATGTGTCACACCTATAACTTAAAAAATAATGGACCGATTTTTATAAAACTTGGTCAGTACCTTCCTTTCGCAAGTGGCTTGGGTAAGTTCGTTAGCTAGGAAAATCCGCCAAGGTTTTCCCGGAAAATTTTGTGTTTTCTTTCGAAAAAATCGAAAAAACATCATATCTCCAAAATTAACAAAGTAAGGGCAACCAAATTTCATACGTCTTTCGAAAAAATCGAAAAAACATCATATCTCCAAAATTAACAAAGTAAGGGCAACCAATTCATACGCGGGTTTATATAATTATAAGCAAGTTACCTACCAAAATTTAGCTCCGTAGGCTTAAGGATAAAAAGTTACAGGCATTCAAAGAAAAATAAATTTGGGTTTTCCTCAAAACGTCAAAATCGCGATTTTAAACGTCAAAATTGGTGAGTACCTTCCTTTCGCAAGTGGCTTGGATAAGTTCGTTAGCCAGGAAAATCCGCCGAGGTTTTCCCGGAAAATTTTGTGTTTTCTTTCGAAAAAAATTTATATCTCCAAAATTAACAAAGTAAGGGCAACCAAATTTTATACGCGGGTTTATATCATTATAGGCAAGTTACCTATCAAAATTTAGCTCTGTAGGTCAAAATACAAAAAAGTTATAGGTATTTAAACAAAAATAAATTGGGGTTTTTCACAAAACGTCAAAGTTGCGATTTAAACGTCAAAATTGGCAACATTTAGGAAAATAACTTGAAGCTAATACGGGCTATGGAAATAAAATGTCTCAAGAAGAATGTTGTACAAACCGTGAAGTCTTAGTTTCAACCGTCATTGTCCTTCATTTTAATAAAATGTTTCCAGAAAATTCATTTCAAATAGACCCTCTCTGACGCTTGGCAGTAGTCTTAGCTATAGAGTTTATCGTTAATGGTATATAATTTTTGTAGAATTTTCGTAAAAAAAATCAATAAAGCTCAATATATCTGTTATTATACAAGATATGAAAAAAATTTGTATATATTAATTATAGGGTGTCTTGAGCTACATCGTAAAAAAATATTTCTACAATCACAGGGTGGCCCATAAGTCGTTGGTGATACAAATTTTCTTTTTTTTTAAATCCAACACGCCTTATGTTATTGCATTTTTACATTTTCCATCGAAATATAATGCATGTTTGTAAGAAAAAATTCTGGACGCAGTAAGTGCGTTTTGGTAGCGAATTTTGATCAAATGCTTAATATTTGAATGCTCAATTTGCTATTAACCTATAAGGTTGACCAAGAAACGAGTTTTTTCGGGAACACTTTAAGTTTACTTTCGGAAATTTTTTTACATTTTCAAAGAATAAAGTTATTTTGATGAAACATGGCACATTGTTTTGACTATATAGATTATACTGGTAACCAAATTTGATGCCTGCTTTCTTAAAAAAACACATTATTGCTATTAAAAAATACTTTTATGAAAATTCACTACCATAACGCACTTGTTGCGTCCAGAGTTTTTTAAAAGTGTGTGATTTATTTTTGATCAATGAATCCACCGGTAATTTTTTTTTCTTTAAAAATAGACGATAATTTCAAAAATTTTGTTACATCTTAAAATGGCAGGCAATTGCTGTACTTTTATCAAATAAAGACTGAACATGCGTTTTCCATTAATAAATTGTTAGTTTAACAGTTAGCAAGAGTTAAAAAAAACATTAAAAAATTATATCTCGTTCTATGAGCAAAATTGTGGGGAGTAAAAAGTAAAAATGAATAACAGAAAAAGAAAATAGTTATATTTGCATTTTACAAGTCGTGCAGTTAGTTTGGGGGTTATTTAGTCTGTCAGTGTGAAGTTACTTTTTATTAAAAAATGTCATACTGATATCACAAGCAATATAATTATAGATTTAGACCATATATATATATATATATATATATATATATATATATATATATATATATATATATATATATATATATATATATATATACATGTGTGTGTGTGCGCGCGCGCGTGTGTGGGTGTGTGTGTAGCAGTGTGTCCCACTTAAGACCTAATATTTAGTGTTTATCTGATTTAAACCTAAACCAAATCGATTTAAAATTATAGAATACACTATGGTTTACTAATGGTGGAAAAGTCACTCCCTCATTTCAAACGCAAAGCTACCTGTGATCCAGAAATATAAGAAAAAAAATGAAAAGACATGCATGTTTCATTCAAGAACTTTCACTTAAATAAGCTGTTCAGAATTGCCCCAGATGCTTGAATTTAAAATCCGCGCTCATTGTAAGAAATTTTTTGTTTTCTACCAAAATTCGCTGAAATTAATTACCTACTTGCCATATTAAGCAGTAACAGAATGTAATTTTGCTCATATTAACTATAGAATGTTTGTAAAATCTTTGTATAATATATATATTTATATATATATATATATATATATATATATATATATATATATATATATATATATATATATATATATATATATATATATATATATATATATATATAATATAAGTATATATCCAACTGATACCTTATGAAACTGGGCACGAGTCTTTCCTTTATTAATAATTTGGATGAATTCGTTAGAGAGCCTAATCGTCTTTATGCAAAAATTACATTTTTGTTGAAAAAAATGTAAGCCGAAAATAAAATTATGACATTTTCTACACACGTTGCCCTAATAGAGGTTTTACTATGTACTAAAATTATAGTTTCTGGGAAAATGACAAATGTAATTTGAAACACAATAAAGTTCGCTACCATAACGCACTTGCTGCGTCCGGGTTCTTTTTTTAAATATTTTATCATGCCGGTCGTATAACAATTAACTTCTCGACTTACTGTTTTGGTTGAATCAGTTTTCTTTCATAGTAATGCAGAAGAAACATAATTTCATTTTGTCAGACTTTATTCGGGGTCTATTACATCCTTATCAATCGGCTAAACATGAGTTTGACTTTATATACCAGACATGGTACTATGTAATACAATCGACGTTTATATAGAATAGTTACATTGTTAACATTTTTATTGAAAAATTAGAATCTAATGACTAAGTACCTGCCTACAGCAATCATTTCAAGAATGTATCTAGGTTTAGTGGCAAATTTAAATTCAAATGTTACTTAATAAATTTAAAGCCCAGGAGATATTTCTTGCAGAGTTACATTCATAATAATGTAAAATGTTTACTACCTTGCGGCCCTATTTGATATCACGTTAGTTTTTGCTAATAAAGTTTCCTGTATTGCAATATGTATCCTACAAAAGCGAAATCCACCCGTACCAGCCTGTTCTCGATAAAGTAGTGTTCATCATCGATAGATGGCAGCAGATAGCCTGAAGACTGAATAGCTACGCCAGCAATTGACTCGGGAAGTAAGTTCAAAGAATGTAATCCAGATAGATTTTGGTTGATGAAAAAGGATATAGTCAGCAGCGGACTTACATTAGAAGATCTGCAAGGGCAAACAGGAACAGTTGGTGGTACCACTTGTAATTTGGGTGGTTTAAAAAATATTAATATTACAAAAATACTCCGCAGTTGACAATAACAAAGTTTCATTATGAACATTCGCTCTTAGAGATCACACTTTCAAAGTTTTAAAAACACCTTTCAAATGATCTAGAACTGGGGCGGCTGAAGTTTATATTTAGCGCCCGTTAAAATTTAAAAAAATACATGGTTTTCCGGTCGAAATATAGGTATATATATATATATATATATATATATATATATATATATATATATATATATATATATATATATATATATATATATATATATATACAGTGTGATGATAAAGTTTGAAACAATTCATAAATGCTTTTTTTTAAATTTGAACAGATGAATTTAATCTTTTTAATTGCCAACGTAGGTATGACGTAAAAATGATATTTATGATGTCACCTTTGAATGGTGACGTTATCACAAGTGTTTTTAAATGACACATATTTTTTGCTGTTTTTCCATAAACCTGCTTACTATTCAAATGATGATGAAAAAAATTTTAAACATTATTTTCCACCTACCATTTGGCATTTACTGATACGAGTTAAAGACTTTGTACGCTACGCTCAAAAATGTAGGAGTAATTTGCTCCACTTCAGCGAGAATTCTTTGCTGTAGCTCCTCTAAATTATTTGGTTTGTTGAAATAAACTTTCGATTTCAAATAACCCCATAGAAAAGAAGCCGGGGAGCGCGCTGGTCACTCGACGCCCTATCCATATTTCAGGAAATGTGGCATCTAGATATTGACGGACGTCTACACCAAAGTGAGGTCTTTCTGAAACCAAATATCTTGATGGGGCACATCTGCCTCGTGATTATTTGGAAAAATTACTGCCAGAACTGCCACCAAATCCAAACGCAGGAAATTTAGGTAAGGGGCTGCTGTAAGGTTTCCTTGAAAAAAGTAAGGCCCTATGAAACGTCGTCCGATTATTTCCATCCATACATTTACTTTGTCACGACGTTGACTGTGGAAGTCTTGAGTCCAATTATGATATTCCCGTGATCAATATCTTGAGTTGTGACGATTTACTGCCCCATTCAGTCAAAAAGTGGCTTCATCAGAAAAGATAACGTTATTAAGAAAATTGGAAACTTCATCCTAGCGTAACATTAATTGTTCACAAAATTGTAAACGGCGGTCTGAATCATCATCGTTTAACTTGTGTATCAATTGCACTTTGTAAGGATGATACTTCTCTTCTTTGAATAATTTTACCACTAAAGATTGATCCAGGTTGTTATTTAGGGCTAGTTGCCTTGTAGAATGGTAAGGATTATCTTCAGACTCAAGCAATATCTCCAATCTGACTTCTTCACTTACTCGAGGTTGACCTTGTTGAGACAGATCTCTTATGGATCCCGTTTCTGCGAATTTGGGAACAAATTTACTTACTGTAGATCTTGTAATTGGCGATATAATCGGATGTTGTTGTTTAAATAACTTTCATGCTTTCTGATGACTTCTAAGCCTGTCGCCATATCCAATCATTAGTAATATCTCTATGATTTCCCTCTCGGTTATACGTCCCATTTTAGAATTGATTACTTTTAGCACTTTTACACCTTCACTACTATACTATTATTTAATTTAAACGGCAGGTAATAATTGAAATTAATCCACGATTTAACATTATTGTCCTTATTCACTGAATTACAAGTTCATACTGCGATAAAAGTCCGATAACTAAATACTGATAACAACAAATCATCAGTAAATTCTCACAACGTTTTTAAGAATTGATTTTGACTTTACTTTTTGGTTCACCTGTCAAATGGTTACATGACAACGTATCAAAAATCACACAATCAAGCGTTCATTACTTTAGAAAAGTAAAGGAAAACCTCATTATTCTAAAAAAAACTCGCCCCAAATAAAAACGGTGACAAATGTTTCTTATTTCTTATTAAATTTACGTTTCCCTTTTTAAAGCAAATAATGCAATTTTTCCAAAAAAATTGTTACGTTACGTTACAATTTTTTTCATCGTTATTTAAGTAGTAAGCAGGTCTATGGTAAAACAGCAAAAACTGTGTTTGTCATTTAAAAAACCTATGATCACGTTACACCATTCAGAAGTAGCTGATGTCATAAATAAATGCTAAGATAAAATTCATCTATCCGACCGTTTTTCTTGAAAAAATTAAATAACCCATTTATGAATTATGTTCCAAACGTTATCATCACACTTATATATATATATATATATATATATATATATATATATATATATATATATATATATATATATATATATATATATATATATATATATATATATATATATATATATATATATATATATATATATATATATATATATATATAATAATAATAACAACATTTTCTATAGTTTTTATCCGGGTCAAACCAGAATAAAGTAAAAAACATAGCAGTTTCTTTTAGTAAAAAATGTTACTTCAGAAAGTTGATCAGAATAACCCTAAAAGCCTTAATTCAAAGTTTCTTTAAAATTAAGAAGTATTGAAATTTAAATTACAAAAAGTGATTGCAAAGTTCATAATTTGTATCTAAATTATTAAATACGCCGCAAAAATATTTTACGTTTTCTAAATCTCGTATATGTTGAGGTTGTGTTTTGTAAACCTGTTTTTTTGTAACCACCATCAAAATAGCCCAATGATCTGAGATCAGGTGACTAATTAATTAAATGTCTAATCTTCTAATCTACCTCTGGGAATTTGTTGTTTAGCCCATTCGGTATTATCATTGTATTATGAATTGGGCCGCCATCTAATTAAGATATCAGATTGTTAAAAGCAACTAAAGGCAAGTTTTTAATTTTTTGGGAAAATGTATTTTGTGTAAATGGGAGAATACGTTGAACGATACATGTATATTCTGCGAATATTGGAGTCGATAGTTAATAATGACCTAGTCATGGTTTTCAACGGACCATGTAGATTGTTTTGGGAACTTACTGTAGCATTGGTTGCAGACGTGGCTTGATCTGATAATAACATGTGGAAAAAATCGTTATTTAGAAACTCTTCCTGACACCAAAAAGAATACTTGAGTCGCGTTTTTTCGTCCACTTCTTCTAATGAGTGTAAGAAGGCAGGCTTGAAAGGACGAAGTTTATTTCGACATAACCATCCACAAACTTTATTTCTGGTGTTGTGACGGTTCTAGGCTTCCACATCAGTTTCCACGTACACACAGTCCAGCAAGAAGGAAACTGAGAAGAGAACTAGCGAGCGAAAACAACTACTCCCCTGGCTAATCCAACGACGGTACTTGGATTACATCATTTATTAGCCACCATCACTTCAGTCCTGCCGGAACTTGCGGTAAGATGTAAAGCAGGAGACACATACTGATTTCGTCCTTCTTAGGAGTCCTCAACATGACATACCTCCGCTTTAACAAGTCGGCATTAAGGCAGGCATTGCCATAATAAGCAATGAAGGAGAGCGCAAAGCGCACATGTCTGTTGTTGTGACCACAATTTGCACCACAATTCCTTAAAAAAAATTCATGAATTTCACTAACAAAAATGTTCCATCAAAACTTTTTAAATATTTTTTCACAGAAAAATTCAAAACAATTTTTTCTTTCAAGATAATTAGCAACATTTTTTTCTTTCGAGAAAATTCCCTAAAAAGCTTCTGTAAGAAAATTCACTACTGGAAGAATACAAATTAAAAATTATACAATCTGATCTCAATACATACGCAGAGACTTTATCTGTGGCTTCACAAAAAATGTTTCTTTTGCCTTTCGATGCCACAGACAGAATGATGCTGTCAAGCAGCGAAACAGGCGCAGAAACGTTGAAGAACATTTAAAATGCAGAAGGGCCACATGCTTTAGTTAGCTTACGCGCTGGCTACGTCCTTTATTTGCAGAAAAGTGTGAAGCCAGAGAAGTAGTCTCCAAGTCTGTGTTTAGTATGGAACAGTTTTACTAAGTAAGGGTAACAACAATCAGTGAATCAATCAAATGTCTTCACAATCTTAAGATTACCGGATTTTTTTTTTTCTATAAAAATTCGCTAAAAGGTTTAAAAGTTTAAAATACTATAAAAAAAAAATCATTTAACACTAAGATTTAAACCCGCGATAGAAGACGCTTATTTGCTGATATACTAGACGTCTTCACCATTCTGACATGGAAAACATGCGGAATGCTAGATATATTTTCCGACCATAATCAAATAAGGTTGTATGTGCAAATTTACAAACATAAAGTCGTATGTGCAGTATCACAAAACGTTTAATGAACTATCACTATGACTAATTCCTTATTGTACCTTGACCAAAAAGGAAGATATTGTTTTTAATTCAAGAGCTCCTGTGGTCAAGCGGTAAGAACGCGTGCCTCCAAAACTAAGGGTCGTGGGTTCGATACCCAGTAGAAGCATTATATAATTTGTTAGTAGATATTGTAAATCAACATCTACCAAGGTTGTGACGTTTTGTTTGAGCAGGTTGAATGCATGCATATTCCGCCCTTCAGAGATGTTTGCGCGTAAAAGGTCCCCACCCTCCATAGGATAAGGATGAGGTCCAGTAGAATTTACAGGGTGTGCGGTAAAGCTGCTCCCTGCACTCTGTGATCGGTGACAGTACTATGGTGCTATGCTGTCGCGAATGACAATGAATCTACATGTTCATCTCCACTACACACCTTTATGGAAGGGATAACCGTATCTTGGATACTAGGTACCTTATCAACTCTTTCGACTGTGCCAGCTGTAAGTTGTTCTGTGTTTCGTATGTTTGCTTCCTTATTGGCGGTGTCACATACAACACCACTGTACCAGTGCGGCCAGGTCAAATGGGATCCGCATCAAATAATCACAGGCAGCACTTGAAGCAATTGTGAGAGCAATGCAACGTAACATGGATGATTTGGATCTAGTTATAATATGCCAGAATATTTTAATGATGATGCAGATCTGATCGAAAGCGATTATTTTCACGATTTCTTTACGAAATCAGAGACCGATAATGAAGTTAGAAGAAAATCTCACCAAAAAAAGGTACTTACGACAGCAACGGTTATAAATGGTATAAAAATTATTTTTTCCTCGAAAAATACACCTACTGTTCTGACCAAACACACGAATGAAGAACTTACAAGGCAGTCTAGCAAATATGGTACCCAAAGTTTTAACTACCGGTGTTACAAATAAAGTGCATGAGTGGCGTACTAAAAATAAATTCTCTAAGTAAATAGGACCGATGGTCAAGAAAATTTGGGGTATCTATTTTCACAGCCACGATGTCACAGAAGCGCTTGCTTCTTGTAAACTATATCTGCTTTGACGATGAGGCTACAACAGAAAATAGAAAACGTGGGGATAAATTTGCTGCTGTAAGGTTTTTATATAATTAATTTATTAATCATTGCAGCGAAGATTATACCCCAGGAGCGTACGTGACAATAGACGATCAGCTATTTAGCTTTCCGCAATAGCTTATATTGGAGAAGAAATCAGATCATCTTCTGAAGCACTATTCATTCAGTATGTTCTAAAATTGTGAGAGAGTCTATACGGCCCTAATAGGAGCGTCACGATAGATAACTGGTTTTCTCCCTCTGGCTATGCCAAGAAACTTCTCAAAGCAAAGCTTATGATGGTAGACATCTCAAAAAAAGTAAGTCAGATATTTCGCAAAAGTCTTTGAAAGAGAACAAAAATGTCCCTAGCTCTGACTTTGTTTACAATATAAATATAAGAAATTGGTTTTCGCCTAAAAAAGGAAAATGTTTTATAGTTATTGTCAACTTTTCATACATACGGCTCATCTGCGTGCTATACTAATTAAAGTCAATACACCTAAAGTAATTCGGCTAAGGTAGCCAGCGTCCGAAAACATTGTGAGATGTACGACAGGGTCGCCATCTTGGTGCGTAACTCCACGAAAGGCGAAGTGGATATCCATGATCAATTGTCCCATTCCAAGACCGTAGCTCGTAATACCTTATACAATTTACAGAACCCCTTCCTTACTGTAAGGAGGGTATGGGTGTTTTACGTGCCCAACCTCGCACGATAAACGCAGAGGCGGCTTAACGTACTCTTCGACGGGTAGACGTGCAGACATTTAATTGTTCAATCACAATGCCTAAGTCTCGGTAGATGTTAATTATACAGTAAGTACTAAAAAGTGAAATAAGCACACATTCTACAGGGATGTCTTCCTCAAAGAGGCACGTATGATAAGCCTATTACAAAAGTGCACTGGTTGCAACGCATCTAAAATCGTTATGTTCTTTTTAAGTAATGGAACAGATAGTGAGAAAGAGGGGTGGAGTGGTGGTCTTACGGGGAGAGGCGGGGGAGGGAAGTGTAAAGCATAGTTGTTGCATTCCAGGATTTTAAGAAGAGTTCATGGGAAGTATTTGCTTGGCACTACATTTCCTCCTTACCAGTACTACTCATAACTTACATATGCTTCGAAAATATAATATCAGGAGCCATCTGGAAATAGTGGTTAATAATTGCAGCTATTTTGATTAAATCTTTAGGCGACTGCAACTTATGTGGGTTGCACGTTTTGTGTATAAGTAATAAACTATCTTAACACCTTTCACGATAACTGGGGTCGGAGTTATTTTTGTTGTAGTTTTTTCGTTAGTAATCGAAACTTCAGATTTTTTTATTTATGCTTGCACCAGAATATGTAAATTTATATTTTGCGGAAGAGTCTAGTATTGATTTTTTATTTCAGTATGGTTTTTTGCTTTATAGAAAAGCAAACAGAGTTTGAGAGCACATAGCGGAGAAATGAAATTATAAATTCCGTTTCAACGGTCGTGTAGGTCCAACAATCGAATCGACACACAAAAAATATATCAACTTTTTAATCGCGTCCAGGACTAGTCCGTATGAAATACCTGCAGGACTTAATTGACTCATATTGAATAAAACATTGAACGACACACAAATTAAAAAAAGTCGCCGAACTATGATGTATACAATACACAACATAACCGAAAGGCAATTTAATTGAGCCATATAACATTTATATGAAACAAATTCTCCAGAGGATTTCGATTGTAAAAATGCGGACCAGTAATTTCACTGGGTACATATGAGACTAACAACACTGTTGTAAATTATTGATCTCAACTCCCCTTTATTTATTTTAGCCACCCTAATTTATATTCAACGAACTGAATTCGGTGGACACGAGAGGTCTTATTGTTCTAAGCGTGGCGGTGAGTTTAATTTTTTAGAAAAGACTTAAAGAAAATTTTCCAACCTAAGATCCACTTACATTTACATTGTGCCCGATAATAGGACAAATATTTGCTCAGACGTCTTCAAAAAATTGCCAGACTTTTATAATAAATCTCAAGTACATTTAGAAGGTGTAAACTATATGTATATACAATTGTCTGAAAGAAGTGTTACAATATATAGGGTGATTGTGAGCGAAAGGTGATCATAAAAAAATAAAGATTTGGTGTCTGATAAGCCTCGTTACTGAGATACAGGATGTTCAGGTTATTTCCGTAAAACCTTTGTTTTGTACACTGTGTATATTAACTTCATAATTTATAGTTATATTACTGATATCGTACGTATCAAAACCATATTCAAAGAAATTGCGAAATCCATGACGGGATTCAACAAAAATTAACTTTCTACTACTTCAAAAATAGCACTTTGTATATTGCAATTTGACATTTGTTATGAAAAAATCGAAAAACTGGGAGAAAACTGAGCTAAAATATTCAGATCCTGTAGTTGCCACACTTTTGTAGTATTCACTGTAAATTGTTGTTTTCAGATTAATTGTTTTTTCTAAAAATTATAAGACATTTAATCAGTTGTGTTCAGGGCAATGATAAAAATGTCCGAAATAAGCGGTGCCTCATGGTTTGTCATTAGTGCTAACTGGATGTAGTGTCAGTTAAAAATTACCGATTGAATATCTGGATACCTATTCCAGAAAATCTATGAACTAAATGTTTTACCTACTTCACTATAAAGTTGATGTATTTCCAACACTACAGATCTCCACCACATTATTATCGCCGGGTCGTATCATTTTTATGATACCTATCCCAACAGGTGGATAAGATGTGGTGGTCCGCACAATTGGCCTCCGAAATCGCCCGATTCAAACCCTCTGGATTATTACTAGTGGGATTATTTGATGACAAAGATGTATAGCTTTGAAATAAATACAAGGAAAGATCTTGTTTGAAGAATAAATGATTGTTGCGACAAAATCAGAATTCGACGAACTGTCATTAAAAGGCTGTCACATAACTGAACCAGGTAGCAAACAAATGTTACATACTTCTAATTGAAATTACTTTAAAGCAAAACTAACCTTTATTTTTTTATTTTCGTTTAGTAGCATTTAAATTGTTTGAAAATTAAATTTTGTGCTCCTATTTTTAGTGAATTTTCTAAATTAAAAAAAAATTCACTTTTGAATTTAAAAAAAGTCTTCAAATGAGCGCATACTTGACCCGCTAGTACGCATATCCAGGCTCAGTTTCAATTTTATATGTATATATATATATATATATATATATATATATATATATATATATATATATATATATATATATATATATATATATATATATATATATATATATATATATATATATATATAAACTCAAAAAATAATGGGCCGATTTTGATTAAATTTGGTACGTACCTTCCTTTTGCAACTGGCTTGGATAATTTCGTTGGCGAGGAAAATCAGCTCAGGTTTTCCCGGAAATTTTTGTGTTTTCTTTTGGAAAAAATTTATATCTCCGGAAATAAGAAAGTAAGGGCAACCAAATTCGGTACGCGTGTATTATAAAGAGCGAACCATGTACCGAAATTTAGGTTTAAAACAAAAAAAGTTATAGGCATTTAAAGAAAAAAAATTGGGGTTTTCCTCAAAACATCAAAGTCGCGATTTGAAACGTCAAAATTGACCACATTTGGGCAAAGAACATGAAACAAATACGGGTTATGTAAAGAAAATGTCGCAAGAAGAGTGTTCTGCAAACCCGTTTCAGCTTCAACCGTCATTATTGTTCATTTTACTAAAATATTTCCAGAAAATTCATTTCAAATAAGCACTTTCTCTGATGGTTTGGCAGTAGTTTTAGTTAATTTTATGGTTTAACGATGTATACTTTTTAGATAATTTTCGTAGAAAAAATTCGTTGACGAGGAGACCGCGACTTTTGAATTTCACAAAGATTTCTTTAAATGAGTGCAGACTAGGCCCCCGAGAATCCATATTCGGGTTTAGTTTCAGTTTTGATCTGTTTGCATATATACAGGTGTGTATTATCAGTAATCTTTAATCTCTAGCCATAGAGCCTCGGTGGTTCAGGGGCAAGAACGTGTGCTTCTGAGGCAAAGGGTACTGGGTTCGATCCCAGGGTTCTCCTTTCACTTTTTCAGTACAAACTGTAACATTAACATCAACCGAGGTTCTGGCATTGTATTTGAGCAAGTTGAATGCCTGCACGTGCCGCCCTTCGGAGGGGGCGTAAATCCGTCGGTCCCGTGTCCTTTCAATGTTGGGCACGTTAAAGATCCCTACTCTCCTTACAGAAAGACAGGGGTTCGGCAAAATTTCCAGGATAGTGAGTTGAAACTTCTCCCTGGCGTCGGTGATTGGCCATAGTCGCGGAAATAGGCCGACGTTAAAGAAACAAAACACACACATTCTCTAGTCCTGTCATAATTTCGACGTTTTTGGTGTTATTCACAAAAACACATCCACCTTCAGCGTTTAAGACAATAAATTTTCTGTTTTTGCTTTTTTTTGAACGGGGGATATTAAAATTAACAGAAAACAAATTAAACTGAAAACAAAAATTCGTCATAAAGAGTACAATTGGTGCCAACTACAAGATCTGCATATTTTAGCTTAGTTTTCCTCCAAGCTTTCGATTCTTGTAACATGAATGTCAAATTGCAATATACAACATGGTGAGGTCGGTCCTGGATTTCGGAATTTCTTTGAATATGTTTTTAATAAGTACGATGACAGTAATATAACTACAAATTCTAAAGTTTATATACAGTGGTTCAAACGCAATGTCAGAACAAAATCTTCATGGAAATAAACTGCACATACTGTATCTCAGTAACGAGGCCCATTAGACACCAAATTTCCAGTTTTTTGGTGATCACCTATGTGTACAATCCCTACTTACAGACTTATTCTGGGCTAATCGGCGACACTGGATGACAGAAAAGCACCTGTGTTTACCAATAAGTCATGGTGGTTTAGGTCTTGTTCATGTACAATCAAAAGTGAGAATGTTTGGGGTTAATTTTGCTTTAAAATTTCTAAACAATCATGAAGAATCTAATTGGTTTCGTGTAATTAAATATATATTGTGTACATATAAAATGGCCGGATTATCCTGGCAACAATTTTTTATTAAACAAACAGTTCACTACTCAGACTTATCTCCATTCCTAAAACAAGTTGTACATTGCTGTTCGGCCTTAAAAATTTCAGTTGCAAATTATCCAGAAAACTTCCAGCAATTACAAGACATACCTCTCATGCCATCTAATACCCTACCTGAGACACTGAGCAATATATCTAATCTTTGGCTTAATTGCGGCATATACACTTTTGGAAATATATGTGTGGGTACTGGCTTGATAAATTTTGAGGATCTGCCTCTACATCGACTTGATGAGGAGTTGAGGAACGTCCTGCGAAGAGACTATCTAAATATACATGATTATGTCATAAACCAACAGGATAGTTTCAACACCAGTGCACAAACGGTCGAAGAAGAAAACAAATTTTACTACACTAGTCTTAATGATCAAAAATGGTACTGACAAAAAACAACATGAGAGAGATTCTTATGGATCCGGTACTAGGACATTATAATCAAGTTAATGTTTTGACAGGCGAGTGGACTGATGACCCAATCTTCTGGAGTTCGTTCTGGGTTCAACGTACCCTTGGATATAAGGCCTCAATATCGCTGCGTTTTGCAATCTAGCAGATATGGTTTTCCTTCAACGAATAAACAAAACACCGTCTAACCTGTGTAGGAGATGTCAACAACTTAGGACTGCGTGGCATATATTCATTGAGTGTCATGAAGTGAAAGACTTGTGGAACTTTATCAGCTGTGTCAAAATGAAGTTAACCAATCGTTCATTAACAGTATCCGATATACATTCGGGTTTTGAAAATATTCAAAATTGTTTTTATGCAATATGTAGCTACTGTAACCTAGCAAAAAGTGTCATATATAATGATTTTATATCAGAGTATAAGAATGGTCTACAACACAAAGCCCCATTGCCTATTTTTAAAGCCAGGCTGAAGTCCCGTGTCCTTAAAGAATATGTCTGGTATAAAGGAAAAAACGATATAGATTCCTTCAGGAAGAAATGGTGGAATAGCAACCAATTGTTTACAATCGGGGAAGATACCATACATTTTGTCTTTTATCAATAGTAACATTCTTTTTTTTTTTTGTTCATGTTTTTTTCTTGTATATTCTATGTAGTTGTAGATATATAGATTTTTTGTGTGTGTATATATGTATTATTTGTTACTTATTTTTAAAATGGAATGTAATAATTGATGTATATATCCTTTCGTTAATAAACATAAATAAATAAAATAAAACACACACAGACACAAATATATATATATATATATATATATATATATATATATATATATATATATATATATATATATATATATATATATATATATATATATATATAGGGTGCCCCACCTAAGAATGAACAGCATGGGATCTCGGAAACCGTAAGAGATACCAGGTCGGTCAAATTAGAAAAAAGTTGCGCAATGAGGAGGCCTCGTGAGCGGCGATCGTAAAAAGCAGTTATCTTTTTGGGTTTTCTAGATGTTTTGAATAAACTGATTATCTAAATTTTCGTTTTTATTTTTTTCTGTAATTAATCAAAAGGATATCGAAAACATAAGGCGGCTTGCCATTTCCACTTTTTAAGCGCTACAGGATAGCGTTAGCACATGTTGATTTCAACATTTGGTTTCTGAGAAGCCATCAACTTAATTTTTTTAAATACGATCCTCGATTTTTAAAGTTGGATTTCGATGTCTTTTTTATTCTGTTTTCAACAACATGACACAATGGTTTGGTGAGTTTTGGACTACAAATCGCTATTATTTTAAAAGTATGTTAACGCTATCCTGTAGAGTTTAAAAAGTGGCAACAACAAACTGCTTTCTGTTTTTCGATATCTTTTCGATTAACTTCAGAAAAAATTATTTAAAAAAATAAGTTTTTTCAAAACGTCTAGAAAACCCAAAAAGAGAATTGATTTTTGCGAACGCCGCTTACGATGCCTCCTCATTGCGCAACTTTTTTAGAATTTGACCCACCTTGTATCTCTTACGGTTTCTGAGATGCCCATGCTGTTCATTTTTACGTACGGCACCCTGCATATATTCCAAAACTTTGAAACTACAATTTATTATAAAAACAATTTTACTAAAAAAATATACCGAAATCACAAAAAGTAAATAAATGTAGCTTAGTTTCGAAAAAAAAAGTCTATTGATAGCTTCTTATCCAAAAAAAAACTGGTTTTGAAGACCTGATAATACTAAAACAGTTTGACCATGCTTGGTAAGTTAACCAGCAAACCTCATAAGCATATTTTTAATTCCAAGTGTTTTTTTGTGAGAAATAATAGTTGATTTATAAATTTCATATTTTTTATTATTAACTTTTACTGGGCTGATATTCAGGACCTTCGAAATAAATAATTTGGATCCACAATAAAACTTCCATTTACTTCTATCAACTATTACTTAGTTCTCACACCGTTGGGTTAGTAAATTTTCCTAGAAAAAAATCACTAATGGGAAGATTCCCACTTCTGAATTTAAAAAAATAGTCAGTTCGAATTTTATTATATATATATATATATATATATATATATATATATATATATATATATATATATATATATATATATATATATATATATGGGTGTGTGTGCATGTATGTATGTATAACACCGATAACTCAAAAACATAACCAGCCGATTTTGCTGAAATTTGGCAGGTACCTTTCTTTTGTAACTGGCTTGGATAAGTTCGTTAGGCAGGAAAATCGGACTAGGTGTTCCGGGAAAATTTTGGGTTTTCTTTCGAAACAAATCTTTTATCTCCGAAAATAACAAAGCTATGGTAACCAAATTTGGTACGTAAGTTTACGTTATAAAAAGTAAACGATATAAAAAAATTAGCTCTCTTATGTTATAAGAAAAAAAGTTATAAGCATTTTTAGGCGATTTAAATGTAAACTAACCTCAAATAATTTAAAGAATCGGTGATTGAAATTGGACGTAGTTTTTAAGTTAGGACATACCTATCAAATGTGTTCTCAGGTTTAGTGCTCATGAGATTTATTGACATTAGGTAGACTGTATAGCAGTTTAAGCTTGAAATCTTATAACTTGCTCCAGTAATTAATTGGTGTTGTAGCAGCAAGCACTAAAATCGTAAAAACATTAATTAAAGTTTAAGGCAATACAATCCCATGGCTCAAGCTTTTTTTGTCACACCTGAATGTACAAAAATAATAAAGACCTTTACTGAACAGTTTATTTTACGTATTTGACGTGGTCGAAAAGGTATATTGCCATAAAAAATATCAAAGAAAATCACTTTAGAAGTTTTTGCATCCCAAAACATATTATATTTGATGATACTGTTTATATAAATATTTTTTGGTCATGTTGGGTTAATAGCACTTTTGAAAATATAATGGATTTTATTTCTTTATTTCAACTGAACAAACATAGCATCCTAAATACAGTATAAACGATAGCATATGGCAACTAAAAGTACAACATCGGAGCAATATTTGTTAAATTTTTTACCTAAGAAAATATTGATAAAAATGTTTTGTGTACTTTGATTATGTTGTCCAGTATATACAAACACAGAGAGTAGCATGTTAAGCGCTGCAAGCCATTTAGGTTGCGTTTAATAATTGGGAAGCGTATATTGAGAATACTTTTCACCTCAATTTTTTTTAAATCTTTATGGATTTTTTAAAACACCACCGGCTAAATGATTTCCATGTCGCCTGTTATTGTGGAATTTTATTAACTACAAAGAGTAAAGTGAAGTGAAGAGTTTTCTAATTACAGTAGGACATAATACCTTCTTAGGTAAGTGGGTCTGTCAATCAAGAAGCTAAACCTTCCAGCAAATTTCAATAGAGAAATGATTATGCTCTTGAGAGGTAACAAAATCAACTTGAGAACATTTTTTCAAATGAACACGAATTAGGGCTAATATAACCTATTGCCTGGGTTTATCTTATTTTATTTTATTTTACTATGCAATTGGTTTTAGACGATCCAGTGATATTTTTAATGTTATTTGCCGGATACATATATCTAATATGCCAAAGACTAATAATAAAATAAATGTAAGACAGTCTTGAGCAAACTCATACAATTATTGATTACGTACAAGCATTATAAAACTTTATACGCTAAGTGCAATATTAACATTAATATCGACACAATTACACAAAAAAATGATTGCATTAAGAAATTGGCCTTAATTTTTCACACAAGTTTTTTTAAGTGGCAATTTTTTTGATAATACTTTAGTTAATTGGTGTGTTAGAAACGAATAAAAATGATAGTCAGAAAGAAAATACCAAAAATGCAATCTAGTAAAATTGTTTTGTTTAAATAGGCTATATATCTTGTGACATATACATACCTGCAGAGTAAATATACACTTCCCAGCAGAGCGCTTTTCGAACCAGGTTGCTTTCTAATTCTCTGAAGATGTTATCGTTTATTTCAAATGGCGCGTTATTTTTTTATTCTTTTTCGTTTGTTGTATTAATAAAAAAAACTGACTGCATATAGGTACATGGAATGTTATAAGCTTCTTAAGGGCATACAAACTGGGTAAAGCAAAGAAAATAATGTAAAAATTGTATATTGATATATATATATATATATATATATATATATATATATATATATATATATATATATATATATATATATATATATATATTGGCATGTCGGAAATAAGCTGGTCGAAAAATAAATAATTCAGTAATGATAATAGAAGAAATATAGTGGAAGAGAATAGTATGGCAGGAACGGAGTTGCAATTTTATTACAGAACAAGTGGGCCAATAAAGTGAGGCTTACATACCATAGCAACGATATGATACGTGTGGTCACAATAGAAGAAAAACTCAACAATATCCTGATTATACAAGTGTACTTTCCGACATCACAACGCGAGGAAGAGAAAGTTGAAGAAACGAGGTGTGGCTACAAAATACAAAATAGCGAGACTATTGCTGTACAATATTTTATTTTGAATTTATACATATTTAGTTATTGTCACCTTCAATATACACCACTCCTCTATCCCTACAACGCTGCGAACTTTCCATTGTCCGAAACGGCGCTGGAAGTCTCCTTCTGTGGGCTCCATCATGACGCGTGGCTCTCTTTCTTTTACAGCTTCAACGGATTGAAGTCTTGTTCATTTTAATATAGATTTGACCTCCCGAAACAGATAAAAGTCACATGGTAAAAGGTCAGGTGAATAAGGTGGATGGACTAACACTGGGATGTTGTACTTGGCTAGAAACGTCTTGAGAGACAATGCAGAATGGGCCGGGGTATTGTCGTGATGGAGAACCCATTACTGGCTCTTCCACAATTCGGGTCGTTTTAATTGAATTTTCTTTAAAAAAGAATCACTAATGAGGAGATCACGATATTGGAATTTAAAAAAAATTTCTTCAAATAAGCACAAACTAGGACCCCTAGAATCCATATCCGGGGTTAGTTTCAATTTTTATGTATATATATATATATATATATATATATATATATATATATATATATATATATATATATATATATATATATATATATATATATTACACCGATAACTAAAAAAAGAATGGGCCGATTTAGATCAATTTATATATATATATATATATATATATATATATATATATATATATATATTTATTTATTTATATTACACCGATAACTAAAAAAAAAATGGGCCGATTTAGATCAAATTTGGTGAGTACCTAGTTTTCTTTCGAAAGGTTTTTATATCTCCGGAAATAACACAGTTAGGGCAACCAAATTTTGTACACAGGTTAGCACTATCAAATATGTACCAAAATTTAGATTTGTAAGTTAAAAATAGGTATAGGCAATTAAAGAAAAAAAATTGGTTGCCACTGATGACCAGAAAAACCAACAAAAACAAAATATTTTGTGTGGATAACAAAATCTATTGTATATTACAGACATAGATTAAGTTTTTTTTACGCAAAAAGGTCAAGAAATGCCAGAAAAATTACTTTGAAAATGGTATAATTTTTCCTTAAAACGTCAAAGTTGTGATTTGAAACATCAAAATTAGCAAGTTTTAGGCAAAGAACCTGAAGCGAATACGGGTTTTGTAGAAAAAATGTCGCAAAATGTGTGTTTTATAAACCCTTTCAGCTTCAACTGGCATTATCCTTTATACTAGTTATAGAGTCTATGGTTTAATACTCTATAATTTGTAGCGAATTTTCGTCAAAAAAATTCGTTAATGAGGAGATCTCGACTTGAATTTTGAAAAGATTTGTTCAAATGAGTGCAAACTAGCCCCCCTAGAATCCATATCCAGGTTTTTATCTGTTTACATATATACAGGCTGACGAATTTTACGGTAAAGCTCAATATAATTGTTATCATACAAGATACGAGAAAAAATGATATACGTTATTTATGGGGTGTCTTGAGCTGCATCTTATAAAATTATTTTGTTAATCACAGGCCCATAAGTCGTTGGTGATACCTACAATGTTTATTTCGAACACCTTTATATTATTGCATTTTTGCATTTTTTTAATCGAAATATGATGCATGTTCATTAGAAAGAAATCGAGACGCAGTGAGTGCGTTTTGGTAGCGAATTTTCAGTAAATGCTTCAAATTTCAATAACTCAATTTGCTATTAACCTAAGGTTTGTTGGCTAGGAAACAAGTTTTATAGAGTTTATTTTCGGATTTTTTTTATACATTTTCAAACAATAAGTTATTTTGATCAAATATCGTATACATTGTTATTATATAGGTTATACTGGTAGCCAAATTGATGCCTGGTTGCATTAAAGAGATATATTTGCTATTAAAAACATTTTTATGAAAATTCACTACCATAACACACTCGCTGTGTCCAGGCTTTTTTTAGAGTTTATATACTAACCAAATAAACCTTTTTTCTTTTCAAATTATCTTTTTAGTGACTTTTTATTTTAAAAAAACATGCACCAAGAGAGTTATCGATGGTCAAACTTTGCAAAATTTTTTCAAATAAGCGCGACTAGGACCCCTAGAACCCATATCCGGGGTCAGGTTTAATATATATATATATATATATATATATATATATATATATATATATATATATATATATATATATATATATATATATATATATATATATATATATATATATATATATATAAATGTGCACTGGTTGCCTGTTGTGACTCCGTCTATTTTTGCTTCTTCATCCAGAGTGTTCCCATTATAACCTGGCTGTACCGTACTGATGATAGCTAATAAGCTTGAAACACGTGTATGCGGTTGTTTCCTTGCGGCCTTGCCCTTAACATTTTCCTTGTATAGTATACAGAAATTTTAAGCATTTAATGAAAATTCGCTACCCTAACGCACTTGCTGCATACCGGACTTTTATACATTAGTTTTGGTTTGAAACCCAGTTCAGAATGATAACATAAACGCTAAAACGTTAAAAGAATATCTGAAAAGGCGCGATTTAAACGGCAGAACCCAGTTATTCCTTAGATTTTATAACTGCGGGACGTTTGCAAATGTCGAAACACATCCCCGTTTGGAACTTACAAAATACTCAGGATTTTTCACGGAAAATAATTTCGCAGGAGAATGAGCAAAATGGAAATTTACTGTGAATCTTTGAAAACGCTAAAGAAAAAGAAATACTATTAAATATAAAATGCACCCAATGACTCATCGAATATAAACGTGAAACGCAAGGGGCTTTAGTTACATTCAGTTCCGAACATTAAAATATACTGCTTTCATCTAAAATATATTAGCAAACACTGAACTAACGTGTAGAAATAAAAGTTAGGTCCACACAGCACAAATAACTTGAAAAGTCAGTTGAATTTTCTTTTTGTGCGGCTGTCTTATTTATAGGTTTCGTCATTAGATTATTCTAATTATATATATATATATATATATATATATATATATATATATATATATATATATATATATATATATATATATATATATATGTGTGTGTGTGTGTGTGTGTGTGTATATATTAGATATAGTACAATATTATTACTAAAAGTTAAATACCATAAACTATAATGCAAACATTTTTCATCACTCGTTAACAGCACTAAGTACACAACTAAAATGAATGTACCTGAGGCAAAACACTAAAACGGCGCTAATAGTTGTCACGTCAAGGACAGCCCAAGTGGTTATAAAATAATCTCCTGAATTTACAAAAAACCTATTATGAAGAAACAGAAGTGCCATTCTGATAACTCTATTCATAGGTCACTGCTGACGCAATAAGCACATGAGCCAAATTCTGGCAAACGAAGTACTGTGCAGATTCTTCAAAGAAGATGAAACCTTTTCTATGTACGATGCCAATGTGAAGGCCTAACGCGGTTGAGCTTTCAGTGACCTGGAGAAGAAGAAGTTAAGACTGACTGAAAAACGAAATAAGGCTGGATAGGGTGCTCACACAGGGCTCGTTTCCTTCTTCCTCTGATACTTTTTAATCAATGTTGTCGTCATGTGCGTTAAAATTATGATGCTTTTAATACGTTTCTCAAAGAGAAGTCTTTTTAGCGAATTGTATGTATAATACAATCGATAACTTGAAAAATAATTAACCGAATTGGATGAAACTCGGCACGTGTCTTACTAATAGCTTGGATCAGTTCGTTAGCCAATCCGATCGGACCAGTTAAAAAAATAAATGTTCTGAAAAAAATGCGTATCTCAAAAAATCACTATTATTAAGTTAGTTTAATGAAAATTAGCGGACATGTTGCGCTAGTAGAGGCTTTACTATGCGCCAAAATTCAACCTTCTAGGTTAATAGCAAATTAGGTTATTGAAACTTGGGGCATTTAATGAAGATTCGTTACCATAATGCACTTGCTGCGCCTTGAATTTTTAAATTTTTTATAGCTTCTTCGTTTTTCATTAAGATGGCGGTCTTAGATTAGATGATTAGATTATGTTAGATGGGGAGAGTGGGGCGACTGACCATTTGGCCTCTGCCACCACGATCTTTAAGTTATATTCTAGTGTGACCCTCCAATGTGATTCCCCAGAATACCCTATCCACCGGTTCTCCTTTATCAAACTCGTGTAGCTCTTAGTCTTTGGTTTTCCTTCTCCGTGCATCTGTAATCTCAACCTCGGTGTCCGCGCATTGTCACACAGATCAAATGGGACTTCACCGTCATCTTGGGGGAGTTGCACAGTACTTTTTGTTTGACAAATTCAATTTATTTACGTTTGTTGAGCCGACAGGGTCCTCTTAATAAACATACAATTATTCGGGTGATATTTCTGATCCTTCCTAGTACATTGTGTGAATGTTTGCGAATGTTCTTTTATGAACTCTGTGGTCTGCCCTTGTCGTGGTGAGTTTTTCCAGCACTCCAGTGTTTTGTTTCTGGTGCGTTCATTGATATATCTACATACATATGCTCGGCTTAGCTAGACCGCAAGACAGTTCGTGTGTTATTAGCGGCTGGAGGTACGTTCTCTGGCCAGTTCGCCTGCCTTATCCTTTCGTTTATGGTCATCGTGTGATGAAACCCATGCTAGTGTCACATTATTTCTAGCTCTGTTGCGTTCGCTAGACAGTCCCATGCTGTCTTTAAATTGTTCTCTATGAAACCTACTGTCTTAAGCTTAAGAGTCACTTCATTATAAAAGTATAAAGTGGTGGACTGTTTGGTCATTTCTTGCACAATATTTTTTGCGCATGTTGTATTGGGGCTATTTCTGCCTATCATATTGTTACGTGTTTTCCTAGGCTTCATAAAATTTTGACTCTATCTTATTTGTCAATATTTGATCCAACACAGATTTTGTCTAGAATTCGTCATTGTGCTAGACTATTTGTGATATCAAAAAAGCCGTTTCCCATCTTTTCCTCCATAATATTTCTATACCTTGTAATTAAATTTTTATCGACATTGTATTTAGGGAGATTATTATCAGTGGGCATTATCAGAAGTCGTTTTGATTTCAACTCTCTATACACCTTCCAATACTCTGTTCCATGGGGTTAGCGTTTTCGTATTCGGACCTTGAATTAACCTAATGATGCTCTTAGTGGATCAACGGGACGAACGTTGATTCACTGTACACTTTTTTGCGTCACGTTAATTTGTATTATTACCTCAGCAACAAATTTACACTTTGTCAAATAACTGAAAATATAAATAAAATGAGTAATTTAAATGCCTGTCCGATTTTTGCCCCCCTTAGAAAATGCAAAAATTTCGTCTTGGTGAGATGGAACTAAGCTTTGTAATTAATTAATTATAGTTTTCAAGCAGGCCTACTTAACTAAATAGAAATATGATACAATACCAAAATTTTTGAAACTCTCACACATTATGCTAGTACCTTTTTTTTTAAGTAAAAGTAATTGAGAGTTATAAAACGAATAATTAATTTATTATTAAATTGAAATAATCAATATTTCTTACTACGTATAATTATGTATTATCAAGTTGTTAAATCCAACTGCTTCTTGCGTAATTTATTTACGACATTGTATTTTACGTTTTGAAAAATCCTTCAGCTAATTAATCTTATTTAACACCTTCCTATATTTGTAGGTCTGTCGCTGCGAAACGTTAAATAACTAGGAAACAAAAATAGCTGTTTTGTTGGTACTGGTTTAGAAAATACATATTTCCATAAATTGTCGGTATTAAATCAAATAATGCGATCACAACAATTTTTTGTTATATATTTGTAGATTTGTTGTCCATATTTATTTTTATTGCTGGTCACAGAGGAATCTGACTATTATTATAAGGCTACATACAGTAAGTATAGCAAATATCAGAGATAAAATTTGGTCGCAAAATTTGTAAAGTTAACTTCGGTGTGTGTTTGTTGTTTCTTGAGAGCCTGTTTGTTTTCGCGACTGTGGCCAGAGAGCGGTCTCAGAGATAAGTTATGTGCGCAACATGGGACCGATGGCTTAACACCCCCTCCGAAACATGGAACTCGCAAATATTAAAGTTCCCCAGACACAATACCACGACATTAGTAGTTGTTATTTTTCAGTGCGTACCCAATTAATTATTAGTAATTTCAAGAGAGCAAATGATGGGCTGCGGTAAGCTGCGAAATTAGAACTTTTGCCCAGAGAGTTGACGTTCCATTCGCTGCGCTAACTGAGGCCTGTAAGGTCTTTTGTATACAGTGTTGAGCATTAGATCATTTATACACCTTAATTTACTTGTTATCCCCTTTTTGCAGAACAATAGTTTGTTGACCTTAAGTGAACTCTGATGAAATTTCTGTGGAATGGTTCGAATAAATTTCCGTGCTAGATGAGTTGGAGACTGTTGAACTGAAATCTCACCACTGCTACATTTTGCAGAGTTTTGGCGGTCCCAGGTCGGCCGATTGACTTTTGTTTAAATGCTGATCCATTTGCTCTGAAGTTGGTTACCTATAACGCAACCATGTTGGTACGGAATCAAGTCTACCAAGCCTGAAGCGCACACGAAAGGCTCTTTGTGTTGCAATTACTGACTTGTTGATCTTGTTTCCCCCTCCAAGGCAACTCTCTCCATTATCATGGCACCACCACTCACCAATCCATGGTCTCTGAAAAGGTGTCTGGTTGTTATGCCGCACCTTGTTCTACTGGAAAAGATTTAAATTTAATTAAAGAACAACTCTCACAGTTGTAGATCGGTTCTATTACAACCAAGAGAATAAGCGCCCTGTTAAATACATGAGGATAGCAAATGTTTTGTAGTAACTTGGTCTTTTAAACACTTTCTCTCTTTTTTAAATGAAAGTGTTGATAATACTGTATGTTAAGGTGATTTTGGCAGCGTGTTTGTTGCTTTATAATGAAAGTCATCACGAAGTCACATAACGATAGAATCTGATTCGCTGAGAGCCCTAATGTCTCCATGTCGAGTAATATAGAGTCCTTCTTATTGATTACTTTCATAACTTGATTCCGATACACAAATAACGGGGGGCTGCGGAGGCATAGATAAAACAGATATAAAAGTATATGTCTCTCGTAAACAGGTTAATAGCAAATAAGATGTTTAATATCGATAATATCACATATACAATGTTGCGAAATAACTAAACATTAACTTCTTGGTTTGATGTTCAAATTTACGTTTTTAAAAGACGACGCCATTAAATGCTGACTATGAAATGAGAAAATTGGAAATTTTTAATTGCGGCTTTAACGTCACTGATTGATTTCTGTGAACTAGAGAACCCATCGTTTTAATTTTATTTTAAGGAGTTCATACCAACCGTTTTTTTATTATAATGATTTCGTTTTCCTTCGTCTGATACTTTTCATGTAAACAAGCAACGTTCTGGATTATGTATAAAATAAAGCCTATTCGTTCAGCGGTGGATTCGATTCCCCCTTTTGATTGGGAGTTGTACATATATTAAGATAAAGGGTGGGAATACTTTAGACACAAAATATACAGAGTATATTTATAGGGGTGATCCACTTTATGAAACGAGGGTAGCTTACTAAAAATAAGCGCAGTTTATTTTATAAATTACGACCACATTTGCCTCCGTTAAGGATCTTCAGTGCGTCAGAGATTAAAAACTCAAAATATTACTCCAAATCACTTTTTAGGAAGGTAGCTTTTTTAAATTTGGTAATTGTGGTTGTTTTATATTCTCTATCAGATAGTAGTTGCTAATTTTGTCTCAAAGGTTCAGTGGCCTACATATGGGGTACCTAAAAATTGTTTATTTTAATTAGTGCACGTCACTGCTTTTATCACGGAATCAATATGTCTGGAGGATCTCTACATTCAATTTAGAAACTTTTCTGTATTTTCAGTTTTCAAATAAAATGCATCCTTTTAGGAAAAAAAAACAACCTTGAACGTCAAAAGTGCTGATTTTTAACACAATCAGCTTTCACCTAACCCAGCAACATGCAATAATACTAGAATAAGAATTATATATATATATATATATATATATATATATATATATATATATATATATATATATATATATATATATATATATATATATAAATTCAATTCAATCCTAAAAGGCAATTAAAGTATAAACCGTGTTTTCAGTTCGTTAAGGCGTCTCGTCTGGAGGATTAGACCTCTCAAATTTACATATTTCTCAGTAGACTTCTTTGTTATGATATTTACCATCTGTACAATGCAATTAGGAATAACCCAACAAGGGTCATTTCTTGTTTACGATTGACGACAAGTCTGCCAACCTATCTCAGGTAGATAGCGTAGGAAAATTCGATATTCATTCAAAGCAGTTCTTCTATAGGCTCGACACAAGCAACACGCTTGTGATAGCATAATCACTAATCATTTCGTAGAGTTCTCATGGACTCTAAAGCATACCATAATATAAGTAATTTTGTTTAAGTTTACAGTTTGTTATTAAACGTTAAGTGTTACTAAAATCAGCGTTTAATTTAACAAAACATAATCAGGCCCTTCGAGCTATCAAGAAACAAAAACAAATAAAATGTGGTACATCAGTACGAAACGTAATTAAACACAGTTTTTACTTCTATTATTACTGTAGAGAATAAAATTGTAGGTGTTTTTCCCATTTAGATAGATCATCGACGAAATTGTATATCCAACATAGTCTTATGAAATTAATTGAAACATATTTAAATGTTCGATGTTTTTAAATGTGGAAAAATACGTGCATGTGTCAGGATTATTATTTTACTAAATAAATATTGATGGAACTGGGGTTGTGAGATGGCATTGGACTTTAGAAGGAGACCCAAGCTCCACCACACTACATAAATACCTTAGAAGATGTTCTTCAACACTGGTGTGGGTGGAGTATTATTAAGTGGAGGACCACCTGTTTTATGCGTTTTATTAACAATTAATAATAACAGGAATCAATAACACTTGACAAATAAATGCCGATTGTCAACAAAGTACAATATCACACAAAACACTATACAATATACGATAAACTAGTTACAGATTGTCTTTTAGCCAATTTTTCGTAAAACGATTTATATATATATATATATATATATATATATATATATATATATATATATATATATATATATATATATATATATATATATATATATATATATATATCCAACCGATAACACAAAAAATTGTGGGCCTATTTTGATGAAATTTGGTATGTGCCTTCCTTTTGTAAGTCGCTTGGATAAATTCGTTAGCCAGGAAAATCGGACCAGTTTTTCCGAGAAAATTTTAGGTTTTCCTTCGAACAATTTTTGTATCTCCTAAAATAACAGCGCTATGACAACCGACTTTGACATATACGTTTCTGCTATCAAACTTACCCTACACATCAAAATTCAGATCTCTAAGTTAAAAGAAAAAAAAGTTATAGGCATTTAAAGCAAAAAAGATTGGGTGCCACTGGTGATCAGAGGAAAGCACAAGAACAAAATATTTTGTGTGATTAACAAAACCAATTGAATATTACATTTATTTATTGCCGCAAAAAGTTCAAGAAAAGGCAGAAAAAATATTTTGAAAATTTTATAATTTTTCTTCTTGAAACGTCAAAGTAGCGATTTGAAACGTCAAAATTTGCAATTTTGAACAACGAATGTGAAGCAAATACGGATTATGTCGAAAAAAAGTCATAATAAGTGTGTTTCACAAGGCCTTAAGTTTCAGCTTCAACCATCACTGTCTTTCATTTTACTAAAATATTTTCGGAAAATACAGTTCAATAGACCCTCTTTCTGATGCTTTGGTAGTAGTTTCCGCTATAGAGTTTATGGTTTAATACTCTATATTTTAAAAAGATTTCTTCAAATGAGCGCGAACTATAACCCTTAAAACCCATAGACGGGGTCAGTTTCAGTTTTTGCCTGTTTACACATATACAGGGTGACGAATTTCTACGGTAAAGTTTAATATATTCGTTATTATACAAGATATGGGGAAAACGTATATTCGTTAATTATAGGGTGTCTCGAGTATCTTATAAAGCTATTTTGACAATTACAGGGTGGCCCATAAGCCATTGGTGATACACGCTTTATTTTTTTAATAGAACACCCCTTATGTTATTGCATTTTTGTGTTTTCTATCAAATTATAATGCATGTTTGTAAGGAAAAAAAAATGATATCGTTCATCGTTTTTGAGTCATTTCAATTGTTTTGCAACTTTTCACATTTTTGGCACATATTTTAAACACATATCACAAATTGTGATATGGCGTTTTTATCAGTACATAGCGGATCCCCATGGAAATGACGCATTCAGAGAGTTTTTCTTTGTATTATTCATCGAAAAAATCAGGTGTGTAAATAGCTTAAAGAGGTTCGTTGGCCAGGAAAATCGGACCAGTCTTTCTGGAACTTTTAAAGTTTATTTTCGGAAAATGTTTCTACTTTTCAAACAACAAAGCTATTTTAATGAAATATGGTACATTGTTTGTGCTCTATAGGTTATACTGTCAACCAACTGTCCTTCTTGTAAAAACAAGACATATTTGCCATTAGAAACATCTTTACGAAAATTCGCTACCATAACACATTTGCTGCGTCCAGACTTTTTTTACTTCCACAGCTCTAGCGGGAAACGAACTTAATTGATTATAATTACTTTTGTTAATTGAGGGATGAGAGTGTGAGAATAATAACTAACTTAGAAAATAAGAGATTTTTATAGAGAATGGAGAGTTCCCTACGTTATAGTTTCACTTTCGAAAGGGTTTTTACTTCAGAGCTAATAACCATATGTGTCTGCAGACAAAGTGAGAGTCACTTTCCCCCGCTACTCTATCAGCTTCCTAGGAAACTTATAGACCACACACGCGCGCACACACACATAAACGCACACGCGCACTCACACACGCACAGTTTTAGGAACTATGGAGCCATCGGTCTTGTTAGAAAACATTTCCAACATCCTGGCGTTTTTTTGTACAGGGCTAGAGTAGAGAAATGGCAATAAAATTATAGAAGAGCGTGAGTAAACTAAAGCCTAAAATTAGAAAAAACAAGTGGACTACTGGGTGTTTCTATCAATCGAACTTTCAGGGGGAGATAGCGACGACAACGGGCACACTTTAGTGATGGGCCGCGAGTAACCTCAACATGTTGAGTTCGTAGTTGTAGAACTCTGACTTGATCATCAGGACTTTAATTGCCTGGATGACCCTGCCGAGAGGCCATTTGAGAGAGAAGAGTGTCATCGTCTTCTAGAAGCACCATGTCATCTTCTGCAATATTGGTGCACGTGCGCAACCATTTTGGTCTATTTTGCAATCGACTCAAATAGTCGACAGACCATCTTTTCCAAAACAAATGCGGAATGTGGGAATATTTTTGCCCAAACGTGAGCCGGTTTTCGGAAATTTGCGTATAATATCGTTCTGGAAATACCGTAAGGTTAGAGTCTATAAAAAAATGACCAGCTGTAAGTGGCTGATAGTCCAAAGGATAGTACGTCAGTGGGCATAAAGGCCTCGAGTTTAGTATTACCTCGATTTGGGCAAGGATAGTGTTAAACGCTTCAAATATAAATTTAGTGGTGCCCATTAGTCTATTTATATGATATTTGGCGCTTTTAACCGCGGACTCCTAAATTCCTCCCCAATGGGGCGACCTGGGCGGAATGAATTTCCATTGAGTTTCGTTTTGAGATAAGAAATCTTGAATGGAGGCTAATAAGTTTGGTCTCCGGAAGAAATCATAAGTTGATTGCGAGTTGATTTTTAGCGTAAAGAAAATTAGTGGCGTTGTCACTATAGATTACACAAAGAATCACCAAGTTTGTGGTGTTCTGTGGAGCTTTTTAGGAGTATATCTATTTGATAATGCCCATCGTCGAGAATTTTATTGGTAGATGTGCTATGCCAATTTTGCCCCTGGGGTAAGCTCAGGTTTGCGTGGTAGTTCTTCACCATCCCAGAACTGTGTTAGAAGATTTTCGAAAGTCTTGTTGTTGTTGGTCTCAGCTGTACACATGTGAGAGTGAACATGATCAGAGTGAGCTTGGTGGGAGTGGGAGACATATCGAGTATAATAAATAATACATGACACCACATAAATGACACCCTCCCGCCCAGAAGCTCTAACCGGCTTGTGCGGGGTGAGGTTACATAGAAAAGACAACGGACACACACCGAACACACAGTGACATAAACTGCCACCACCGTAATGGAACCCGGACACTCCGTGTAGCCGCCAACCACGCGTTCCACTGCACCGCGGATGTGTGTATAATTAGCGAGACAACAGTGGGGAACGTTACCAAGAATTACCCAACCAAGGTGTGTAGTGCAGGGAGTGGGAAGACATGCACCTAGTTCTACGATTCGGCGAGATAAAAGGTTGCAAAAAACATCTGCTCCTAGTAAAAGGTCTATTTCGGAGGAAATACCGAAGTTACGGTCGGCCAAAACAGACACCAATATGATCAGTAATCTTCAATCTGTCTTCTCGAATTTGTGCCTGAGGGAGTTTGTGAGAGATCTGATTTAACACTGCACACGAAACTTAAAATTTCTTGGATGAATCAATATTGGAACGTAGGAACGTCTACCATTACATTAGAGCGTATTGTGTTCTGAGAGAGATATTAAGTGTCACTAAGTGAGTGGTAAGACACGAAGCAACGTGCCGCCATATAGTTGCGGAACCAAGTAGTATGTTGTCACGCCAGCTCCAAATAACAAAGTGTTAAAAAATAGAGACTGTATACAACCACCTAACAATTTAGTAAATTGTCAGCCCTGGCCAATTTCTACCCTAATATAGGGACAAAGTATGTAAGGTTAGATGCATTCTCACCACAATTAGAACCGTAGACCGGTTTCGCTCTAATTAGAGCTCGCCAGTACGGCATACTAATTGTAGTGAAAATACACCTATAAAGTAATACCGCTATGGTAGCCAGCCTTCCAACACTCAGTGTGTGGTAAGACACGAAGCAACGTACCACCGCCTAGTTACGGAACCAACTAGTATGTTGTCACGCCAGCTCCAAATAACACAAAGCGTTAAAAAATAGACTCTATACAACCAACTAACAATTTAGTAAATTGTCAGCCCCAGCCAATTTCTACCATAATATAGGGACAAAGTATGTAAATAGATGCATTTAGTGTTGGAAGGCTGGCTACCATAGCCGTATTACTTTATAGGTGTGTTTTCGCTACAATTAGTATGCCGTACTGACGCTCTCTAATTAGAGCGAAACCGGTCTACGGTTCTAATTGTGGTGAGAATGCATCTAGCCTTACATACTTTGTCCCTATATTAGGGTAGAAATGGGCCACATATTTCGTAAGTGGCTTGGATAAGTTCGTTAGCCAAGAAAATCGAACCAGGCTTTCGGAGAAAATTTAAAGTTTTCTTTCGAAAAAAATTAAAAAGTTATGGTAATTAAATTTGGTACGTAAGCTTACGGTATTAAAAGGAACCTGTATACCAAAATTTATATTTTACAAGAAAAAAAAGTTATACAGTTTTTTTTTAGTGCCAGATCATTTCTATGAAAATTCACTAGCATAACGCACTTGCTGCGTCCAGACTTTATAAATCATTAAAATCTAACAATTTGCAACGACGTTTTTCACATTGATCCGTTTACTGTCAAAATCCTTGCTGCTTTAGTAATATAGACAAATACTGTATCATGGTGGTGCTGTTTCAGTACAACTGTGCAGAATTTGACTGACACTGAGTGAAGTAACGTCGGCCTATTTCCGCGACTATGGACCATCACTGACGTCAGGGCGCAGTTTTACCTCACTATCCTGGAAATTTTGCCGAACTCCCTCCTTTATTAAGGAGGGTAGGGATCTTTAACGCGCCCAACATCGCATGGTACACGTCACCGGCGGTTTTATGTCTCTCTCCACCCCCCACCCCCCATTTGAAGACGAGAACGTGCAGACATTCAACTTGCTCAAACACAATGCCACAACCTTGATTGGTGTGAATTTATAGTCTGTACTGAAATATAATTTAACACTTCTGCTGGGATCGAACCCAGGAACTAGATGTAGTCGTCCTCAGGCTGCAGCCCGTATTCTTTCAAACAAATAATATACCTCGATGCATAATATTAACCAGCTCCTCACATTCATCTGGCATAAAACCTTCCCAGCTTTCATGATGGCTTGATCGAACTCTGATAACCTTCTTGCAGGATGGGCCCGTAATCTTTTACTGTATGGCACGCAGACCCATACCGCCGGGCGGAAAGTTTTCTGGCTGGTATGGAGTTGCTTTTGCAACAGATTTGCTAGTTTCTCATTAAGAAACGAATATTTCGGGTATATATGTTGTTACTGACTTTTCACAGAAATTTTTCGGTACACTTGAAGTAAGTGTATAGGGTAATTCTAGGAGCCTGTTACTTAGAAAATTTTTAATTTCCCGAAATCGTATTATCATGAAATTTGGTAGCGGATCATAATCGACTACTGCTCTCTAAATAAAATATATCCAAAATGGCGGCGCTTCCGGAAATACCAGAAATATGCGCCATCTTTGCCTTTTAAATGGAAATACCTCATTTTGATTTCATGCCTGGATTCTACATTAAATTCTGAGTTTAGAACGTCCCAAATTTTAACAAAAAAATCGGAGTTGCGAGGTTTCATTAGGAAATCCAGAATTCCTGATCCATTGTAAATAAAAAAAGAATTTTTTAAATGCAGTTCCTAACGGTTTGGCTAATATTTTGCATCATTACTGACACTTTTTTATATTTCATGCACCTATTGCGATTTTTCAAAGCTGACAATAAAAAAAAAAATGTCGAAAGCTTAATTTTTCAAACGGGATCTACCATTTCTGACGCCAGAAATCAACGTTAAATTAAATTTAAGGGCCACTCCTATTAACATTATGCATGCCTATCTTTAGTCGTGTTTGAGTTTTGGCTTTTTAGAGAAATATTATTTTTTCCCCATCGTCGGTATGATTTGGAAAAACAGCCAAATGTCAAACTTAGTCAGTATTTTGTCATTGTTATCTTATTGTTTCAATTAACTCGTCCAATTTTCATCATGGAACATTATCCGAATTATGTTGTGTTTGATTTGTTTGTAATTTATGGGAAAAATAACAGAATAGTTACAGAACATGCCAAGCGTTTAAATTTAAACATACTCATCTACCGCAAATTACGAAGGGACAATTTATTAGACTTAACCTTTTTTTTTAATATGGGAAGGTAGCTAAATCTGTTGTGAGAACTAAACGTATAATAAAAAAGAAGAGGTTTCGCCAGCCCAAAAATGCCGATGTGTGCGATCAATTATTTCTCGTTGACAAAATGTAGCTTCACCTGTCCAGATAATATTTTGTAAAAATTACGATTCTTCATGCATTCTTACCGAAAATTCTTCGCAAACGTAATCTCCGGGATGTAGTTTTTGTAGTCTTATAAATTTATACGAATGTAACGACAAAGAATTCTTCACAACGGAACAAGAAATTTCCAAATCAGCAGATGCTGTTCTGATTGAAGCACATGGAGATACGCTTGGAAATATCCAAAGGCGTTAATTTCAACCTCTTCTTTTCTGTTATAGGTTTAGTTCACACAACAGGTTCAGCTACCTTCCCATGAGTAAAAAAATTATGCGTCCTTTCGTAATTTGCGGTAGATGTCTATGTACGAAATTGAACGCGTGGCATGTTCTGTCAGCTATTCTGTTATTTTTGTCATAAATTACAAACAACGACATCATTCGGATAATGTTCCATGATGAAAATTGCACGAATTAATTGAAACATTAAGATAACAATTACAAAACAGTGACTAAGTTTGACATTAGGCGTTTTTTCCAAAGCATACCAACCTTGAAGACAAAATAATATATATATATATATATATATATATATATATATATATATATATATATATATATATATATATATATATATATATATATATATATATATTAAAATGCAAATAACTCAAACACGACTAAAGATAGTCACACATAATGTTAATAAGAGTGGCCCTTAAATTTAATTTTTCGTTGATTCTTGGCGTCAGAAATGGTGGATGCCTATTGAAAACTGAAGTTTTTGACATTTTTTTATTGTCAGCTTTAAAAAATCGCACGCAGTAGGTGCGTGAAAAATAACAAACGTGTCAGTAATGAAGCAAAATATTGCCCAACCTTTAGGAACTGAATAAAAAAATGATTGTTTTGTTTTCAATTTCAATGGTTCAGGAATTATGTATTTCTTAACGAACCCTTGCAACTCCGTTTCTTTGTGTGCAAAAATGTGACATATGTCAAAAACTATGACAGATAATGTTGGAATTTGGGACATTCTGAACTCCGAATTTAATATAGAATCCAAGCATGAATGCCAAATGGGGTATTTCCATTTAGAAAAACAAAGATGGTGGTGATTTTCGGTATTGTCGGTAGCGCCGCCATTTTGGATATATTTTATTTAGACAGAATTAGTCGATTATGACCGGCTCCCAAATTTCATGATACGGTTTTGGGAAATCAAAATTTGTATACTTACTTCAAGTATACCGAAAATGTTCTGTGGAAAGTCAGTAACAAAATATATTTCTGAAATAATCGTTTCTCCATGAGAAACTCGCAAATCTGCTGGAACAACTGATATTATGTATTTATCACGAGATACTGTCCGCAAGATCATACGTCTGTATAAAACAACAGTTTCCATAACTGAAAAGCTCAATTCTGAAAAAAAAATCATGGATTACTGGCATTGGTGAACTCAGTGTGTCGTAAAATAATCCAACTAGTAAAGTCTACAACAGCACTAACTACTGGTTTATTTTGAGAGCAAAAGAGAAGCATCTGCTAACGATGTAGCAAAAGAAGAAAAAAGTGCGCTGTGCCAAATGTCATAGCAACTGGCCTCAAGATCGTTGGGATGTAAAACATTCGAGCGACGAATCCAAATTATAAGTCTGCGTAGGTGATCGCAGGAAGTCGCAGTTGGGTTATTAGAACTAAAAACACGATTGAGAAGAAACAAGTTGAATCTACTGCATATTTAATGATCTGGCGATATATGTGGACAAAGTGTGTATGCAGGCCACACTGTGTATGGACTAAGCCGTCAATTGAATATTGTAGGAAGGACTGGTATGCAGTTTACCTTCCAGCACTACCAAGCTGCGTGCGATACAACTAACAGAGTACAAGATCAGGGGCACATTCTGCGAAAAGGTTATCAGAATTGCGATGGAGCCATCAACATATCTGAGACTGTTTTTACGCCAGATGAATGCCAGGACCTGGTTAATATTATGCCTCGAAGTATATAATTTGTTTTAACGAATAAGGACAGCAGCCTCTATATCCCAGTGGTCGGGACGTGCGCCTCTGAACTCTAAGCGCCTGGATTCGATTCGCAGCAGAAGCGGCAAATTATTTTTCAGCACACACTGTAAACTAACATTAATGGAGGTTATGGCATTGTTATTGAGCAAGTTGATTCTCTACATGTTTCGCTCTTCGGAGTGGACGTAAATCCATCGGTCCCGTGTACTATGCGATGTTGGGCACGTTAAATATCTCTACCTCCTTACAGAAAATAGCGGGTTCGCCAAAATTTGCAGGATAGTGAGGTGACTGCTCCGTAGCCTACGTGATTCGCCATAGTCGCGGAAACAGGCCGACGTTAAAGAAAAAAAAAAGGAATAAGAGGAAATCTTCACACAGTTTTACTGAAATGGTACCATTCAATATATATATATATATATATATATATATATATATATATATATATATATATATATATATATATATATATATATATATATATATATAAGTATTTGTATTTACTGTTATCAAAAAATGTAATCTAATAATATGTGCGTACTATATAAAAAATTATATTGTCGAAGAAAAATAATGTGTGGGTTGTAACATATTTTGGTGTGTTAAAAAAAGTCCAATAGTGCAGGCGATTATTATGCTTTTACCAAAAGCGTTCTTTAGGAAATATAATTTTAAACCTTGCTGGATCCTGTTAAACGAAATTTAATTAAATTATTAAAATAACTGTGGAAGAATTGTGGTTTTACAGCTGAACAAATGCGTGAATCTGTGGTAACTCAGCTTGCCATCTCATTTTCCCTATTCTCCGCAGAGAGCCCTTGTGTTGATTTGCGAATAAGCCGGCATACCAAAGGGGATGTACCCAAATCATTTGCATGTGGACTTTTATTATTTCCTCATAAACACCCGTGGTGATATATAGTTATTATAGAACAATGCAAAATAGTTTCTCTTCCTCTTACAATGACAATCTGCTCGAGTATGTAGGGTTATAATAAAATAGATGACGGGGTAGTTTTTGCTGGCATTTCAGACGTAACTAAATTGATTCCACCTAGATTTGTTAAACGACAGTCATTTAAATTAAATCGTTTAACCTTTTTTAATACTTTTTGTTTCCTTTCTTCCATGCAAATGCTTTTATTTAATGTGCAACCAAACAAATGTCTATACGCAGACTATTTATACAGGATTAGCTTTTAAAGCGTTTAACCAACATTATCTAAGTGACTCAAATGTATTTAAAAATTTTCCATATACTTCAATATGGAGTGATTGGATCTACAATTGTAGGTATGTTATTTTGCAACACACTGTGTGTTTCGTATTTCAGCTGCCAAATAAACATGTTTTATGAAATAAAACACCTGTTTTTAAAGAATCATAAAAACAAGTAAAATATACGACTTATGGTGGGACACTGCGATTTATGTGACCGAATACACTATTTTACTTATTTTAAGAATACCACAAACATATTTGATCTTTTAAGAATAATACAGATGACATCGTTTTGTTAAAACTAGGCATAAAATATTTTGTTTAAATTACCGACAAAAGAAAATGACTATTTAGGATTGATTGTTTGTCTCACTAATCTTTTAAACTATTCGTAACATATAATGACATTTAATCATTTAGTCAAATAGTCAAAAGAAAATGATATTCACAACAAATGTGACTCAAACCTTCACTTCTCAAATTAAGAAGTTAAAGACATAACAAGTCAGTCTTCTAAGTGAAATGGTAATTCCGAGAAAAACAAAGCCAGGTGACAATAATAGTAATAGACACTGCTGGAAATATATATATCATGCAAACGTGTATCGCAAAGACAGACAAAACAAATAGATACCATGGATATTGCATCGTTTGTAATCAGATGTTAGGCAAGACAAATTTTAAGAATTCAATAAGAAACTGGCCAATGCTTGTTAATAAAATTCATTATCAATTCCCACTACTATGATCCTCAAAAATCCCACTGGCCTAGATGAACAAATCAACCGAGAAAATACTTTTGTTATTGGAGCATATTTTGGCAATGGCCTTCAGGGTGCTTAAGGGAGCTTAAGCTTATTGCAGAAGTAATCTACAACTTCGTAACTCAAAAATATTAACTGTTTTATTGGAGGATCTTTGTTAATACCAAGGCTAATTTTTGGTTTCAACATTATGGTGCTCCTACATATGTTGCAAAGCGTAGTACTTTACTCTATACAATGTTTACGACATAAGGTAAACGACTGGAAACCTTAAAATTATGAAAATTTTAGAGCGACAGAGTGATTCTATTGTTTGACCAAATTTTGTCCGTTGTGTATAAACCAGTTGTCTTCCTAAATCAGACAAAGATAAAAATTTAAAGTGCCTTCACCTTCATAACGTATCAAATGCTGGTCGCAATTGGATATAATATTGTTTGCTAAAATGTAAATACATTTTAAATATAGGACGATATTTTGAGCATTTATTTGACTTGCATAGCAGTTTACTAACTATAATTGCTTATTTTTACCGTAACAAGAAATAAAAGAATGAAACACATAACGATGTTACAATCATTTCCTTATCTACTTCGAATCCATTTTTCAGATAACTTTTTATCGGGAAGAAAGTACCAACATTAAGAACTAAAAACGTTAAAATGTTGTATACTTAATTTAAGTGTATATTCTTATGTTTCTTATGTATGTGTGTATATATATATATATATATATATATATATATATATATATATATATATATATATATATATATATGACTTTTGGCGTTAATAACTAAGAAAACTAAGAGTCGTTTTCAATTTGTTAACATTTGAGATGTTAGGTGTGGCTTCTCAGAGCTGCGACCCCAATGGGTCTCTTGTGCATGACACTTTTTTTCTAATAATTGCCCAAAATGTTCAGACTTCATATAGCCTTTTTTCTCCCAAGTATCAAGTTCATTTCTTATATGGCTTTTTGTTAGTCCACAATAAGGCTCTGGACCATAGAATGTTGTTGTTGCTGCCATTTTTGTAAGCGTATTTGCCTCCCAATTTCCTTCAATGCCTTGATGACCTGGTACCCACATCAAAGTTACTTTGTTGTTCGTAGCCAGTTGCTTCAACGATTTGTTGGAGTCCCAGGTCAGTTTAGACTCGGTTTTGAAACATTTCAGAGTCTTTGTTACTGTATCACATGATGTAGATCACTCTACTATGAGTGTTCTTTGTATGCAATCCGGTGCACAGAGATTTAAAGCAAGCGTGGAAGATGGGGGAAGCTTTCCCGAGGAGTCTGTCTGAGAGGATGTAGTTCTCCCTATTTCTGAGTCTATTTTTCGTTGTATACATTATTGTGCACGGAGGTTTATAGCAAGCATTTCTGCTTAGAAGATGGTGGAAGTTTTTCCGAGGAGTCCCTCGAAAAAATGTCCACCATAACAGGACTTAACTGTAGACTTGCTAGACTTAGCGAGTCTAAAGTTAGGTCCTCTTGTTCCCAGACCTGGTCCCTCTATTTGATAAGACACGTCTGTATACCATACAGATGAGTTGTTTGTCAGCCTTTCACTGTCTCTGTTCAATGCTTTGGGCTCACTTATGACCACGTTAAATAGAACTATGAAGTCCAGTTTAGTTTGCATTTGATCTGTTGGTTTGGCGAGTGACTCCAACGGCATAATTTCCAGGATCTTAAGTCACCAACCAAGTCTTCTGGTTTGAATTTGTCTGCTTGAAATAGCCTTGAGGCACCTAGTGCTGCTTCTCTCTCCACGCACATCTGCAGTTGAGTAAGACTCATCATTGACTCTTATTGCAGCTGTAGGGAGTGATGTAATAGCTCCCATTATTTCAAGACATATCAGCCTAAGCCAATATAATAACATGAAGACCATGGAATCCAGTAGCTATAAAAAAATATGAGCCATAACAATTTTTGCAACTTGCTTTGTGTTGAAGCCTGTTACGTTTTGTATACTTACTTTAGCGTTGAAACAGCTAAGGTTATCTTTGCAACATAAATGCACTTCTAATCAGACACCGCCAACGTTAGAAGTACCGTAGTGTAACGTTTTTTTTTTACATGTGCATACGATGCCAATAGAAAGACACATATCTACTTAATAATCCAGATAATTAAAAAAAAGAATGGCTAATTACGGCCGAACCCATGTTTACTAAGAATATACCTCTGGACAACGTTGCCTCCCTATTTAAAAGTGGATTGGCTGTTGTCTCATATACGATGATATTTCCTTTTTGAGGTCCTCCAAACGGTGCAATAAGGTCTTGGTGCTTCAATTTTGACCTACCCCCTAACATATAGAGTAGATTACGAACTTAATTATTTGTTCAGTCTAAGCTTTATCCTGCAGCCTTCCAACAAGTCATTTATAAATCCTAATACCTTTGGTGATATATTAATTCCTTTGTCTACACATAAAACCAAAATTTTTCGTAAAAGCCGGATTAAATAACAAGCATTATTACTACACAAGTTTCTAAATAGATTAACAAGAATGGATTACTCTAAAATCCCAGCCTTTTGTAGAAACAACATTTGTATTTTCGGAGAAAGCAAATACCCAGTTGTAAACCAAGACTAAAAAAGCATAAAGCTTTCTTTTAGCTATTGAAAGCCGATCTTCGCATCGAACATTAAAAACACATTAAGCAACGTCAACCGCTAGGTAACCAATCACAAACTTCCTAATAGAGTTAGTCCTTAAGTAGCTAATAAGCGGTGTCTCACATATACGTTTAATCCCTTCCCCTTTCGACCTCGAAGTGAATAAAAACCCTTGTATAGGAAAAATATGACAAGGTTCAAGGTTCAAGTTCCTAACACAATTTCTTCAGGTCCTGTTTCGAGACATTCGTTCGTCAGTTTTCTATTCCCAGTGCAACGAGTTTTCCTACAATTAAATCTTCGTTCAAGTGTTTGAAATAAAACGTCATTGTACAATTTTCGTTGGAATTATTCGTGTCGTATCTATCATCATTTATTAATTGCACAGTAAAATAAACGACAAACGTGGACAAAGTTTGCGTAGTCCTTTAGAGAATAATTAGTGGATAAGAAACAGTGTAACAATTGTAAAAAGTGTAAGTTGTCAATAGATAGTGTTCAAGCTAACTTCCTGGATTTATTTTACACCAAAAACCAGTAGAAGTAATACAGTCAATTTGTCACCATCCCAAGAGTATGTGACAAGAGTGGTTAAGCTACTCTCAACCTTTATGGTGGAAACACAGCAGCAGTCCACACCAGTCTCCAACCGCTCTTTTCATTTCATTGTACCTTAGGCACTTCATGAATTGTGCCAAAACTCTATCAGATCTTGTAAACTGACGTTGTGTGACTCTTTTAATGCCTTATTTGAAAATTGACATTTTTCACTTTTATAATAAATTTAAAGATAATTAAAACGTACAGGCTGTACATCCGCCGGCGGTGTTGTCAACATAACCAAAGAACCCCGTTGTCCAGCAGTTTTCATGCTTTTTATGATAGCCACCGAAAACAGAATTTTAATTACCAGCCTCGCAGTTTGGGACAAGTATATCATTGAATGCCGTGCGGCGACGGCATTTTCGATTAAAAATAATGAAAACCGATCACAAAAATAATTTTGCACACATCATATTCAATATTCAAATGTTGATCTATCATTCATTGTTCAGCATCTAATTATGTTATTTAGTATTGTCAGGTTTGCTGTAGATTTATTGCAATAGACGGATTGACTAATGATTGCAAAAAAATTCGGGACGCAGTAAATGCGTTATGGTGGTTAATTTTCATAAAAATAATATATTATCGATTTAGCCTTATATTAAAAGTTAAAAAAGTTACATTTAATTTAATTCATGTAATTAGGAATAGTAGAAAATAAGGTAAAAATGGCAACCAAAAGCATGATTTCTAACATAAATACTTATGGTCAGTTGTATACAAAAGTAAAAAAATAAACAGGAAATATATACTCAACGAAAAAAAAAACTCAACAAAAAAATACACTAGAAAGCTAAACGTAACAAAAAACACATTAAACATTAAATTGCACATTCAGTATCATTTTCCACTATAAGCTTTTAAAAATATTTATTAATTTAAAGTGCTGGGCCTAATTTAAGGTATTTTTTTATGTCCCACATCCTGCTTACTCTACATGTCTAATTACAATAATTATACAAAACCTATTTTATAAATGTACGAAGTGTTCCTTTATGATATACGACTGAGCACGCTCAACTGCACTGTTTTCATTAAGAAAATTCACTAAAGGAGGTATCGATGGGAGACTTTCGGAAAATTTCTTCAAACGAGCGCGAATTAGGGCCTCTGGAACACCCATTTTCCATGGTCAGTTAAAATGTATAATATATATACAGGGTGTCCCACCGAAAGGGGCAAGTAGCTTTTGGGTGTCTCTGTGTCTAGTAAATGGAAATTTCTTTCAGCCATCTGTTACAGAATTTTAAGGAGCATATTCCGAAAATAATTTAACATACACAGGCTGTCCCATAATTCAGTGGCAACACAAACTTGTATTTTTTTTAATGGAACACCCCATATATTATTACATATTTCGATTTGCGATGAAATTCTGACTCAAATATTATAGAGGTCTTATAGCTTTAATCTCAACGGTTTTTGTGTAAATGTCAATAAACTGTCAAAATGAGGTTATGTTTGGCGTATTTTTGCTACACCGGCAGTCGAACTGCAATGAATTTGTCTGAAGGAATGTTTTAGGTAGATGGTCTTCTATGTAGAATACACTCCAAGGTGTCAAAAAAATAATACATTGTACAGGGTGATCACTTTTCATGAATAATTAATTTACTGCATTTTTTCAAATGGGACACCCTGTATATTATTACATATTTGAATTCTCCATAAAATTCCGCGTACAACGGTATAAAATTATAGAGCAGTTCAATTACCGGATTTAGAAATATTTAAAAAAAAAATCGAGATTTTTCTAAATTTGTCAATTGCATTATGTATTAACGGAAGAAAATTTTATAGATTATCATCTCCAATCTAGTTTACAGTGAAATGATGCACATTAATGAAAATCTGTCTAAATTCTCAGTCGAAAGTTAGTAAAAAATATCTTTGATTAAATTCGTCGAGTTACATGTCGTAATTACCGATCCGTTCAGTTAAAACTTCCAATAAACGCTTCTACAATGCATTGAACTGGCTGTGTGATAGTCAAAATACATGAACAAGCAGTTGATGCGACATTTTCTTGGGTATTTGCAATAGTTTGCGGAAAATTCTCACTTCGGTGCCGTACAAATTCATATGTTAGTTATAGGGAAAGGTATATCCGCAGAGTAGAGAATAGGAAAATTGAATTGTCTGTTAAAGAAGGCTGATGTCATTTCATACCTGTCATTGAATGTTATCATTCATCGCTTGTGTAATAATTGTTTTATGATATTTTCAAATAGTTTTTGGTTCATCTCTGTGTATTTCTAGTTTTTCTTGTTCACTTTTGTTACGTCAGTTCGTTTATTCTCAGTTTTCTGTTCTTTTTCGTAGCGTTAAGTGATAATTTTAAGTGTACAGTTCAGGTGATTTTTTGGAGTTTCAAACATGAATTTATCTGTAAGTGAAAAAGTTGACATGGTATTCTGTTTGGGAAAAGCTGACAAAAATTCTCTTCTTGCTGCAAGGATTTATCATCAACAATTCCCACATAGACGGCAACCAAAGCGGCAGGCTTTTGAACGAGTGAAGAGAGAGTTCATAAGTAAGGGAAGTGTTAACTCGTATCCTAAAAATCGAAGACCAGTTATTGCTGTTACTGACGAAGGTACGCAGTTGAATATATTGTTATCACTAGAGGAAAATCCTCACACATCCACAAGAGAGCTGGAAAATGAAACAGGCATACCCAAAACAACAATCAATAGAATTGCAAGGAAATATAAATATCACCCATATCATATGAATACACATCAGAATTTAACCGAGCACGATTTCGAAACACGATTGTTCTTCTGCCGTACGATGTTAAACCGAATACATATGGATAATGAGTTTGTGACAAACATTCTATTCACTGACGAGGCGACTTTCAGAAGTACAGGCATCGGCAATAGACACAATATGCATTATTATAATGTCAGAAATCCACATTGGTTGAGGAAAATCGACAATCAAAACCGATGGTCACTGAATGTTTGGGGAGGGATAATTGGGGATTATGTCATTGGACCATATTTCTTGGATGGCACGTTGACCGGTGAGAGATATGAACTATTTCTCAGGAACGAATTAGGATCACTCCTCGAAGATGTAGATCTATATTCGAGGCAGCAACTGTGGATTCAACATGACGGTGCTCCAAGCCACTCGTCTATTTCTGTAAGGAACTATCTGAATCAGCGCTTTCCAAGAAGGTGGATAGGCCGAGGTGGACAGATCATCTGGCCCCCAAGATCACCAGATCTTACACCCTTAGATTTTTTCCTTTGGGGGTATGTGAAAGACATGGTCTACAAAGAACCAGTTACGACAAGTGAGGATATGCGGAGAAGAATCATTGATGCCTTTGGTAGCATAACTGTGCCTATGTTAATAGAAGCCAGGCAAAGTTTCGTCAAAAGGCTTCAGCTTTGTATCAGATATGAAGGAAACATATTCGAGCACCTGTAATTTTATTTATTCTGCGAATAAAAACCAGTAGAAAAAATAAGAGTTGTTTTATTGCAAATACGGCAAGTATACATTATATCATAACATAACAGTAGTATTAAATTCTCCCGACTATTTGCATCTTTGTGACATTATCTTGAAGAGCATAATTATGGCTTCTTACTTTTGACCTTATAATCGAATTCCCCTTTGACTAAAAAATTAATTGCAGATTTCATAAATTATCATTGTGAAGTTACGTTATTCAATGAATCTATTTGTCTGTGAAATTCGTCACATTTTTTAAATATTTTTAAATCCGGTAATTGAACTGCTCTATAATTTTATACCGTTGTACGCGGAATTTTATGGAGAATTCAAATATGTAATAATATACAGGGTGTCCCATTTGAAAAAATGCAGTAAATTAATTATTCATGAAAAGTGATCACCCTGTACAATGTATTATTTTTTTGACACCTTGGAGTGTATTCTACATAGAAGACCATCTACCTAAAACATTCCTTCAGACAAATTCATTGCAGTTCGACTGCCGGTGTAGCAAAAATACGCCAAACATAACCTCATTTTGACAGTTTATTGACATTTACACAAAAACCGTTGAGATTAAAGCTATAAGACCTCTATAATATTTGAGTCAGAATTTCATCGCAAATCGAAATATGTAATAATATATGGGGTGTTCCATTAAAAAAAATACAAGTTTGTGTTGCCACTGAATTATGGGACAGCCTGTGTATGTTAAATTATTTTCGGAATATGCTCCTTAAAATTCTGTAACAGATGGCTGAAAGAAATTTCCATTTACTAGACACAGAGACACCCAAAAGCTACTTGCCCCTTTCGGTGGGACACCCTGTATATATATATATATATATATATATATATATATATATATATATATATATATATATATATATATATGTATGTATGTATGTATGTATGTATGTATCCAACCGATAACTCAAAGAATAATTCACTGATTTGGATCAAATTTGGGAATTACACTTATTTTGCTAATGGCTTAGATGAGTTCGTTCATCAAATCTTAACGACCAATATTTCTTAATAAAAAATTTTAAAATATTTTTTTAAAACGCAATATCTCTCAAATTGTCTAAGTGATTGAAACGAAATTTTACAACTTAAAAGAACATAGACCGACGTGGTTGTGTACCAATTTTCAAGTCGTTTGATGAAAGGAAAATTAAGTTATTCGAAATTAATAATAAAATTATCCTCGACATCACTTCAGATTCTGTAATGCAATATCTACAATGTTAGACAAAGACAGATGACATCTGTACTGTTATGCTTTTTAAATAAATCGTAGATAAAAATCTAAACAATTGAAGTTATTGCAAGATGTCAGACTGGAGAACATTGTGAGAGATACGACAGGGACGCCATCTCGGTGCAGGACCAGGCAGTATGTTGTCACGACAGCTCCAGTTTACACAACATTTTATAGATAGAGACTATGTACAATGTACAACCAACTAACAATCTTGTAAATTGTTAGCCGTGGACCATTTCTTTCCTAATACCGCGACAAAGTTTGCGTCCAAAA